>CM040426.1:119241654-119733655 GCA_022702705.1 Papilionanthe hookeriana x Papilionanthe teres | reverse complement strand
AATGTAATGTTTGATAAATGCTTGATGCAGGAGTGAAGATTTAAATGTCACAAGGAATGTTAAAGGATGGACTATTACATGAATGTTTGCAAATACATCATGCAAGAATGTAGTATTCCTGACTCCTGATAATTATACGGGAATAAAACTCTGGAAGCTGTTGGAATTAGGCGGTGACATAACTTTAGCAAACCGTGTGTATCAGGAAGGTTGTGATAACTGCTATGTTGGGAAAAACCCAGCTATTATCCATTGTTTATATGAACTTTAAGGTAGGGTGATGACCCGTGATGAAAAAATATGAAACTAGTTGAACCCTATATATTAAACAAGTGACACTATTATGATATGACTTCTATAAAATGAATGAAACTGCTTATGAACATGCTTTTATATACTTATGATTTCGTGCTTACGACCTAAATGCTACACTACAGTTTATTTTTTTATACGTGTATCAGCTCTCTTCTCATGTTTTTAATTATGTTAGCATATTATGATTGTATGCAAACATATATAGTTTTCTACCAGCATGCACATTGTTTATTTTCCATGTATAAAATCTTATGTTATCCCTGTTTATTTCTCTGAGCTCGTTACTCATTTTTCATTGTTAACTTCCATGTACGAGCAACGAGCATCGGGACGAGTAGTTGGGTGTCTTTGTACAGCTTATGCACATTAGTTTTGGGAGCTTTGTACATAAGTTTTGGGTAAATATTTTTATTATTTTGGATTTAACAGCTCTGTATAGTTTTCATGTTTTGGATGATTTAATTTTCATGCTTCTGAGTATGTATTTGAAATGCAACATGTATGTGCGACGATCCAGACTAATTCATCACTCACTGTGTCCTGACTATAAATGTCAGGACGAGTGCTAGTAATAGTTGGTCTGACCACGTTGTCATCCACAGTTGCACCTCAGCCGACCCTTAAAAAGGAGGCATTTTGGGTGTGACAAATCTAGTTCAATATACCCAAATGCATGACACTTTAAACACCTCATGGCTAAGACAAATTTGGGAATGCTCATTGGCTTCACTCATTCTCCACTCTGAATTAGCTTCTACTCAAGTGGAGTCAACTTGGATGCTCAGTCAGGTGTGTTATTCCTGTTTGATCCTAAGCTTGAACTTTGTTTGTAAGGTGTGACGGTCATCTGATGATGTTTCCTCTCCCCTATTGAAGTTAGAGTCTGAATATCTTGCATGTAATAAACTGGTAGGTACTGGCGCTGCATTCCTTGCTTCATCTTAGACCATATAATAATTTTCATGTTTCCTTCTAGTTGTCGAAAAATTTTCAAGTTCGCTCACCACTGAGATGCACTCTTCCTTAAATTGCTAATAACTAGTTTCATCATTCCATCCAAGTGGGATGTCCTAGCACTCAAAGATACATTCCAAAGTTCAGAGCCACTCAATAAACTCATCGGAATCCATATGACCGTCGAAATATGGTAAATCCACTTTACTTCAAAATATTGGCTTTTTCAACATTTTATTAAAATGCTCAAGATAGCGGTTCTTCATCTCGGAGATCAAATGGAATTTGTGTGACTGCGCTGGATGGTTTGTTGTCAAAGACAGCGAGTCTCTGTTGCAGTTGAAGTATTTCCCACTACATATCCTCTCTAGAAATCTCATAGACACCTCTTTGTGAATTTCTCATAAATAACATTGTGTCTTGGTGTCTTTTCCCCTTAATCGGACTTTTGACTACCGTTTCCTTGACAACATGATTAGGGCTGGATAGGTGGAAGGAGGTGTGTAAGGGTGATGTAGAGGGGGGGGGGGGGGGAAGAAAAATGTTAGGCGGCCGGTTTGAAAAATCAGAGGGAAGGGTGTTTGTATGGAGGTGGGGTTGGGTATTGGTGGATGCTAGAAACCCTGGGATAAGACTAGAGTTAAGCTAACTCTGATACCAAATTATAACGAAATTAACTCAAACAACAATAGGGAAGACAAATATTATTACTCACTAAGCCAATTGGCGTTTACAACCAACACACAGAAACAAAAATAACAACACAAAACATGACACGCAACTAGGATGGACTTAGGGAGATGGTGATGACTATTAGGGACTTGGAAAGGTGACAGGCAAGCAGATAGGTGGGCTGGAAAGTGGAGGAACAAAACATAGAGGTAGTCCAGAGCGGTTTGAACAACAACGAGGAGGATTCTGACGACCATCGCAGTAGTAAGAATGTAGGAGAAATGGTTCCAGCTGGCTGGAAACGAAGGAAAACGGGGATTGTGGCAAGGGACAATAAAATGGAGGTCTGGAACAACTATGGAAGCTGGTATGGAGGGCTGGAACAGCAGTGACAGTGAAAGGGAAGGGTTGGAACGGTAATGGCAGCAACAATAGACAACTGGAACGGTGATAGGGAATGCAGTAGACTGCTGGACAGAAAAAATAGGCCTGTCCTAGGCGGTGACAACGAGAAAAACGGTTAGATAGCGTGCAAACACAGAAAAACAACAAACAAAGATTGTTACAGAGGCTACAGTAGAGAAGTGACGGCCACGAGCAATGTGGAGAGACTGCAGAAGAAAATTGGAAAGATAATCACCACCTTGAGAGTGAGATGCAGTTAGACCACCATCCAAAAACTTGATAATACCTCAAAAAGAATAAGAGACGCCAGCTATTGTCTTGATATAAAACACACACAAAAACTATCATCTAAATTCTAATACAACAAACGTACAAGAAAGGAGTAGGAATAGATGAAACTAAAGGAGAAAAGTTGCTAAAAATTGGAAAGAAGAATAAAAGAAGGGCATTTGAATCAGTTCGCCCCGACCACAAGACCCGGGGTGCCTGATACAGGAGAAAGCGGGATTGTGCGTCTCTATATGCAGGCGCTCTTGCGTCACATTCACCTATAACAGATCTAGGGATATATGTGTGTGTGTGTGTGTGTGTGTGTGTGTGTCTGTGTATATATGTATATATATATATATATATATATATATATATATATATATATATATATATATATATATATATATATATATATATATATATATATATATTCCCTCTCTTGCTCCATGAAGTTAAATTCATAAAAGACCTTGATAAATCAATAATAAGAAAACTGCAAGAAGCAGTAAGCACTTTAAAGAAGTGCTTTTTTTATAAAATCACCTTGCATTTATGTAGAAATTATCCACTAGTTCTGCATATTATTTAGGGAGACTTACATACATGCCACATAATTAGACTGTATTTACTATCTAATGCCTACACTTTGATATTTACTTATATAACACTTTGTGACAATCGCATTAAAACATACACATTAAAAGTTATATTTTTAATGTGATGTTAAAGATTTGAGTGTTATATAAGTAATAAAGTTTAGGAGTTAAATATGTAAATGCATGTGAATTTTGTGGTATGATGCAAATCCTCCAATTATTATGAATATACTGGCATAATAAGTATAATGTATATTTTACCAATACCAATGTGGCAGGACCAACATTTATATTTTGCATTTTTGCTGGTTGGAAGGGGAATGTGTTATGAAATGTCAAGCAAATTGTTTTATTAAGGGCTGAAAACAAGTGCAACGCAAGCAAATGGTCGTATCAATATCACTTTAATAACAACAGCAAACTTTTCTAGCCACAGAAGAGGCAGCTTTTTGGTTTTGACAAAAGGTGTAACCGAAGGCACTAAGTCAAGCTAGAGAATCAAAAAGGAGAATAAAGATTCGACTTCAAAAGGAATGACAGCATTCAAATACTCTTATACTTCATAATGCATAGCACAAACAGGATAATGATAGTATGGTATACCCAGACTAAGGACTAACATTGCAGCAGGTAGTTTGTAGAAGTGCAGGCATCATTAGAAAATAGAGCTGATAGGTGACTATCTAAGCATAAATATTCACCGAGTACTCAATATCCTATGAGACCAAGAGCCAATACAGCCAATCAAGTGCTCAAAATTCAAAATTCTGGCACACGTCATAAAGAAGATTATGAACACACGGGTAGAGAATGAAGTCCAGGCATCCATTTTGCTTCCCGCCTAATGTAACGATAGTAAAATGAAACGATGAATACAGGAATTGGCAGATAACTGAATCACTAAATCGGTAAGCATAACCCAAAAAATACACGATAAGGACGATTTTTTCATCTCCTAAACAGCTAATTAGAAACGATCCAACATAGTAGAGGGAGGGAGATGATAAATCGAAAAAAATTACCCAGACATCAAATCAACTTTTTGACAAAATTGACACCCGTTTAATTCCCCAACAACCAATTCGAAACGAAATACAGGAATGAGAAGAGGAAGAGAGAAGAGAGAGTCGGAAAGGCTGACATGGTATTTTCTCGAGCAGTGGGGCAGCCACCTCTCGGAGTATCCAGGAGATGACGAGGGAGAGTGCAAAGAGTCCGCAATAGGCGATCCTCGCCGAACGGCGCGATATCCCCGCCGCCGCCGACGTGCAGAGACCGCACGTGCAACTCGCGCAGCACGAAGCCAGACAAGATGCCGCCCACATCTCCGATAGCAGTAGCCGAAAGGCGAATCGTAAAACGCAGGCAGGCTTTTTGTGGGCAGCTGTGATCTACGATGTCGCGGTGAGCAAGGATGGGAAATTATTGCACGTGGAAAAATTAGTCCGCAAATCATCGGTGAATATGAATAAGTGAATATTATTCAAAGATTATTAGAAGTTACTGTAGTATTATGTGAGTTAATGCTTTAATAATCCTATAAAATTCTGAATAACATAAGAAAAATATAAAAGTGAAACCGCAGAGTCTATTAATCTGTGAATAAGTGAAGATTATTGAAAGATTATTAGAAGTTATTGTAGTATTATGCGAGTTAATGCTTTAATAATCCTACAAAATTCTGAATAACAGAAGAAAAATATAAAAGTGAAACCGCAGAGGTTATCGGGGCATTATTAGGGAGAAAATTTGCCTGCGGAATACGTACGCAGTGATGCGTACGTCTACCAATGAAAATTTGCCACGTAATTTCAACGGGCTTGCCACTTTTAATAAGAGCGCTTTATCGCGCGTGACCCAACAACCCGCTCCGAAATTATAACCTCCTTATAACGCAGATGTAACCCTCTGATACCCTCCGCGGTCCAGACCCAGTAAAGGATTTGTAAACTTGGCCATAACCTAAGCCATTTTAAGCATAGGGTACAACAGATTTAAACCATATCTAACGCACGCATAAGCTTCTCTCTGCGGTACTATGGACATAACCTCGGTGTAAAGCACTCGTAACCGAGCCCTCGCGGTATCGCGGAAATAACCTGGAAGTAATGCACCTGTAACCTATTTCCGCGGTACTGCGGAAATAACATGGAAGTAACTGAAATGTAACCCTTGTAGCCGCGTACTCCCATAATTCTCGAATTGCAAACTTTTATAACATTTGTGTAACCTGCTTATAACCTAGTAAAAAGAGATTGAATTAGGTTTTAACCCACAATAAAAACCATTTTCGAAAAATAGGGATTCGCGAGTCGTAAGGTTAGGCTTCTTGAAGAACTAGGGTTTCACATTGCTTGTGGGGAGATTGAAATGGAAGAGGAGATTGTGGAGATTCCTAACGCAGGGTTGGAAGAACCCAATGTGCCTGAGTTTGAAGAGGGCGATAAGCTGAAATCTGTCGACATCAAGAAAAAAGGCGAGGGGTGGTCGTAAGAAGCCCGAAAGCTGATCTAGGTTATTTTTAAGTTTTGCTTTTTAAGTAATGAAGGTTGGCTTCAATGTACTTCTCTTGGTTACGTTGATTTAGGCTAGGGTTTGCCTTTTATGGCATTTTTGCATTTTTTTCCTAATTATGTAGATGTTGTTACCTAATCATTAAATTGTACCATTGTTTTAGCACCTTGGAAAAAACATCCAAGTGAAGGAAATATTTGCTAGATTCATAATTTGAATTAGACCAAGTGAAGGAAACAATAAATTCTATCAAGCAGCTAGGGTTTACTGTTTTATTGGCTAGATTTATAATTCTTTAGGGTTTAGTCTCTTATGAGAGATTGAACCACATATTATCCAGTATTGTGGTGTTTTTTGCATGTTTAATATATCAAAATATATTATGTGTTTGATAGGGTTTAGATTTTTGGTCATCATTTGGATTTGGATTTGACATTAAAGTAACCTATTGTTTTCTTTTCTTGTAGGTTGTTTAGGGCAAATTCAATAAATTACAGATGTCATCCATCTGTCGTAATAGCAGTACTTGATAAGATTCAACCTTCAATTGATGATGTCAAATGGAATGAATTAGAAGCTTTGAGTTTGGTTTAATTTTTTGACCTTCCCCCGTACCCTCAGGATCATATAATGACAATGAACATAATAAATTGTTGGGACATTGATCGAAAGGCGTTCAACTTGGGAGAGAAAGAGCTAAAGTTTGATTCAGACTAAGTTGCACTCTTGATAAAAATGCCAAATTGGGGCACATCTACATGCTGGAGTGAGGCTCCGCCGGGTAGCATGGATGCAAGAAAAATAAAGAACATACTAATGAAATTTTCACCAAGGGATTCCTCACATAATTTATTGCAATTAATAATTAAGTTTTTAACGTCCAATTTACTTTTTTTCTCGAACAACTTTAGAGCGTCGAAACAGATAACTTTCATTTGTGAGGATGTAGAAGGTTTTTCCTCATATAATTGGCCTGATACAGTTTATCGATCTCTGACAGAGCAACTTAATGTCTCAGCATCGAAAATAAGAATGGATGAGCCACTGGGATACTTATCTAGATTTATTTTCCTTCTAAAGGTTTGTTTCCTGCATATTATTGAAAAATTGACATTCAACAGTTGCTATTTTTACATATGAACTTTGTTACTTATTGTGGCCAAATCTGGTTTTACGAGCACATGTCGTTGGTCCTCCTAGCGGTGCCTGAGGCTAGACCACGAATGCTACGGTGGCCGACAAAAGTGAGGTGGAATACTATGAAGATTCAATTATCCTTTGAGAGACTTAGACCTTTTGATGTGAGTTATGTTTTTACTTGATCCTCAGAAATTTTTGATATTTTCACGTGGTACATTAATCAATTCACTTTAATTGTATGTAACAATTTATAGTTTTATGACTTTTTCCTTCAATTAAAGGACACTGAAAATTGTTTACTTGGCCATTCATTTGGAGAACCCTCTAGTTCAGTGAAGCCTCTCCCAGAAAGGGATGCTCAATCCAGAATACATTCGCCAACGTTGATTGAGGCTGCTGCTATAGTTCATTATCATATTGCTCCTCAACCAACAAATGCTGACACATTTCCGGGAAGTAGTCCACATATTGGTTTCGAAGCAATACATGCATTACTCCAAGATCATCATAAATTATTTTTGGACTTTCAAGAATCAGTTTACACTCTCTTGTCAAGTTTGGAAAATACAATGACAGAGTTAAAATGTGAAGTGACTGATTTAAAGAATGGTCTAAAAGAACAAGTTGACGATTATTCCCGGAGATGGGTCAAAGGGTCCCCGTAAGGAAACCTAATTCAGAGGATTAAGTCTAGACTAGTGATCACCCTTAAATTTACCTAAATTTTTATATCATTTTTAACTAATATTTTAAGGATATTACGCTTTAATAAAAGGTATTTCTTATGTTTTTTGTTGCAAGTACAAGAAAATGAGTTTATGAAGAAAAAGAATAAAAAAGGAGTAAAAGGAGCAAAAATAAGTCAAATTGAAGAAAAGAAGAAAAAAAGGCTGGCCCAGATCTAGCGCCCAGGTGCCAGACTCAGCAAGAAAATCTAGAGAGTTCTTAGACGGTTTTATGACGATTATTGATGACTCAAAAGCAATGAAGAAGTCTCTGGACAACTTCACATATGTTATAAACAAGATACAACGAATATAGACAAGGGAATCAGTTATTCAACGAAGAGGTGAGACTCAAAACCTGAAGGGACGCATCCATTGGTGTAGGAGACTGGCGCCTAGACATCATAGTTACCTTCTAGAATATTTAACGAATTTGGACGAATTTTGAAGAGGTAGCTGAAGCAACCTCTGGTCATTTTTGAAACTCTATAAATAGAGGACGAGTCTAAAGCAAAGTGTAGTCTTTTTGGAGTGTGTAGGTGTCATAAGAGTGAAAGAGGTGTGTCATTTCATTTAGTTAAAGAGTGTGTAGTGTTATTTACCTTTCTTTAGTGAGAGTTCAGAGTGTTTATAGTGTGATTGCTGGAGTTGGAGTCTTGTAAAAGTCAGTCGGAGTCAGAGAAACTTCAAATGATTGCTTGAATATTATTCCAGATAAGTATTTATAATTTGGTTATTAAGTTTTGTACTTTGAATTTTAATTATATAAATACGGTTTGTGGTGTGAATCCTATGCTTTCTGAGTAGTCCTCTTCTCTTTCTCCCTATGAATATGAAATGATTTATATAAGGATTTAATTTAGTTTTGAGAAACTATTTTTCTTCATCCATAATTTGTGATAATACTTTACCTAATCTTCATTTACACTACAACTTAATCACTTGTAATGTTAAAATCTGTGGAGAGTTAAGATCTGACTGTTGGCTATCACATTTCACTTGGAAAGGTAGATGGTAAATCCTTAAAGGGGAGGTGTGAATAGATAGGGAGATAATCTTTGAAGGGCATATAATTGAATATGTTTTCAGACTAAATTCTATTAATTTGGTTTAAGAGGAGGTGACGGGTCACTAGTAGGCCCGACCATAGGCACCCTTGGGGGGAGGGGAACTAGAAGTGAGAGCCTAGAAATTCGTCCCTTACTACTAACAATACATCCTGATCCAATCTCCTAAAACTAGCCAATATTCTTTATACGTTGGACCAAAGGGTAAAAAATAAATATGCTCCTATTAGTCACATACCACATTCTCTAAGTTCACAAAATAATTTAGATGTTTACTAATCATGAAATATTTCGTATGGGGAAAAAATCTTTGATTATTGTGTTAAAGCATTTAAATTATGATTTTATTTACAACTGCTACTTTAATAACTTGCATATTAGTACTTGTTAGTTAATTAGTTTATAAATAGATTTTCATCTTTATTTCTTAATTACTTGTACTTAGCTTTCCCTGTGGGATCGATATCTGGGGCTTAATCAGAAAGCTCTATATTACTTGAAACAATACGTATACTTGCGATGTACCCCTAATGTACGATTTATATTTATTTATAAAAACTTTAATCTTTAATTATCGTACATTAGCCGCTTAATCTGATTTGGGGTCAAATTTGGCCATAAATTTATAAGCTATTTTATTTGCGTAATTACGGTTGGGTCAAGTTTTTGGCTCCGTTTCCGGGGAACATAAGCACTAAAAATATTAAATAATTAAAGAAAGATAAAATTTTTTTATAATATTTATATTTTAAAGCATATTTTTGTTTTATTATTAATTAAAAATATTTTTAATTCCTTTTATGCGAAGTTCAGGATCTGAAGGATTAATACCTTATAATTCTGAATTAGAATGCACTGTAAGAAAAATTAGAAAAGAAAAACAAATTCATAATTTGCTAGAAATGGCTAATATACCTCAAAATAATATAGAACAATATATTGCAGAAAATGAACATCAAAATTTACATAGATCCTTAAGAGAGTAAGTTATCCCTACAGCTCATGAAATTCACTTAAGCATTCAAATCTCTGTTGTAGCAGCAAACTCATTTGAACTTAAACCTGCAATTATACAAATAGTCCAAAATAATCAGTTTGGAGGATCTCTTACTGAAGATCTTAATTTACACCTTGCTAGCTTTCAAGAACTTTGTGATACTTTCAAATATGATAATGTTTCTGATGATGCTGTTAAACTTTAACTTTTTACTTTTTCTTTAAGGAATTAGGCTAAGATGTGATTAAATTCGTTAGCAGCATGATCTATTAAAACTTGGGGAGAAATGGCTCAAAAATTTCTAGCTAAGTATTTTCCACCATCTAAAACTGCAAAACTTAGAAATGATATAACCTCATTTACTCAATTTGAAGGAGAAACTATTTATGAAACATGTGAACGATTTAAAGAACTTCTTAGGAAGTGCCCACATCATGCTTTACCAGACTAGTTAATTATCCAAACATTTTATAATGGATTAATATGTTCTCTTAGATCTATTGTAGATGCTGCTGTTAGTGGTTTCTTAATGGTCGTCATTTGATGAAGCTTATGCTTTAATAGAAGAAATGACAACTAATTATTTTTAATGGCCTTCTGATAGAGTAAATACTAAAAGAGTGGTTGGCATTCAAGAAAATGAAGCCTTTTCTATTTTAGTATCTTAAGTTGCTGCAATATTTAAGAAATTGGATAATTTGTCTCAATTATCACATTTAAGTAATGATAATTCAGAAAGTACTGATGAATCTCAAACCTTAGAGACATTGCAAGCTACCGCTAGCAAAACTAATAACCCTTTTCCAATTACTATAATCCTGGTTGGAAAAATCACCCTAATTTAAATTGAAATAATGCAAATCCACAATGGGGTCATAACCAACCTAACTAAATTGGAAATTGGAATAATCAAGGTAATTCTAACTATCGACCTTCTTATCATCCTGGTTTTAAGAAGCAACAATTTAAGGAAAAAAAATTGTCTATAAAAGAATTAATTTTACAAATGGGTAGTCAGTTGTAAAGTCAAAATGCTGCGATAAGAAATATTGAAAATCAAATGGGGCAAATTGCAAATGCAATTAAAAACAGACCACAGGGAACACTTCCAAGTACTGTTGAAGTAAATCCAAGAGAAAATGGAAAAGATCAAGAACAGATTAAAGTTGTATTACTTAGAAGTGTAAAAGAACTAAGGGATGGAAAGGAAAATAAAATTCAAAAAGAGACTGAAGTGATAGAAGTTGAGAAACCTAAGGAAATAATCAATGAAGAAGAAAAACAATTTCTATCTCAAGATGAATTTGAAAAACCTCCACCCCCATTTCCACAATGATTGAAATAGCAGAAATTGGATCAACAATTTTTGAAATTTTTTTGAGGTATTTAAAAAGCTTACCATTAATATCCCATTTGTTGAAGCTTTGGAACAAATGCCTAAGTATGCTAAATTTATGAAAGATATTCTTAATAAGAAAAGAAAATTTGAAGCTTTTGAAACTGTTGCACTAAGCGAAGAATGTAGTGCAATTATTCAGAAAAAGCTACCTCAAAAGTTTAAAGATCCTAAAAGTTTTACTATACCTTGTGATATAGGAGATAGATTTCATGGAAAAGCCTTATGCAATTTAGGAGCAAGTATTAACCTCATGCCTTTATCCATCTTTAAGAGGTTAGATTTAGGAGAAATATCTTCTACAACTGTAAACTTACAATTATCAGACTGATTTACTACTCACCCGAAAGGAATGATAGAAGATGTGTAGTAAAAGTGGATAAATTAATTTTCCCTGTAAATTTTATAATTCTGGATATGGAAGAAGATGAAGAGATTCCTATTATTTTAGGAAGAACTTTCCTTGCTACCAGACGTGCTATGATAGACGTACAAAAATGGGAGTTAACTATGAGAGTTAATGATCAAGAAGTAACATTCAATGTTCTTAAATCAATGTAGTATCCTAAAAAGGAGAAGTGTTACAGAATGAATATCTTTGACTACATATAGCACAACATTATCAAGAAAAATGTCAAATCATTTCTATAGAAGATGAGTTTTTAGACCCTCAAGATTTAAGTGATGAAAATAATTTTGAAAAAGATATAAAAGATATTGATTATGTTAATGAAAATTGGGAAATATTGGATACAACTGAAAGTAAGGAATTCAAACCATTAATTGAAAGGGCTCCTAAATTGGAATTGAAGGAATTACCCTCTCATTTAAAGTATGCCTTTTTAGGGAATTCATTAACTTTACTTGTTATTATATCTTCTGAATTAACTACAGAACAAGAGATGAAATTGATTGAAGTGTTAAAAGTATATAAAAAAGCTTTTGGATGGACAATAGAAGATATTAAAGGAATTAGCCCATCAATATGTATGCACAGAATATTATTGGAAGATGACAGTAAACCCAGTATTGAACCTCAAAGGAGATTAAACGCAGTTATGAAAGATATTGTTAAGAAAGAAATGTTGAAATTGTTGGATGCTAGAATTATTTATCTAATATCTGATAGTCCTTGGGTTAGTCTCATTATTACGTTCCTAAGAAAGGAGGAGTGACTGTTTTTGAAAAAGTAAATAATGAATTAATTCCAATAAGACAAGTTACTGGTTGGCGAATCTGTATTGATTACAGAAAATTAAATGTTGCCACCATAAAAATATCATTTTCCTCTTCCATTCTTAGATCAAATGCTGGATAGATTAGCAAGACATTCATATGTTTGCTTTTTGGATGTATATTCTGGTTATCATTTAAATATTTATAACTCCTGAGGATCAAAAAAAGACTATGCTTACAAGTCCTTACGGAATATTTGTTTTTCGTAGAATGTCTTTTGGGTTATGTAATACACCTGCTACTTTTCAAAGGTGTATGATGACTATCTTTTTTGATTTAATTGAAAAAAAAAATTGAAATTTTTATGGACGATTTTTCTGTATTTGGAACTTCTTTTGATTCTTACTTAAATAATTTGACTAAAGTATTAAAATGCTGTCAAGAAACTAATTTAGTTCTGAATTGGGAGAAGTGTCAATTTATAGTGACAAAAGGAATTGTACTGAGACATAAAATTTCTAAAAATGAAATGGAAGTTGATCCAGAAAAAATCTAAGTTATTGCTGGATTGCAACCCCCAACTAACATAACAAGTATAAGAAGTTTTCTTGGACATGCTTGATTTTATAGAAGATATATTAAAGATTTTTCCAAGATTATGCCATATTTTATAAAAAGATATAAAATTTGAATTTGATAAAAATTGCCTAAATGCCTTTAACTTATTAAAAGAAAAGTTAATCACTGCACCAATCATAGTTGCATATAATTAAGAAAAACTATTTGAATCAATGTGCGATGCTAGTGATTATGTTATACGTGCAACTTTAGGACAAAGATATGATAAGATGTTTAAGGTTATATATTATGCCAATAAAATTCTTAATGAAGCTCAAATTAATTGCACTACTACTGAAAAAGAGCTATTGCTTATAGTGTATGCTTGTGACAAATTTTGATCTTATTTACTTGGGAATAAATGTATTGTGCATACATATCATTCTGCTATTAAATATTTGATGACAAAAAGGAAGCTAAACCGAGATTGATTAGATGGATCATTCTTTTGCAAGAATTTAACTTTCAAGTAGTTGATAGAATATGGTCTGATAATCAAATCACTGATCGTCTATCAAGAATTGAAAATGATAAGGAAATGAATGATAAGGAAGATATAAATGATTGTTTTCCTGATGAACAACTTTATACTATTTCTGATGGATTGATCCCATGGTATGCTGATGGATTTAGCTAGTAAAATTATACCATATGAATTAGATCATCAACAGAAAAAGAAATTTTTACATGATGTGAAATTTTATCTTTTGGATATTCCCTTTATGTTTAAACATTGTAAGGATTCTACTATACGAAGATGTGTTCTTTATGAAGAAACTTTTGAGATTATTTAAAAATGCCACAACTCTAAATTTGGTGGGCATTTCAGAATTGATAAAGCTGCTTTTAAAATTTTACAATCTAGATTTTATTGGCCTAAATTATTTAAGGATGTTAATAGTTTTGTTAAATCCTGTGATCAATGTCAACGTATAGGCAATATTTCTAGGAGAGATGAAATGCCTCTAAATTTTAATTTGGAAGTGGCAATTTTTTATGTCTAGGGTTTGGATTTCATGGGACCATTTGTACCTTCTTTAGGAAAAAATTATATACTATTAGTTGTTAATTATGTTTCGAAATGGATTGAAGCAAAAGCTTTCCTCATTGTGATGCCAAAAGTGTTGAAAATTTTTTAACTGAAAATATTTTTACTAGATTTGGAATGCCACAGATAATTATCACAGATGGGGGAAATCATTTCAAGAATTTTATGATTCAGAGATTATTGAGTAAATTTGGAATTAAACATAGAATTTCGACAGCTTATCATCCTCAAACTAGTGGATTAGCTGAAGTAACAAATAGGGAGATCAAATGAATTTTAAAGAAAATAGTTATCCCAAAATGAACTAATTGGGTTGATAGACTCGACGATGTTTTATGGGCTTATAGAACTGCTTATAAAACTCCTATTGGGATGTCACCATGTAGGCTGATATTGTGTAATTGTGATATTGGGATGTCACCATATAAATCTGATTTGGGGTCAAATTTGGCGATAATTTTATAAGCTATTTTATTCACGCAATTGCGATCGGGTTAATTAGACAAAAGAAAAAAGCATCCCACATCCCCATTTATGGTATTCGAGCGAAAGAAGAAGATAAAAACAACACAGGAAGCGACTGAGGTAAAAAATACAATACAATTTTGTTTTTCTAACTACGAATTATCATTTTTAATAATCATAGGAAAAAATAAGTAATAACATACACTCAATGACAGGTTGAAGCTGCTAATAAGGTGATATCAGGCGACAACATTAGTTGTGTTCCACTTACCGTACCTACTGAAGAAGCAAAACATATTGAAAAAGCACAACATCTCACAAAGTAGTTGAATCAAATAAGGAGCAAGTTGCCAGGATATATATTGATGAGCACTACCCTGATAGGGTTTAGATTTTTTTGTTCAAGTCCTCAAATTATAAACTTTAATATTCCCATTTGATATTGTTAGTTGCTTATGTGATAGGTTTGTCCAGCAGCACCAGTGCTTGATTTTCCTGCTAGGCAACATATTCCAGATTATATGCGGGAAACAGTTGTCTGTGCTGTAGCAAATTCCAAAATACGTAAGTTTTACCATATATAACTTTATGTTTATTCTATATATTACATTCGTATTCATTTGATGAAACCATTATATATTTGAAATGCAAGGGTCACTTAATCATTAGTACGGAATTGTTGTCGTGTACTCGAGGTTATCTTGATGACCTACTCACGGATGGTTGGTTAGGAAGTGAACAAGTCGACTTCTTCGCTATAGTCCTAGAAAATAAGAGAAACAACGCCCCCGAGATGTTTAAATCATACTTATATGTATCTCCATGCCATTGGATAAAATATGAAATTTCGTTGTTTTACAGTTTATCTAAATACACAGAATATGACCACTTTTTGTTTGACAATTTCTCCTTACTCAGTTGTTCAGAATTGGTAACGTTAAAGGGTCTGTTCAACACATTACAAAGGAAGTTGTTGAGAATGTCATGTTACTTCTTCTGCCCATAATCAATAATCAGCACTGAACGCTGCTAGTTGGATTTTTGAAGGAAGAGAAGTGGAGATTACTTGACTCCTTGTCCAATAAAATACATTTGGGGATCACACACGACATAGTAAGTATGTGGACATTAATTTTTATTCATTATCTTATTCAATTGTTGATTCATTTATTAATTTAAATGTTCAGATTGAACATTTTCTAAAGGATGTTAGGGAATCATTCACGACTGATTTGAGCACATTGCCAGTTGCAATGCTCAGAAACATTCCAACTCAGAACAATAGTTTTGACTGTGGTGTATTTGTTTGTAAATACATGGAAATAGTTGTACAAAAGAAAAAAAAACTAACTAGAAATAAAATATGGGATGACAAAAATCTATGCCTTTATTCAGAGCGGAAATAGGATATGAGCTTTGTAAAATGGCATTGTCGCAAACATAATTTGTATTTTGTCATTACAGGTTGTAAACAAATGATTCATTCCTTGTACATAACAATAGTACATAATTTGTATGTTTTGTACATAGTGCTCGGGTTTGTACGAATAATTACTTTGTCATTTCTTGTTTATTAATTTGTCTGATTCATTACTTTTCAAATTTGCATTATTTTCTCCCACATTACTCAAGTTTATGCTTCTATGTCTCTCTGAATGTGCTTGTTGTGTGCTGGTATAGTTTTGAAAAATATTTAATTTCATCTCTCATTCTATCATAAGGATGGTAGAGTGTTGATAAATGTGCTGGTTAAGGGAGAGGAGTCTTTTAAATCTAGTTTAGGTAATTAGCCTTTCGCAGATTAAAGTAAAGACTGATGCAGGATGTATTAGAGGTGGGATGCATTACAGGCATAAATTATTGCTATCTTTTGGGTTGTTCTTGCATGTTGAAATTAGCCTTTCGCAGATTGAAGTGAAGACTGATGTAGGATGCATTAGAGGCAAGATGCATTAGAGGCAGGATGCATTAGAGGCAGAAATTGTTGCTGTCTTTTGGGCTGTTCTTGCATGTTGAAATTGGCTCTTACACCTACATGTTGAAATTGTCTCTTACACCTTTGGGTAGTCAGGACTGCTGGAGTATTTGAGTGTTTCTCCTGGGATGTTCCTTCATTCTCCTTCTCCCTTCTATTGCATGGAGATATGTTAGATCTCCCTTTACTAAGAATTGTAACCCTCTCCCTTCTTGTGATATGTAATGTAGTGTATATGTTTATAATGGAGAAGGCATGTTTTTTATCCTGTAATGTAATGTAGTAGGCATGATTGTAGCTATAAAATAATTGTATTATCTGATTCCATCAGTCATTAAAATATACGAACCAGGACATTGATTTAATCTCTTTTTATGCCCTTTCTAATGAGGATGACAAATATGCAATTCTGATGGATTACAAGATACTGATTCTAAATAGTTCTCAAAATGAATACTCTGCAGGATTTCAATAATACCATTGCTTTGAAATATCTTCCAAAAACTGCAGATTACCTGAATTTTTTTTCATCGAATTTATCAGATTCTTTAGTTGACCGAACTTTTCTCTATTGAACTACATGTTAACCATGTCTCAACAACAAACTCTAAAACTTTTGCTAAGTTCTATAATTTTCTCCACTCACTGTGAAGTTTGGATTCCAATGGTGGCCATGTGCTTTAACTAGACCTTTTTTTTTCTGATTGATGGTCAATCATTTTATTAATTGGCCTCATTCCTCTTATTAATCAAGGTAATTATGGTACAAGAATTTGTAAAGGGTTTATTATTCAAAATAATTGTAACGAACTTTGTTTGAAGTTAAGGCCCATTACAAGAAGGTTAAGATATAGATGGAAAAAAAGAATAACAACATTAAATATAAAGTAGAGAAGTCAGTTTGCTAAAATTAAAAACATTGAAATAAAAGCCAAATCTGGTTATTGCTCAATTCAAGATCTTAAAGATTATGAGCCAGATCCATTAAGTGCTCGATACAAGATCTTAATAATTATGAGTAAGGAAAGCTTTGGCTCTAAGAAAAGCTTATTGCGAAGAACACTTATTTGTAGGAAAGCTATAGCATTAACTGATAGCTTTAGGGGGATCACCACAGTCCATTCATCCACAAAACAACTAATTGGAAAGCAAAATTAAATTTCTTTCTTCTACGTTAATTTCAGAGGATTACTTATATCTGAAAGTTTATTAATGGCAAAACAATCTTGTAAATAAATCAGAATGCTTAATAATTGAGCAGTGATAAAATTATATTGTTAGCAAACAATATACATTAAGTTTAAACCATGATTACAATACCTTAAATCATAACAACATAGTTAAAGTATAAACTAGTTTATAAAGTAATTATGATTCTTAACATCCAACAACATTCATTCAGAAAGAAAGTGGGACCATCTCTTTTTAAAAACCCAAAATGAATTACAGATTACAGAAAAAACCCAGAAATCATAATGAATTACAAAAAACCTCAAAATGGAATTGCATATTACAAAAAAACTCAAAATGAATTATAGATTACAGAAAAACCCATAATGAATTACAGGTTACAGAAAAAACTCAGAACTCAGCCTAATAACATGTTACAAGTGACTTCTATGATATCCAAGGGAAATCTTTGCTAACTCGATTGAATGTTGATTGAACCATTCGAACTGCCTATAACATAAAAAGATTTTCAGTGGATCAAAGAACTAGACAACAATAATACCATAAACAACACAATTATTATCCACTATACATAAAATATAAGATTTTCTAACAAATTTTATCAAAGATTAAATTGTCATTGGTCAAAATCTTCAAAGGAAGACCCTCGAGGCATTATTGTCTCATGAATTAAATCTGTCATCATGGCGATGTACGATTCCCTGTTCTGTGGAGCAAATAAATTCTGCAGTTTATATCCATGTATCAGTATTATATATTTCAACCTGTGTTAGGCAGTGACTATATGGGTGTATCGTCACTCGGAAATGATTCTGGTTCTTTAGTACTATTAACATCTTTTTGCTTTCCTGTGTAAAAAGTGCTTATAGGTTAAATAAGTTATCCTTTCATTAAACATATGAAAACGGAATGAAGTTTATGAAATAAACCTTTTGGTCTATTACTCTTCTCTCAGTAGCCTTTTATTCTGGCATTAGAGATTCCTTTAAGCTGCATTTTGGCAGGATCTTTCAGGTTCGATTCATTATCCATAGTTTTTTTTTTATTTTGAGACTGTTTCCTTATCTTATAACCTCTACCAAGCAATATGTCATCAATATCCAATGATAATTTCTTTAGGGAGTCCGTCACGTGCTGTTCAACTTCTGCATTTCCCTTTCCTTTATTGGTAATTTGATATGCAAATTTCTGCATATATGTTTGAAATATTAGGTCATTTTTATTAGCATTGCACGCTTGTGACTGCTGCAGATGGTTGGATCCGTAACTGTTATACATTTTTTTTTGCATTTGTAGACCATTTGGATAACATATATTTTCTGGGTATCTTCTTAATATGAATAAAGTTAAGGACTCATAATGAGTGTGCACATAGTATCCCCATCACTTTGAATTTTCTGTAGCTGCACTAAATATCCAAACTCATATTGTCAAAATTTACAACCCAAACTCTGTTTGACCTCTGATCATCCAAATTGCTGATGAAAAATTCCATTTTATTGTTAAGGGAGGGATGTAATTGAAGACTGCATGATCCGTGTTTAAACTCTTTTTCAAACACTGCATACAGCTTCCTCAAATATAATACAGTTACCTGCCTCAGTATTAGGCTGCCTCTCACGATAGGAGTAATCACGGATTGGTCACACCTGAAGTCCTCATCCTTCTCATTAAGCTTCCATGTTCTCATGATATTCTCAGTTCCCAAAAAACAATTTGTAATAGAACTTGTGGGCTTAGAGACACCATGAAAAATTTTATTGGTTGACTCACTTCTTTGGGTCGATACAATTCCCATTCTGAATACATCCATATTAAAAGTTGTAGACCACTTATGCCTAAACCTGTACATGTCAACTAGCCACGCATTCTCCTGTAGATTACCTGCCTCAATCATGACCCCTATGTATCATCAAACTCCTCTTCAAACTCGTATTTCCTCATAAATTTATAAAAAAGATCACTGACTATCCTATTCACCACCTCGCAATGAACCTTTGTAGGTAATTTCTTTTATATGTGCCACTGACATAATCTATGTCGTGTATTAGGCAAAATCTCTATTATGGCTCTATCCATTGCCTGATCTTGATCAGTGTAGACTGTTATTGGATATTTTTCACCCATGATACAGAGAAAAGTTTTGAAAAGCCATTTAAACAATTCTACCGTCTCTTGTGACAAGAATCCCACTCCAAAGAGAACATTCTGTCAATTATGGTTAACACCAACAATAAGAGCACAACATAAGTTATATTTATTTAATCTATAGCTAGTATAAAAAAATAACTTCTCCATAGCAATCATAATCGAGTCTGGATGTCCCGTCACTCCAAAATAAACTCATCAACCTACCATTCTCATCAACTTCAAAATCCCACTCAAACATTATATCATCAGAACGTCTTTCTATAAACAACTGCAATAAAGCATTTGCATCACCATTCTACATCTCCTCTGTCTTTAAATGAAATTGAATGCATCTAACTTCGTACATTCCAAGTTCTTTGCACCCCTAACTTCTTTGGCAAGAAAGTTAAACACGTCTTTAGGTCGTATCCCGAACTGTGTCATTGAATCAAGCACATCTGCATTGACTTCACTTATCTTTCTACTGGAGTGAAAAAGGTGCTTATCACCAGAATTTTCTAACGAGTGGTTATGAGATTCAATGAATTTTTTACTGTCCAATTGCCTTCATCATCAGCTGCGTATCAAATCATTGCAGAACAACTAGTTCTTGTGTCTGATCTTTTGTATTTAATAATATCGGTGATCTTCAACTCTTTCTTGAAACCCGCTTTTACACATACAAAGTCCTTCATTTTAATATTCCTGGAATCAGGCCAGTATGTAGCATGCTCCTTACGAACGCTGAATCCGATTTGATGAGCATAAGCACAATATAGTCTGTAAGCTTCTTTGTCATTATGGACAATTGTTTGAAGTATTATGTTCGCAGTTTGATAAGTACATGTAGCTCCACTCTCTTCAAACTGCACACAAGAGAATAAAATATTTTCCTTCATGAACAACTCAAGAAACAATCCTAAAGCCTCAGATATTCCTTACATTATAAGGATTCTTTAGTTTTAATAAAACGGTCAAACCCAAAAACATAGCACAAAAAAACCAAACCCCTCTATGAACATGCAACTCCAAAGACATACCTCTACAAACACAACTAAACAAACAAAAACTCTAAAACACTAAAACATAACTTGATTGTTTTTACAAAACCCTTAAACCATAAAACATGGTTAGATCCTAAAAAGACCTCTACAAACTAACTAATGTAAGATATTTAACTTGATTATTTTTATAGAACCCTTAAACCATACACCTCTAAAAAATAACTCTAAAACAATAACCTCTAAAAATATGGCTATATCCCATAAATAGGAAGATTTTTATAATAGCTGATGCAATGTCTCTTAAAATAAATTAAAAAAAAAGTTTTCGAAACACACCTCAACCCTAACCTCATCTTTTTCACAGTTGACAGGAAAAGCAACTTCTTCTACTTCCCCTTTATACATAAAATGGGAGTTTCTATCTCTGTAGTCCATCTTCAGCTTTCTCTGTAGCTCGATACAATCACCTCGGAAAATATAACCAATAAATCTGTAAACCCTAGTTGCTTAAATAACCACATTCGAGCGCTCAGGTGCTTAGGTCTGGGAGGTTACAGCTAAGTGACAAACAGATTATAATCGCATTACTGTCCCGAACGCGAAGGCTATTAGAGGAGTACATTTTAGTTACTTTTAGGTTATTTCCGCGGTACCACGAAAATAGGTTATAGGTGCTTTACTTCCAGGTTATTTCCGCGGTATTTCGTAGGCAATTTTTTTTCCATTATTAGGGGGTTATTGGTAAATTTTTGGAATTAATACCACAATAACCTCCTAATAACCTTATAATAATCCTGAAATACACAAGCTCAGATGTTATTTGCTAGTCATTTTTGTGGACAATGTATGCAACGCTGCGTACGTTGTCCGTATGCAATAATTTCCCCAATGCAAGGTACTAATTTAAAATTAGGGGCATTTCCATATGGAGGATGAATCCATATTTGTACTTAAATCTTTAATATCATAATAAAAATAATATTATTTAAAAAAAATAAAATATATATTTTCATACATAAATTTAACATCAAAATGCTATGTATATTTTGGTGCTATGTATATAAATATGAAAAGGATATGCCAGACCTAAGTAAATATATATGAATTGAGTATTACCTAAGTAAATTGTTCTTAAAAGTATTCACAACAACGTCAGGACATTTCATATATGTTTATAGTGTTGATTACTTATAATGATTGTATATTAGCTTAAACATTAGTATTGAAGGTTTTTGTTATTGATTTTTAGGTCAACTATTTTCCCTTCATTTACATTTCACTAAGATTCACTTGAGTTGTATGCTGAGTTAAACCTTGAAATAACCTTAACCTCAAATTATCATTTTCTCTCGCCCAAGATTATTTTATGGCTCATAACTTCATTTTGAAAGTTGCATGATGTTCATTATTGTATTTAAAGACCATGCAAGCAAATTTGATGATCTTTTGAAATAAATGTGAAATCTTTCAATTCGAAATTTTCATGCATGAATATTTTCATGAAAACCTACAATTATCATTCTTCTTCATAGGTCAATCCGGTGATATAAATTATATCTTAGAAGTTTCATACTCCTCGTAATCATATGTGAAGAGCATTAAAAATAGTTTGGTGGTCACCGAACACCATTTTGCATAAAATTGTGCATTTAAAATTTTCGTGCAAGAAAAGAGGTTCCACATAAAAAATTTTCAACGATTCATTTTTTTAAAAAAGAACTTTGCCATTTGTGTATGGCTCGTTGAGACCTTTCAAACAAGCTCTCCCTAGCCCAAATCTGACTCCATTTGAGGCTCTTTTGAGCCAATGATAATTAAAACAGAGAATAATAAATAAGAGGAGAAAAGGATAATTTGGCAATAACTATTTTAGAACAGCTTCAAATCAAGTTTTAACATAAACAAAAAAAAATATTTTAATATAAAAATACACATTTTTTTCCTATAAAATTCTCAGCTCAAAATCATGTATTTTTTTAACTTTCTAAGGTTTGGGTCCACTTTGACCGAGAATATCTCACCAACGAATTTCATTCAATCAACACCACCTGTACCATTAGATGCCTCATATTTTTCTCTTCCAAATGAGCATAAGTTGACTACTAACTCCCGACCCACTTCCGACCACCTACCAAAAAAGTCTAACCACTTTAAAAGGTCATAACTCGAGTAACAAGCCTCCTTTTTGAAATTGTTTGAACCATTGGATTACTTGATTCGTCCTCTTTCGAATGAGACAAAATTTTATCTTTCAATACTTGTCATACATTCCTTGCTCGAATTTCAAAAAAAATTCAAAAATATCCCTCCATGCCCTTTTGACCTCCACCCTCCATTTCACATTTCATCCATCCTTCCTCATATTACCACCTCATCAATCAACGCACTCTTACCTTAGTGGCCATCTAAGAATCACGCCTACCCCTTTCTTTTTTTATTTCCTCTTAAAGCTCTTATGAATCCCTTTCCTTAATCCTTAGCCTAATTCTCTCCCTCCCTTAATGGAAAGAATTGAAGCTCAAATCCGCTCTTTCCAGTTAGATTTCCCCCAATTTTGAAAATCCTCTTCTCCTTTAATCCCTTGGCAGAAGCCGTCAACTCCCATCTCCTAATTTTTGCAAAAATACCTAATACTCTCCCTTTTGGAGTTGAAAATCCTCTTTCCTCCCCCCTCTTGGCTAAAGCCCATTTTCTCTCCACCAAATCGAGAAGATTAAGACACCAAACAAGGTTCAAAGTAATGGAGAGGTTCAAAGCAAAGGCAAGGATGAAGGCAAGGAATTCAAAGGTAGAAGGTATAACTTCTCACTTGTCTTTTTTTAATGCTTTCATCCAATCTTGAGTCTTCCCATGTGTTTGCATAAACTTTAAGATTCAAAAAAGTTCTTTTTTTTTTTTTTTTGAAATCTCTCATGTTTCCTTCACATCTCATATCGTGCTTTCAAAATTCACCACACACATTAAAGTTGTCTTATGAGTTGGCTTTATGTTATAATTTAAAAATCATGCTAAAACAATATTTCACCATGCCTTTCAAATTCTTTTACTAAGAGCTTTATAACTTTTATGCTCCATGATAATTCCATGTATGTCTCATGATTGAAGTCAGGGCTTTTGCAAATACCATGATGTATGACGTTTGATCCATACATGTTACATTTCAAATTTTTAGGACTTTTCTTGTTTATGTGCTTTGTTTATGTGCTTTGTTTCGACAAACCATGTTACATTTCAAATTTTTAGGACTTTTCTTGTTTATATTTAAATTATGTTACATTTTACATGTCAAACCATAGGGCTTCTCATGTTTAGTGCTCAATTTGTAATTAGCATGTTCCCCTTTCCTAATCCGCCAAAACCAAAATACATGTCTCCTTAAATCATCGAAATTGAGGCCCTAAGCCCATGAACACACTTAGATCATGTCTAAACCCTCCTAATTCACCCTTAACCAAAATTTTTATGGGCTAATTACCTTTTAATCCTCTAATTTCTCCTAAAGCAAAACATAATCCCTCTTAATCATCCTTGGCAGAAAATGATAAACCTTAATTACATTACTAATTACTTAAATCGATCCTAAATTAATCTAATTAACTCATAACCATTTAATTAAATAATAAAAACACTAAATTAACCCACTAATTTATTAATTAACTCATTAAATATTATCTACTAAGAAATTAATTAATCCATAAATATTTTTAACACAATTATTTAATTAATTAACTAATAAATACGCTAGTCTACTCACTAATTAATTAATCAAATCAATAATTTACTAACAAAAAAAATTAAAACCTAAACCTTAATCAAAATATTAAATACCCACGTAAAAGTTAAATTGTTTAAATAACTCACTGATCATATATTAATAAGTAAAGCAATAAACAATTTAATATAAAAATCTAATTAATGAATTGAATAAAAATTAAATTAAATTAAATTTTAATTAAACTATTAAACTTTTAGTAGGAAACTCATGAAAGTACTTTAAACCAATTCAATTTTAAAACTTTAATTCAGCATTTTAGATGAATTTTGATTTAATAAAAGAATTAATTAATGAAATAATTAAATAACTCACAAAATAATTATTCAAAATGACTAAGCAAATAAATAATTAATATTAATCCACCAATTATATTAAGTAATTCATGAAACTTCAACTAAATAATTTAAATAATTAATTAATTCGCCAATATTTAAATTCCATGATTTAAATATTTAATTAATAAGCTAGACAAATAATTAAATAATTAAATAATTAATAAATAAAACCCATAATTAAACCATCAATTTTATCAATTAAATAATAAAAAATTTGATCAAAATTCAAAAAATAGTTAATTAAAACATAAAGGTTTTTCCTAACTAACAAAATACTCAATTCATTAATTAAATATTTGACTAATTAATTAATTAATCAATCAATTAATTCACCAATCCCAATGAAACCCTAACTTTAAGCCTAGTCAGCCTTAACTATGTCCACTTTAACCCAAAATGGAAGGTAAGAAGAAGAGACATGCAAATTATATGAATGTGCCTAAAGTCACATAAAAGCCCTATGAATCTACCTCATGCAAGATGGAACATACATGTTATGTCCGTATGTGGACATATATGGACATATGATTGTGTGATTGCATAATTCATCTGTCATGATGATGTGTGTATGCATGCATGCTTGAAGCATGTCCTTACTCAAAGAATCCTTTAATGAATTTTCAAAAATTCAAATCTCTTCAAAGGTCACTTAAAGTTTAAAACTCCTTTTCAAGAGTTCAAAGTTCAAACCTTTTCAAAAATCTAAAGTTCTTTTTCAAAACTAAAGAATTTTTTTTTCAAAATTCAAAATCTATTTCAATTAAGGCTAACCAAAATTATGGTAAAATAGCAAATATCGGCGGAATAACTGATACTTTTTTGCGTAGAAATGTCAAGTTAAATTCCAACGGTTTACCACTGGTATTCGTGAAGCACAATTTTCGATGCCTTTTCAACTCCTAAACTGTAGCTATTTAGTAAAAAATATTTCCGACAGGTTATAAAGACAAGCCGATATTTTAGATTTGTCAGTTCATTACAAATTATAAACTGATGGCCACAAGTCATCGCTAAATAATGTGGTCGAATTTTGGTATTAAGAATTGACAATCTAATTATAGTAACCGACGGCTACACCCGGGGTTATTAATTAATAAATAATGATGTATACGGTGTAGGTAAGTTGTCGGAAAGTCTAAATCGCAAACCCGCGTGAAAATTCTCTCGTTTCTTCTCCTCCCACCTCTCGCAAACGTTGAACCACGCGCACATTCTTTCCTGGATTTTTTGCTATTGTGCACAAAATTACAATTTCTTATGGTCAAATTGAAGGCATTCTCAATTTAATCCTTCATCTATGTTTTTATGTAAAGTGAACCATTAGTTTTTTTTTATATTTTCAATTTATGTGATTTGTAATAATACTAAATTTTAATTTTAGGGTTTGAAAAATCTAGCAATCAAGTGATATTTTTGAACCGTCAAATCGATATATTTATATGTGTCACGATCAAGCCATTTAGAATCTGATAAAAATGAGAGATTGTGGTTGGTGCTTTATCATTAATTTTGATATCTAATTGATAACTTGAGAAATGGATTAGGTGCTAGATTTGTAAATAACAATGTCTTAGCATTTTAAAAATATATAATTTAATGTGGAACAAAGAATAAAAAAATGGGGCATATACATATATAGCCCCATTACCTATGTACGTAATTATCTAATACCTAAAATTTAATTTTTACATCTATAGCACCCTTATCTTTCATATCAAATAAAAAGTATCATTATTATAACTTTTGAAAAGTGAAACACACATTTTCATGCATAAGTAAGGTGATATGTGTGTAAAAATTGAAGTTTATGTGTTAGATATTTTAATACATATAGAATTGAGTAGTATAATGTATCATTAATATGTTCCAAAATAAAAAAAATCAAATAACTTTGAAGTTCATTTTCCATATAATGCATCATTAATATGTTCACAAATAATATATGACATTCTTTGAAGAAGAGATTTTTTCTCTTTAATTTGTTTTGTCTTATTTAATGTGCTCAAGAGCTTAATGATTTCTAGCTCAAATATCTCAGATCTGAGCTTGTATATATGAGCTCGAGTCAAACCCAACTCGACTTGATAGCTTAATGAGATACTCGAATGTGTAAAAAAAATGCAATAAAATCCTCGATCCCACGCTACTTGAGCTAGCCCTAAAAAATTTTTCCCTACCCATCATGCCACCATGTACAAAAGATAAATGTCACAAAACCCTCAATCCTTTAATGTCATAACCCAAAACATTATTCATTACAAATGTCACTAAGCTTTTTCCTACCATCCATGCCACCACAACTTGCTTATCTTGCTTGTCGGTCATGTAAGACTCAATTTATTCCTTTTCTTTGTTAGATTGAATGATAACGTCTAAAAGTCATACACACATTTATGTTTAATTGATCTATGTTGATTGTAGTTGATGATGTGTTAATTTTTTGATGGTTTAGGTTATCTATGAATATTCGTACATCAAGATCGTGGATAAATAATAGACTTTATCTAGATAGAAAAGGCAGCACTAAAGAGTTTTTAAATGGGGTCATGTCTTCTTGGCAGCAGGATCCAATCTTTCGACGTATCTATATGAGAGTATATTTTAGTGTTCATATGCGAAACAAAAAAATGCAGTGCACTTAATACCCGATGAAGTTAAATAGTATTTATATCATTGGTGATTGAAGTATGATTATTCTATCTGGACTTCACATGGTGAGGTTAACTCTACAATATGTCACTCTTCTCCTTTAATGAGCTATGACCCTCAACCTAAATTTCATTTAAGTAAATTTGAGGAAATGGTCTTCGATGGTACAAGACATTATTATTGACTCAAGTGGAGGAAAAGGAACCAATCATGGAAGCCACAAAATTTTATAATTTACTAAATGCAACTCAAAGGCCACCTTGGGAGGATTGTACATCCCATTCTGAGTTATTTTTAGCTCTCGGAATGCTAAAAATTAAAGTCAAGTTTGAGATGCAACAAGAGTGCTTAATTAGTTTGTGAGATTATTGAAAGAGACAAATTCACATGAAAATTTAGTTCTAGAAGACATACATGATGAAAAATTTGGTCTCTAAGTTGAGTTGAATGCAGTGAAGATTGATTGTCATGTGAGTGGATTATGTTATTTTACATGTCCAATCAAACATGAACTTAGTGCTGATTCTTTCATTCCAATAAATTCAAACCTCAAAGTAGAAAAAGTAAGAGACAAAAGAATGTTTCATACAAGCGACACTTTTATTTACTGCTTCTTCCACTTCTTTCTTCTATGAGTACTGCTCTGCATATGATGTGGCAAAGGAGATCAACTCAATAAGTCATCACATGAATGGAAAGAGAATGTAATATTTTGATTAAGCATTTCCTGAGTTTGCTATGTAACATGCAAGTTGACTTATGCTCAGATTGCTTCCCATCGTAAGGTCAGACTGCATCGCCCTACTCCTATTGGTCAGTGATTGTTACACCATACAATCTACCATCTGAGATGTGCATGATCATGTCATGTTTCTTCATAACACTGATTATATCAGGTCCTCTTATCTCTATATGTGATTGATGCATACTTGCAGTCGTTGATAGATGAGCTATATATTCTCTAGAAAAGAGTAGCACGATTGATACACCAAAATTTTTTTCAAATTCTCATATACTTTTAATGCTTATTTTTTATGATATTTGGTGATATTGCACATTACAGAAGGGTATTTTCATGTTTTTGATGCATGTATAATCAAATCAGGTATTTAGGCTTAAAAGAAGCAAAAATGATGAAATTTGGAGCAAAATATAAAAAAAATGTGTTGTCGCCAAACGGTGCCAAATGGCACCCGAATTAATGAAACCGTGCGACTGGCGCTGAATGGGGCTAGAACGACGCCAAACGGTGATAGGACTGTTATTCATTAAAATGCATTGAATTCGAACGGATTTTGAAGGGATGCATATGAAGACTCTTGGATTTTCGGTCACACATTATTTTAATACTTATTTTAGACCAAATATGAGAGGAAGCACGGAAGAAAAAAAAGGCTAGAACTTTTATACTTTGGTTTTTGAGAGATTTAGAGAGGAACTTCTCTAAGAGTTGTAAAATGAGAGTGAAAGTGAGAGAATTCTTCTTTGTTGCAATCCTTTGAGAGGGGCGCATACTATTGTAAGTAGAAGGAAGTGATTCAAAGGAACTTCAAGGGATTTGTTTGTAGAAGAGAGTAAGAGTTGTTTACTTCACTTTAGTATTGTGTAAACTTATTTTTAAATATATAAATCCATGTTTTGTTATTTATTCTTCATGAATTATGAGTAGTTGTCTTGTCTTTCCCTTTACAATGGGATATAGTTATGTGAAAAAATAATAAATTTTTTGAATATGTTCTTAATTTTCTTAAATTATGATGATTCAAATCTTGAACTTCATTTACTTTTCAATCTGGTCAATTGATTTGTTAAAATCTATGCGAAATCATATGAGCCCATAGGGATATGCTTTCAGCATTCAAGTAGGAATCACATTTAATGTCATGGATGAAAGTAAAGTCCAAGGGTTTAAATGCAAATAAATAAGGAAATATTATTTGATGGGATGTAGAATTGGTGATTTTAGGGTGACAAGCTAAAATCTCCAATTCGTTTCAAATATTTTAAAACTAAAGCGAGATTGTTAGCCCTCAGGTGAGGGGAAGTGGGAACTCAAGAGTGACAGCTTGTATATTCCCAGCCTAACCACAAATGTAGATTAAAAACATCTGATTAGTCAATGTTCTTTGTTGCTCGTAAAGAGGATTAAAAAAAATTATTTCTCATATTTGTCACATGCAATTAATAATAAATTTGATTTATTCCTTGCTATAATCTTATTGAAAATGGGAAATATACTTCTTAAATTTGAAACCTTAATTATAAACATTTTGCTTGCTTACATTAGATTTAAATTTGAAATTAAAAAATAATAATTAGCATAGTAATTGTAGTTTTGTTAGTCTTAAATTATAAAATTTATCTTTTGCTTTTGTACTAATAGTTTATGTAGTTTTCATACTTTCTTTTGAAGTATCTTTAATATTCATAGAATTTTACGGGATCAAAGTAAAATTGAACATAATGTACATTAAATTTGATCCTTTAATTCTAGCAAAACAAGCAAGTCAGGTATATTATATTCTATATCCCAATAGAGCAGAGATAAAATTGACTAAGCAGTAGTCATGTCGGGTAAACCTGGAGCGACTGTTGATATTCATAATACAATTGAAACCGCTCATCAAGAAATAGAAATGAAGGATTTATGCATTCCACTCGATCCAATCCACTAAGAGCTCAATTTAGAGGATTTTAGTGCTGAACACAATGAAATTGGTATCAATTTGAATGACTCTAACGATGCTTTAGATGATGAACTTCTACCTTCATCTTCCTCTAGTAACCCTTCAGAGGAGGACATTAACTAAGATCTATAAGGTAATCCAACAGTATACTTTTGTTTTTTCAACTTCATTAATTTGGAGATTGCACTTTATAGTTCTCTTTTGGTTTACTGTGTACATTAATGTATTTCAGTTTTAGTACTATGTAAATTGCATGCACTTTAAATTTTTCTTTCTTTTTTATTGTGTTCTTTTGTATTTTCAAATTCAATAGTTTGTAGATTACATGGACTTCACAAATTCCCTTTCTTTTTGCTGCATACATTTTTATATTTTGCTTTAATAGTTTGAAGATTGCACTTTACTGTTTTGATTTCTATTTACATGCATTAATTAATTTTCTTTTCTTTCTTGCAAATGACTTCTGGAGGGAGGGGTGGTCTCCCTCTTATAATGGGATGGGCGCCCTAGATCATTATAGAAGGATGAATATTGTCAGCCGATGAGGCTGTGGAAGCAGTGTCGAGGATGCAGGCACTTCCCCCTGTTGACCTCATTTTTGGTGAGGTCCGATCTCTCTCTCCTTAGTGCTTAGGATCTAGCCATAAGTTTTCCCTGTGACTATCTTAGAAGACTAGAAATGGAACCCACCATTTAGAAATTCAACCAAATCTAAACTCTCTTTAGAATCCTACATGGATGGTCATCAACCTCCAAATTACTTGGAAGGTTAGGACCAATGTGCAGGAAGACAAGGATGAGTTCCTATAGAATGGTTAAGCCTTAGGATAACCCTGGGTGGTCTGCTCTTGGTTGGGTCAGCCTGCACACACCATACTCTCACACACATTCCAAACCCTAAAACCACTCTTACCCAACTTGGCCTCCTGACTCATGTAGAAAACTCATTTGGATGGACCCCAAACCCCTGGCCCCTGGCTAAGAGGGTTAGGAACAACATATTAAGTGCCTAAAATGAGTCCTTTCATGGCTCTTGTGAGCTTAACATGCTTCATGGCTCAACCAAAATGGTTTCATTTTACTCACATCTAATCAATCTTCATTTTTCCCAAAATTTCAATTTTTAATCCTCGACCCTTAAACTCTCCCAAAATTACCAAATTGCCCCTGAAAAGGACCCCGAAACTCAAAACTTCGCAGTCACCCGGACTCACGAAAAAATCATTCCAGAGCGTTCCTCTCGTCAAACTAAGAAGTTTGACTGTAAACATGTCATACTTCCGAGCTATCTTTGGGCCCCTCATGGTCAAAACAGCCGATACTTAAAAAAAAACGCTCCGAGATTCATAAAACCTTCCACATAAAAAAAAATGACCCTGGACACTTTTTTTTACTTTAAATTTCTTTCTAAACCACCTCGAGCCTTTAATTCAGCCTTCTGACCACTTACCCCCAAACCTCCCAAAATTACAAAAATGGCCTTCATAGCAAAAAAATTTCGAAAATTCTCAAAAATCCCAAAAATTTCCAAAAATTCCAAACTATTCTCCACATCATTTTGTTCAACTACCACATACCCCAATTTTGTCAATTTAACCCAATTTGATCAAGAATTCAAATTTGCCCTTAAAGCTCAAAATTGACCTAGTTGACCCAATTCACCCAAACTAAGCCCAATGTTACTCAATTTTCCACTAATAAATTATAAAATCATTCATAACATCCCTATAAACATTTTACAACATTAATTTTGCATCTAGCCCAACATTAGCTCAACCTTAGCCCAAATTAACCCAATTTGTTCCAATTTGACCATACACTTGAAATACCCAAATTAAATTCAATTCAACTCCAAATCACTTCAAATTTGTTCCAAACTCTTCATAACACATTCCTACACCAAAATCAATATTTATTTGATCTAAATTTTGACAAAAGTCTCACCCAAATTCCCATCTTTTTACCAAAGTCCCAATTTAAGCCTAAAATTGTCACATAGCCAAAATGTTCAAATTGATTGTTCAAGATCCAAACTTTTCACCCAAATTTTGTTAGAAACCTTTCCTAACATTATTTTGGCCCTTATTTATCATTTAATTGAGACTTGAATTCACTTTGGGCCAAACCTAAACCCATTTGACCAAAAAGCCCAATGTTGGCCCAAAAGCCCAAATCTTCTCAAAATTGAACCCCATGACCCATGAAAATTCCCAAATCAATTTTAAATCAAATTTCAACTTGTCCTAACCCAATTTCAATAAATTTCAACCCCTTTTGGTCATGGAATAATCAATTTCAAAAATAAAAAAACCCTTCATGCATGTTGGAGGCCCATCCCTTAAGCATTTTTAAAAGCCCATTTCATCAATTTGAAAAAAAAAAGCCCAAAAAAAATTGTTCTAAAGCCAACGTCATTCTCCTCATCATTTTTTTGATTAAAATCATTCCCTAAAGTTCTAAATTCATCATTTGAATCAACCAAAAATAACCTCATGACATTTTTCCATCAAATCACCTAAAAGTCATAAATCCATTCTCATGCAAGCTCCCAAGCCAAATGTAAGCCATAGAAATTATTTCCAAGCTAAATGAAAAGCCATGCTTGAGCCACATGAAGCCATGAGGGCCTTTTTCATGTCACCGAACCATTAATGGCAAATGGAGGGGCCACTTTCCAACCTCCTTAAAAAAGTTTTTAACCACTCTAATGACACACTCTAACCAAGCTTAACAAAAATCCTTTGGATAGGGACTTCTCCACCCTTTCTAAGCTGAACCCAAATAATTTTTTCAGCCCAAATCAAACCATGGGAGGGTGCACCAAGCCAAATCCACGTCTTGACCCAAATTGACCCAAAAATAACCCTTACACCCATACCACTTAAACCCATGCCTTTACACATGGCATAACCCAATTGATTGCACCAAGATCAAGCTGAATCAAGTGAACTTTTCTCAGCCAAAAAACCTTGGTGAATGAACCAAGCAAACCCCCATGGTCACCCATAAGCTCCTCTATTTAAACTCACCTCTCATGGCCAAAAGAGAAGAGATGCAAAATTTATCTTAGGGAGACTCTGCCAAATTGTTACCAAAGCTTCTCCAAGTACTTCTAATGAAATGTATTTTCATGTTTTTGGATGTAGATGATAAAAAAGAGTCCAAGAAAGAAAAAGAAGGAAAAAGGAGCAAAAAGGAGCAAAAATGGAGCTTATGGAGCAAATTTTGGAATTATTGGCACAGCGCTGAGCGCCGGTTCGATACGACATTGATTAAGTTTTTGATCACTTTGGGCGAGTTATTTTGATTGTGTTAAATAGTTATTAGAGCTACAGAAGACTGGAAGTTACTCCTAATATATAGGACATGTGATACGATGTATTTGGACACCGGGAAACGGATCTGGATCGCGAAGAGGTGCGACCCGAAGTGAAGAGGTGCAAAAGACACTGGTCACGGAGTTCGGCGCTGGCGCCGGACCCGCGCTGGCGCGACGGTTACCTTCTAGAAGATACATTGAATTTTGATGAATTTTGAAGAGGTGCCTTAAGCAACCCCTGGTCAAACTTAGAGCTCTATAAATAGGAGCCCATTCTACAGAAAAAATGGCACCAAAACCCCCCTTCTTAGTACACATACTCATTTTAGCATATTCTCTCTCATCTCTAGTTTAATTTAGTCTCTTCCATACTTAGGGTGCCACTTTATTTTATATCTAGTGAGTTTATTTTGAGTGTTTATTGTGTGTTAATGTTGTTGGAGTCTTTTATCATTGCTTTGGAGTCAGTATAAGTCAGCGGATCTCTTGAAGGAACACTTCAGATAAGTATTTGTACTTTGGTTTAAAGTTTTATAAATATGTTTTGTTGTGTTATTTTAATGAGTTCTGAGTAGTTAGTTATCTTTCTCCTTTCAACTATGAAAAGATTATAAATTAATTAAATTTCGTAGGAGAATTAAATATAAAAAATTTTAAAATATTGTGATGATACTAATACATGATCTTAGTTTACTTTTTAAATTGCCTTTTTAATTTGTTAAAACCTGTTGAAGAATTTTGAGACCTATCCGGAGATAAATTCTTAACTAGTAGATATCACATGAATCTTTAGATAATCGCAGGCTATACATGGATTGTTTAAAGTGAAGTGCAAATAAATAGGAAGATATTATTTATTGAGCGTAAAATTAATTAGTTTTTAGAGTGACAGACTAAATTCTAATAATTTGGTTTATAGAAAGGTAACGGGTCACTAGTAGGGCCGACCATGGCCACCCTTAGACATCTAGTAGTGTGAGCCTCTAGATTAACCCATTCTACTAATAAGATATCCTGAGCCTAACTATAGATTAGTCAATGTTCTTTGTACCTGGACCAAAGGGTAAAGAATAAGAATGCTTCAATTTGGCACAATACCATAATCTTAATTCCCTATAAAAGATAATTAATATATAATTCTTGAATTAGTTGAAAAAGGTGAAAGTTGTTTTTATACTTGCGTTGAATTTAACTTACTTGCTTACTTTACTTTCCTGCTTGTTGCTTACTTTCTTTTAGAAAAAATTATAAGTTTATATATATATATATATATATATATATATATATAAAGAGTATATATAATTTGCATAAGAAGATTTTAAAATATTACTTATATCTCTTACTTTTATTTCACTAACCATGTGGGATCGATAACCAGGACTCCTTTAGAGCCCTGTATTACTTGAACGATACGTATACTTGTGTTTAAAATTGTGACTTTTACAATAATTAAACCTAAATATAAAATTATAAAAGTAAACCTCGCACATTATGTTTTTGAAACCATTTAATGGAAACTAAATATTCTAAAATGTGGTATCAAATTCTTGTATTTTAAAGCATATTTAAAGTCGCATCGCATCAAGTTTTTTGCGCCGTTGCCAGGGAAAGAATAAAATAAAAAGTAAAAAGAAAGATAGAATAAAATAAAAAGTAAAAAGAAAAATAGAATAAAATAAAAAGTAAAAAAGAAAGATAAGATAAAATAAAAAGTAAAAACAAATTATAAAAACATAAAACAAAAATATTTTCTTTAAATTTTTATGCGTAGTTCTGGATCTGAACTATTACTACATTTTGATTTTGAATTAGAAAGAACAATTAAAAGAATTAAAAAAGGAAAACAAATTTCAAAACATCAAAAAATGGCTAACTTACATAACAATAATCAAAATCCAATCGAAATTAATGAACAAAATGTTTATAAACCATTAAGGGAATATGCAAACCCTACAACTGATGAACTTCATGTTAGTATTCAAATTACAGTTGTAGATGCTAGTTCTTTTGAGCTTAAACCTTCTATTATTCAAATGGTTCGAAACAATGAATTTGGAGGAACACCTAATGAGGATCCAAATTTACACCTTGCTAGATTTTTAGAACTTTGTGCTACCTTTAAATATAATAATGTTTCTGATGATGCTATTAGGCTTAGACTCTTTCCTTTTTCCTTAAAAGATAAAGCAAAGATGTGGCTTAATTCATTAGCAACTTGTTCTATTAAAATATGGGTAGATATGACACAAAAATTCCTTGCTAAATATTGTCAGCATATTTTTTAATTTAACTTAAATAAATAATTTGAAAAGTAGTATTTAATTTTGAAAATAATTTTAAATTTGAAGATTTTAAGATATGAAATCAAGCTGTTCTCACATCCCGAATAGTTTATATAAACGAGCACCGCACTACTAAACCGTGTATCTACCCTCAAGGATAGATACACTGCTGATGGTGGGGCTCGATTAAATAAACTAAAAGATTTGTGACATCCGTTTGGTCCGCGAACCAATTTTATGTGCCGACAAATTCCTCGCTTAATATAAAAACATTAAACGGGGGTTCTTTAAAATTCCTATAAAGCGAAGCCACTATAGTTAATTACATCTTAAGTGACGGGAATCACCCAAGAAAACTCTCGATAATAATCGATAATTACGCTCTCAAGAATTTCAAAGTTTAAGTTTTCGAGGATTGAATTTTGGAATTTCGATAGGGAATGTATCAAATTTGGAAGATTTTATTTTGGGAATTCGAGGAAGAAAAGTAGGAGAAATTACGGATTCGAAGCGAACTTCGGTAATCTCCCGACTATCCTATTGTTTGGCTTAGATTTAGGAAAGTCCTAATGTTTATTTAATATTTTGATCTTGCCGATTTTAATTAATTAGGACTTATATTCGTATGACATGATCATACTAACTAGCCTCGAAGATGTGAGGGTTTATGTCGTATCGGACGACTACCTCGGAGTCCTAAGACCGGTTAGGGCTTAATTTGCCATGCAAATGCCTAACGAAGAGTTGAGGATTTATGTTGCACTAAGCAAACTACCTCGAAATCCTATGGATTGGTTATTTAATTCTAAGAAAGTTTCTTGTTGTAGATTTCAGTTTTGCTGACGACGATGGCCGTGCTGCTCACCATGCTCCGAGCTCCTTGTTGTTGCAGAGGTTTAGTTTTAGAAGTCATAAATCAGGAGACGAGAGAAGTGTTTTGGTTTATAGAAAATCTTAAAGTCCAAGTATTTTTAATATTTTAATTAAAACAAATCTTAAAGTTGATTATAACAACACCGGTTAAGATCCCACGGTTCCATCCTTCCGGCATCGTTATTTTTATCGGATTCACTTAGTCCAGATGAATTTGCTAAACTCAACTGAATGAGTTCCGCACTTTCATTTAGACCGTGGGAAATCCCGTTACCAACACGTAGGTTACATCATCCGAGGTATTCCCAATCATCCAACAGGAAGTTTTAATTTAGTTGTAATTGTAGTTTTGTGTTCTGTTTGTGATTAAATTTTGAGTTGTTTTATATTTTGAAATGTTGTGGCGGTGAATTTTATCTTGTAATGACTTTTAATTTAGTTTTGGTTTCGGTTTTAGGGACTATCCTAAAGGTGTGGGTTTTCATGCAACGGTTGTTTATCATGCGATAAAAGTAAGTGTGATGCGATTAAATAAATTGCAATAAGGTAAATTGCAATAAAATAAAAGCGTACTGGAGGGTCTTCCCGTCATCCCAAGCTGCACTTAAAACACAATTAGAATATTTAAGCAAGTTCCTAGGTAAAGCTAAGGAAGGGTTATGGTTTTCTACCAAATTCCTAATCCTATAGCTAGTCATTTCCTATGACGTACTAGGTACGTGTTTTGGTTTGAGGACGATTTTCTTCATCGAAGAATAATTAAGTTCAATTGTTCTTATGAGTATACTATCATATTGAGGAAGTGCTTAAGAAGAATCTTAAACATCTTTTCAATATTGATAGGATTATTTTAAGTCCAAATGAATTTAATCATACAAATGAATTAATTGTCCGGGAATTCAAGTTTTGTTATCTTGCTCAGTGAACTAGGACATTTGAATGCCCTATAAGTGAAGTGACATTTCATTTAACATTCTGTTTAGGAGTTATGATAACCAAAGCTCTCGAGGGCAAATTGGTGTCCAAATGGTTTATGATTTAGTTTAACTTCAATTAACGGGTTTAAATTTAGAATAGTGTTCAAGTTGCTTTATATTTAATTTCTTTCTGTTTTAGGTGATGTTATTTAATTCAATTTAATTTAACTTTAATTTAATTTAATTTGATTTTAATTTTAATTTAATTTAATTTAATTCAATTTAGTTTGATTTGATGTTAAATTAATTTAGTTTAATTTGATTTAATTTCCTTTAATTTAATTTGATTTAATTTAATTTAATTTAATTTGTTTTAATTTATTTTAATTTAATTTAATTTAACATTTTTTTTTAATTTAGTCTAATTTAATTTAGTTTAATTTAATTTAATTTAATTTAATTTAATTTGTTTATTTAATTTAATTTAATTTAATCTTTAATTTAATTTTATTTTTAATTTTTAATTTAATTGAAAATTTAAAAAGAGTTTAATAATTTAACTTTTTAATTTAATTTAATGATTAGTCCTTCAACATTTTAAAACTTAAATTTGAATTATCATTTTTGATTAGGAATTAAATATTATTGAAATGATTAATTTAGGGATTTTTTTTTAAATTAAAGAATAAATCTCTTCCTAATAATAATATCCCTATTTAATAATTCCAATTTTATTATTCTTCCAAATTTAATCAATTATTAAATTAAGGTTTATTTTAATTATTTTAAATTATTTAATGGGTTCCTACCCTTTAATTATTTAAATTTCAATCATCCAAATCAGATTAAGATCAAATATTTTACTTGTTAATTTTATTAAACCTAAAGTTTTAATTAAGGGTTAAAATTTAAATTACTACTTTGCCCTTTAAGCTTAATAATTTCATAACTCACTAAATTGAGCTTAAATGAACTTGAAATTTTTATGTGACTTCACTCATATGTCAATAAAGACATGAGAGGAGAAAATGTGATTTTTCTGTATTTAATTTATTTATATAATTATTTTTGGTAGAAAATAGAAATTTTCAAGGAAAATTTAATAACATGACCAAGGGAAAGTTTCTGTCCTTAAGAAAATTAGGGGACATTCCTAATAACCAGAGGACCATTTGGACCAATTTTGGTGATTTTTTGAATTATATTATCTTTATTATAATTATTTTAAGTTTTGGAGTGTTAATTAATTTAAAAATAAAATAAAGGTTGAAAAATGAATTTTATATTTTTCAAAAATCTCTCTGATATGAAGGAAATCAAAGAATCAATCTTTGCAATTTTCTGATTTTTCTATGATTTATTATAATTATTTTAGTGAAAATGCTAGAAAATACATTTTTTTAATTTTAAAATTACCCTAGAGTTTTAAAATTTAATATCTCATTAAATAGACCTAAGAAAAATATGGGGTTTGTTCCTAAGTGATTAAAATTCAAAATGTGACATTTTGGTGAATTTTATTATTTTTGTGATTTTTATTATTTTTTAATTATCAAAAATATTAAAATAATATTAAAAATCAACTTTTTTAGAAAATTGAAATTTTAATTTTCTTAAATTCCCTAATATCAGAGAGGCTCCAAAACTAATTTGGTGAATTTTTGAAAGGTATTTTGAAAGTTATGAATTTTTAAAGTTCAAATTGACTAAATGGCTTAATCAACCCATTTAGGAGGGCTAACCAAGTCCAATTGACTTCAAATTTTTATGGTGGGTTCCTCTGATCCTAAAGATCAGTGGAGAATTGATTTCAAGTCAATTTGATGTATGCTTAACTCTAATTAATTAGGGATCTATTTTGGGTGTTTAAGCCAATTAGGGTTATTTTAAATGAACTAACTCAAAACCTATTTTTCCTAGGGTCCTCTGGTCATAAGGGACATCACCAAATTTTCCTAGAATTTATTTCACAACATGCTAATTATTAGAATTAAAATACTCAAAACTGTAACATGAATTTGAAAAATCAATAACTTCTCATAAGGATGGCCTCTGACTTTGAAAAATTCAGGGAATGTTCCCAAATTCAGAGGCTTCAAAAGCCCTATGGTCTCATGCCATGGTGAATTAAAAGAATGCAAACAGTAAATAAATTATTGAAAATAAAATACTTGATGAAATTAAATGATTTCTTTTCCACATTATTCTCCTCTGTTCACTGAGCAAGAGGGTATTTTTATTTTATTTTTATGATTTTCCTACACAAAGTTATGAATTTTCTAAGTTCAGGGAATTAAATAAATAGAAAAATCCCTAATTTTCTACTTATCCGAGTCAGCGCCGCGTCATCCTCAGCATCTCCGAACGGCCACGCGGCGCCCTCTCATTCGACGCCTCTGCTTGAGTCAGCAGCCCGGGTCCCGCGGTTCACGTAACATCTCCTGGTCCGACGCCATCTGAGCCATCCGTCCGCGCGTGTATTGAATGAACGACATCCGTTCATCATCCCCAAGCCTCCTAGCCCGAGAACCGTCCATCTTCTAGGCCTAAGATCTCACTCGATACTTGACCAAATCTAACGTTCTTATGCTCTATGGATTCGTCTCGAGAAGACGAACACATCCATACGGTTTATGAGGCATGAAATTGGCTTAATGAAAATGGAGAATGTTCAGAAGCTCGGGAAGAAGAGTGAGGCCATACCTTTGCTCAGAGAAGTGTAGCTTCGATCTGAGGGTTGTTTCACCTTCGATTGGATCCCAGCAAGCTCCAGATGAAGTCTCCTGGTCTAGTGAATTGTCTAGGTGTGATTTCGACCAAGCCCGATCACAAAGCTTGGTGGCTGGAGCAATTGAGTGGCCTGGAGATGGGGCTTTCAGTGGAAAACTTCTCCTCTTGGTCTGGTGAAGGTGTAGGACCAATCAATTTGAAGATTGATCCACTGTGAGGAAGTGTCCTGGTTTTTAGGCTAAAGTTTGAACTCAAAATTGAGCTCAGCTGGAGGGAATTGGGGCTGGAATTCAGTGGGGATCAAATGTTCTATGTATGGGGGGTAGTCTGGAACAATTTTGGCAGAGTTTCCTTAAGGTTTGTTTCAGCATCTCTCATGGCCAAGAAGGGGTGGTGTTTAAATAGGAGAGGGTGGAGGGCTTCCCAGGGAGAGTTAGGGCTTGGGATCAACTGCTCTTGGCAAGAGAAGAATAGCTACAATGGCCACTGGGGATGGGGCAGCTCAGCGAGGGAGAATTCCAAGTTGGCTCACATGTGAGCTCTCGGCCATGGTGTTTTCCGGCGACCTGATGGCTGGTCGGCCGGGCATGGGTCACCCTCGAGGTCGGGTGGGTCGGTGGCGGGACTTGGTGCAAGCAATTGGCAATTGCCATGTGTAAAGGCTTTGATCCAAAGTAGAATGGGGCATGGCTAGTTTTGAGTCTAAATGGGTCAATCCACCCATTTGGGCATGGTGCACCCTTCGAGGTGGCTTTGGATGCTGTGGGGGATCAAAGGGATCAGCTTGGTTTAGCATGGAGAAGTCTCCATCCAAATATATTTGGATTAAATTTAAGTTTAGGTGAATTATGATTAAGGCTAATGAGCTTTAGGGATTAAGGAAAGCCCTCCCTCTTCTTACCCAATATGGCATGGTGGAGTGTCCAAGGATCTCATGGCTCACATGTGGCTCATGCATGGCTTCATGGCTCATCTTTTGCTTGGGGAAAGTTAAGTCAATTTCATGGAAAAGGGTTTTTGTGAATTTTGGTATTTTAATGGGAATTGGCATATGGCTTGATTTGGGATGATTTGATGATGAATTTAGGACTTAGGTATTGAGTTTAATTGAAAGTATGATGAGGGGAAATGTCATATGGGCTTTGGGACCAATTTTGGGCCTTTGGATGTGGTAAAAGATGGGCTTTTAAAATGGTTTAAGGAATGGGCCTTTAAGTTTAAAAATGAATTTATGGATGGGAATTTTGTAAAGAGGTTGGGCCAAATAATTGTTGGGTTTAGCTCATGGATGTGTCATGAGTGACTTGAAGCAAATTGGGGTGATTTGGGTTTGAATTGGGTTGAATTTGGGCTCTTTTGGTGAATGGGCCAATATGGGTCAAAATGGGCCAAGTTGGGCCAATGTTGGGCTAGGGTTGAAATTGATGTAAAATTAATGTTGAGAAATGTTTATGGGAGTGTTTCAAAGAGGTTTTGACTTTGGTTGGGCTTTGATTTTGGGGTTTGGGCTCATTTGGGTTAGGTTTGGGTAAGTCAAAATTGGGCCTTTTAGCTTTGGGTTGAATTTGAGTGGGGTTTGGGTCTAAATTTTGGGCAAATCATGTTAGTGTTTTGCTTGTGCGGATGCTAAGGAAGATTTAGAAAAGATTTGGGGTTAATTGGAGTTGAATTGGGTGAGTTTGGGTTAGGTTTGGGTCATGGGTCCAAATTGGGCTTTAAGGCCAAAAGTGAAATTGGATCCAAATGTCAATCAAATTAGACTTGGATTTAGTCTCGATTGGTGTTGGGAATGTTGAATTGAAGTTTAGAATTGAATTGGACCAGAATTTGGGTCAATTGGGTAGGTTTGGTTTGACATTGGGTTCACTTAGGGTTAAAATGGGTCAAATTGGGGGTTTTGATAAAAGTGGGGTAAATTGACAAAATTGGCCCATGGTGTAGTTGAACAAAATGAAATTGGGAATATTTGGGATTTTCTGGAATTTTCTGGGAACTTTCTGAATTTTTGGATTTTTGGGTCAAGGGGGGTATTTTGGGTATTTGGAGGGTATTGGGAGGTTTTCTTGGAATTTTTGATATTTTTGGCTATGGATGATCAATTTGAGTGGAGAGAAATGTTTAGGAATGATTTTAGAGAATTTTGGGTGATTTGGAATTTTTTGAGAAATTTGGGTAGTTTCAAGGGTTTTGGGTAAGTTAAGCGGGTGTAGGGTCCCGAGGGTCAAAAATTGAAAATTTGGAAAATTGAAGATTGGGTGAATATAAGTGGAATGAAATCATTTTGGTTGAGCCATGAAGCCACATCAAGCCCACATGAGCCATGAAGGGACTCATTTGAGGCATTCACTTATGTTGTTCTAACCCTCTTGCCGAGGGTTTAGGGGTTAATGACCATCCATGTGAATCACCTACATGAGTCGGGAGGTCAAGTTAGGTATGGGTGTGGTTTTAGGAGGTGTGTGAAAGTGTAGTGTATGAGTGTAGTGTGTAAGTCGGCCCCTTCACCGAGACCGAGGCCACCGGGGCGATCCTAAGGCCGAAGAGTCCTATAGGAACTCATCCTTTAAACTTCCACATTTGATTTCGACCCTCACAGGTGATTATGGGTCTACGATCGAGTTTGTGGAGTTTGCGGGGAGTTAAGAAGTGGTTTGAATCTCTAAAAGGTGGTGGATCCCGATTCTAGTCCTCTAAGATAGTCGAAGGAAAAGCCTGAGGCTAGATCCTGAAGTACTAAAAGAAGAAGAGAAGACCTCATCAAAAATGAGGTCAACAAATGGACCCCGATAGGTGTGGTGGTGACGGAGCACACCGCGCGTATTGGTGTTGACCGAAGCGATCGGTAAAACCAACACAAATGTCCAAGTGACAAACTTAGGACGAAGTAGAAGAGTTTCGCTAGGGAGTGTCGAGTATATCTACGAAGCGGAGATTCCCGAACTCTCGCGGGGAAAGGAAAAGGAGGTGAATTCCAAATCACATGATGCGGGGAATTTTGATTTAGATTTCATTTTGTTTCAATTTAAGTTTGGATGTGTAATTTTAGATTTTGATTTTTTTTAATTTTATTTTAATTTTATTTTAGATTGAAGTTTGATTTAAAATTAATTTGAGAAAATTTAGATTTGAAACGAGAATTGAAACCTAGGTTCCAATCTCGGGATTGCAAAGAAAACTGGAATGCGAGCACCGGTCTCGGAGTGAGAATCGAGTTTAAGTGTCGATTGAAAAAGATGAGAATCGAAATTTAGGTATTGATCTCGAAAGGGATAAGAATTGAAATTTAAGTATCAATCTCGAAAGAGAGTCGAAATTTAGGTATCGACCTCGAAAAGAATGAGAATCGAATTTTAGTATCGATCTCGGAATGAGAACTAGAATTTAGGTACCGGTCTTGGAAATTTTGAATTGAAATTTAGGTATCGATTCGGATGAGAATCGAGATTTAGGTATCGATCTCGGAATGAGAGCTGGAATTTAGGTACCGGTCTCGGAAATTTTGAATTGAAATTTAGGTATCAATTCGGATGAGAATCGAAATTTAGGTATCGATCTCGGAGTGAGAAGCTGGAATTTAGGTACCGGTCTCGGAAATTTTGAATTGAAATTTAGGTATCGATTCGGATGAGAATCGAAATTTAGGTATCGATCTCGGAGTGAGAGCTGGAATTTAGGTACCGGTCTCGGAAATTTTTGAATTGAAATTTAGGTATCAATTCGGATGAGAATCGAAATTTAGGTATCGATCTCGGAGTGAGAGCTGGAATTTAGGTACCGGTCTCGGAAATTTTGAATTGAAATTTAGGTATCAATTCGGATGAGAATCGAAATTTAGGTATCGATCTCGGAGTGAGAAGCTGGAATTTAGGTACCGATCTCGGAAATTTTTGAATTGAAATTTAGGTATCAATTCGGATGAGAATCGAAATTTAGGTATCGATCTCGGAGTAAGAAGCTGGAATTTAGGTACCGGTCTCGGAAATTTTTGAATTGAAATTTAGGTATCGATTCGGATGAGAATCGAAATTTAGGTATCGATCTCGGAGTGAGAAGCTGGAATTTAGGTACCGGTCTCGGAAATTTTGAATTGAAATTTAGGTATCAATTCGGATGAGAATCGAAATTTAGGTATCGATCTCGGAGTGAGAGCTGGAATTTAGGTATCAGTCTCGAAAATTTTGAATTGAAATTTAGGTATCAATTCAGATGAGAATCGAAATTTAGGTATCGATCTCGGAGTGAGAACTGGAATTTAGGTACCAGTCTCGGAAAATTTGAATTGAAATTTAGGTATCAATTCGGATGAGAATCAAAATTTAGGTATCGATCTTAGAGTGAGAACTGGAATTTAGCTACCAGTCTCGGAAATTTTTGAATTGAAATTTAGGTATCAATTCGGATGAGAATCGAAATTTAGGTATCGATCTCGGAGTGAGAACTGGAATTTAGGTACCAGTCTCGGAAATTTTTGAATTGAAATTTACTGTGGAGATTTGGATTTAGCGGGAGATCGAAATGAGATATGAAAGTGTTTCATATCCCATGAGAATCAATCAAAGTCTGATTACTTGGCGAAGGGTACAAACCCATGCCATCCGGATCAAATTGAAAATTCTTCGTGATTCTAAAATCATCCCGAGAGAGGATTTCAAGGAAGGTCTAGAATAGATCTTGATTTGAAGAAGGATTGGAGGATTTGAAAAGATGGATTTAAACTGGAATTCAATTTGAGCTTTAAATTTGTTTTGTTTATCCTTCAACTATCCCGTTTTTTGTTGTTTATTTGGTGTTCATGTGGATTTGGTGTTTGACATCTTTATATTTTTAAGAAAAGTTTTCGTTTATTCCCTTTTTTTCTTCTTTGTTCTTTGTTCGAAGTTCATTTAACTTTAATGGCGTTTCCCAGTCAATTTGCACAAAAGAGGCGAAGGCCAAAAATGTGACATGGTCACTTTCATTCCAATCATGTCGAAGATACATCATACAACTCGATCTGGAATATATCTCATACAATCCATGTAGACTCAAAACGGACTATGTATGATCTTCGTCGATCCATCCAAAGAAGCATCTGTCAAAAATCCATGTCTGAATAGTGGGGTACATGGTCAATAACATCACCTTCCAAGCCATCCTTGGCAAGGATGCCGTATGGATGTACATTGAAGGTGTGATATTTTCCATGTAACTCACAGCTCGTAAGGCCGGAGGCTCTCTAGCTCTAGGTCTGGCTAGAAATGGTAAGGTGTCTTCCTGTAGTCCATCCTTCTGAAAGTAATTGAGATCCGCTTCACTGGTACTCCTGGTATGCAATGCTTAGATATATCTGCTCCGTTGCCCTTCGATATCATGACGGAACCTACGGTAAAGGTATCTTCACCGGCCCTCGGAACTCACCCGGGCCTGCTATCCGGAGGTCGGATCCGAACATGATGTTACACTCGTTCGGGAAAGAGACTTGTGCGAAGGTCCGACAAAGTCGTGGTGATCTATGTGTGGGGGTATGCGATCACTACCGCTTGTAGATGTTAATAATGCAACTATTGGGTATGCAATGCGCTGCGTGTACCCTCCATGTTATCAATCTCTTTACCATTCTCTTGATGACTAGTGGCATCGGATCCACTCAGCCATGACGGAGTATTCCCGGAGGGTTTCCCTTCATGTCTTCCGCAAAGTTGTAACGAGCATCCACATTGTATTGTGATTCTTCCTTTCCCCGGCATCCATCTCCGGGTTCACGAGTATGTGTTTTCCCTTAGGCGGCCCGCTCGGCCCATTCTTTTCAAATCCGGATGCAATCCACGATTTGCTGTTGTTCATACTCTGAGAATACGTCTGTATGTAGCTCGAGCCCCTCTAGTATATTGATCCTTCTGCCTCAAATTCTCTCGAAGTATTCAAAGGTTTTCGTTTCGACATTCTACATTCTCTCTAGCTCGTATTCCGGAATAATCTGCAGATGGCGAGGCCTGGTGACATATTGTGGGATATACGGTTCAATCCCTTCACGCTCTCCTGCATACCTCGGCTCCTCGGGGATGATGTCCGTCGGGACATCCCCCGGGGTTGCTTCTGCAACAAGGTCATGCATTACTGGTGGTTCTATCCGGTGGCGTGGTAGCCTTCTTTCTTCTGGTCTTTGTGAGATTTCCCTGGTCCTTTCTGTTATCCTAGGAGCTGGCCTCCTTTCTTTAGGTTCCTGGTGAACCGGTGTCCTTGAAGTGTACGTACCGGCGGTAGTAGTCATCTCGCCGCATTGGTCCGCAACTTAGTTTTGTTAACATCTTACGGATACGACGATTCTTATTTCTTCGTTGCGTTGCTTGTGAGAGTAGCTCTTCGAACTTCTTGAATCTCCGTAGGCGCGGCTGATAAGCTCAGCCTTCTCGTCGTAGCGACTACGGACTTCATTTTCTTATCTTCTCCAGTGCTTGCCTTTCTTTTCTTGCTACTGGATTGGTGGATTGGGCCACCCACTTTCATCACTGTCTGCTCGGGCAGTTCTTCTCGGTCAACTGGGACCCAGTCACTTTCCTCGTACTGTAGGCCTGCTGATGCGAAATCCGAGTCAATCTCAATTATAGCTCCATCTTTCACCCTCTTTTCATCGAGTGCAAGGCTTACGCCATTTCTAAAGTTCAGGACCAACCGCCCGCTCGACATTTCCGCGGAAAAGACAAGGAAAAGGATCGAGGGCTGTACTAAGAACAAGAACATTAAGAAAGTGTTTATTAAAGACATTTTTTATTACTTCTTGTATCTTTAAATTTAACAGGAATGAAGTGGGATAAGATCAGGAAAGAGATTTTGATATGGAAGAGAAAACAAGGAAAACTTTATTATCATGATTTTATTTATTTTAGCACATTTTTATTATTTTTGGGTTCGAACCCAATCATAAGTAATTACTTCGCTCGTGTTTCTTAGGGATGAAGAATTCATTCCTTCGGAACATCAAGTAGCGTAATACTTTTTCAAGTATCGTCCGTTGATCGGAAGCATATGTCGTTCTCCCCGACAATTCACTAGCCGGGTAGGAACCTCCCGAGTATACCGCTTCAACCACAAACGGCCCTTCCCAAGTGGGTTCAAATTTTCCTCCTATCTTCGCGGTGTGCAAGAATAGTGTCTCGAGAACGAGAACTAAGTCACCAAGTTTGAAGGTTCTCGGGCGACCGCTTTGTCATGGGCTCGGACCATCTTAGCTTGGTATAGTTCTAAATTCCGTTGCACTCGCAAGTCTTTTCCCTTCCGAGCTTCTAATTCCTCTAGTCGTAACTTGGCATTCTCTTCCGTCGTGACCTTATTTACAACTCGCGACTCCGAGTGAAGGAAGCCGAACCTCTAAAGGTAACACTCGCCTCGGACCCATATACCGCGAGCGTAAGGTGTAGCTTCGAGTAGGAGTTACGAAGGTTGTCCGCGTAGGCCCATAAGGCTTCTAACAACTTCTCGTACCAATTTCTCTTATTATCGTCCAAAGTTTTCTTAAGATTTGAACGAGAGTTTTATTAAAAGCCTCAGCGAGGCCATTTGCTCTTGGTTAGTAAATTGTTGAGTATCGCCAGTCGATTCCGTGTCTCCTGACAAAATTGTTGATTTGCGTGCTTCTGAATGCTGACCCATTATCCGAGACAAGTTTGTGGAGTTTGCAGGGAGTTAAGAAGTGGTTTGAATTTCTAAAAGGTGGGTTCCAATTCTAGTCCTCTAAGATAGTCAAAGGAAAAGCCTAAGGCTAGATCCTAAGTACTAAAGAGAAGAAGAGAAGATATCATCAAAAATGAGGTCAACAAATGGACCCCCAATAGGTGTGGTGAGTCGACGGAGCACACCGCGCGTATCGGCGTTGACCGAAGCGATCAACAAAACCAACACGGATGTCCAAGCGACGAACTTAGGACGAAGTAGAAGAGCTTCCGCCGGGGAGTAGCAAGTATATCTCCGAAACCTGAGATTCCTGAACTCTCGCTGGGGAAAGGAAAAGGAGGTGAATCCCAAATCACATGATCTGGGGGAATTTCGATTTAGATTTTATTTTGTTTCAATTTAAGTTTTGATGCGTGAGCTTAGATTTCAATTTGGAATTTTTATTTAGATTGAAGTTTTGTCAAAATTAATTTGAAGGATTTGATTTGAAATGAAAATTGAAATTCTGAGGTTTTAGGTGTAACATCTTCAACCTCGAAAGAAAATTGAATTGATCGGATTGAATCATTACAATGAGGAGAGATCTCGTAGCAATGCGGTATTGGATGTAAAATCCTTAACCTCAAGAGTTTGATTTTTGATGTATTTCATCGTGATAGGGAAAGAATCCTAAAGCATATGCAGTTTCGAATGTAAAATCCTCAACTCCAAAAATTTGATTTTGATGTATTTCAAAGGTCAATAGGAAAGAATCCTAAAGCAAATGCGAGCTTGGATGTAAAATCCTCGACCCAAAAAGTTTGAATTCGATGTATTTCGGTGCCGTAGGAAAGAATCCTAAAGCAATGCGTCTGGATGTAAAATCCTCGACCCAAAAGTTCGAATTTGATGTATTTCAGGTGCCGTAGGAAAGAATCCTAAAGCAATACGGTCTCTGGATGTAAAATCCTCGACCCAAAAGTTCGAATTTGATGTATTTCGATGTCAGTAGGGAAAGAATCCTAAAGCAAGGCGAGCTTGGATGTAAAATCCTCGACCCAAAAAGTTTGAATTTGATGTATTTCAGCTGCCGCAGTGGAAAGAATCCTAAAGCAAGGCAGCTTGGATGTAAAATCCTCGACCCAAAAAGTTTGAATTCGATGTATTTCAGATGCCGTAGGAAAGAATCCTAAAGCAAGGCAAGCTTGGATGTAAAATCCTCGACCGAAAAAGTTCGAATTTGATGTATTTCGCATGCGACAGGAAAGAATCCTAAGCAAGTCGTTGTCTTGGATGTAAAGATCCTCGACCCAAAAGTTTGAATTTGATGTATTTCGAAGTGCAATAGGAAAGAATCCTAAAGCAAAGGTGCTTCGATGTAAAATCCTCGACCCAAAAAGTTTGAATTTGATGTATTTCAATGCCGTAGGGAAAGAATCTTAAAGCAGAGGTCATTGGATGTAAAATCCTCGACCCAAAAGTTTGAATTTGATGTATTTCATAGGCATAGGGAAGAATCCTAGCAAGTGCAGTATTGGATGTAAAATCCTCGACCCAAAAAGTTTGAATTTGATGTATTTCAAATGCCGTAGTGAAAGAATCCTAAAGCAAGGCAGCTTGGATGTAAAATCCTCGACCCAAAAGTTTGAATTTGATGTATTTCAAAGGCAATAGGGAAGAATCTTAAAGCAAAGCGTACTTGGATGTAAAATCCTCGACCCAAAAGTTTGAATTTGATGTATTTCAAGGCAGTAGTGGAAAGAATCCTAGCAAAGGTAGCTTGGATGTAAAATCCTCGACTCAAAAATTTGATATTGATGTATTTCAGTGCAATAGGGAAAGAATCCTAAAGCAGTGCAGTATCGGATGTAAAATCCTCAACCCAAAAAGTTTGATTTTGATGTTGATCGGTAATTGATTTTGCAAAGATTTGTAGTGTTGATTTGAAGAGTGTGGAATTTTGGTTTTTCGAGAATTCCATGAAAGTTGTAAAAGGTTTTCATGTTAGGAGGGAGTATGTAGATGTTACATATCCCATCCAAAAGAGTTGATCGAAAGTTGATGGTTTAGATTGGATACAATTCCTCGCCATCAGATTCGATCCGTGTCAATGGAATCAACCGCTTTTATCCCGCATACAAGGGAGGAGTAGAACGGATCGGATTTCGGATTTGGGAGATTGAATTTGAATTTTCGATCGAGATTCGATTCGAGATCCGGAAGATCGAATTTAAGATTCGATAGAGATTTCAAATCTGGAAAGATTGAATTTGAAATTTGAAAGGATGAGTTCGAACTCGATTGAAATTTGATTTAAGATTTGATTTGAAATTTGGAAGATCAAATTTGAAATTTGATCGAGATTAGATTTGAAATTTGATTGAAATTCGATTTAAAATTTGGAAAGATCAAATTTGAAATTCGATCGAGAGTGGATTTGGAATTTGATCGAGAATTTGATTTGTGATTTGATTTAACATTTATGTCGATTTCGTTTATCTTTTAATGATTCAAATTTTATTTTATCGTTTATTTAATGTTCATGTGAATTTGGTGTTCGTCATTTTTAAGATTTTTAAGGAAAGTTTTCTTTTATCCTTCTTTTTATTTCTTTCTCGTTCTTCGTTCGAAGTTCATTTAACTTTAATGGCGTTTCCCAATCAATTTGCACAAAAGAGGTGAAGGCCAAAAATGTGACATGGTCACTTTCATTCCAATCATGTCGAAGATACATCATACAACTCGATCCGGAATACATCTCATACAATCCATGTAAACTCAAAACGGACCGTGTATGATCTTTGTCGATCCATCAAAAGAAGCATCCGTCAAAAATCCATGTCCGAATAAGTGGGGTACATGGTTAATAACATCACCTTCCAAGCCATCCTCGGCAAGGATGCCGACTGGATGTACGTCGGAGGTGTGATATCTCCCATGTAACTCACGACTCGTAAGGCCGGAGGTTTTCTAGCTCGGGTCCGGTCGGAAATGGTAAGGTGTCTTCGTCGTCGTCCATCCTTCCGAAAGTAACCGAGATTCGCTTCACCGGTACTCCCGGTATGCAATGCTTAGCGATATCCGCTCCGTTGCCCTTCAGCATCATGACGGAACCTACCGGTAAAGGTATCTTCACCGGCCCTCGGAACTCACCCGGCCTCGCTTATCCGGAGGTCGATCCGAACATGATGTTACACTCGTTCAGAAAGAGACCGTGCGGTAGGGTCCGACAAAGTCGTGGTGATCTATGTGGGGGTATGCAATCACCTCGTTTGTAGATGTTGATAATGCAACTATCGGGTATGCAATCTGCCGGTAGTACCCTCCATGTTATCAATCTCTTTACCATTCTCTTCGATGACTAATGACATCGGATCTACTCGCCCATGACGCGAGTATTCCCGGTGGGTTTCCCTTCCCGTCTTCGAAGAAAGTTGTAGCAAGCATCCGCATTGTATCAGTGATTCTTCCCTTCCCCGGCATCCATCTCCGGGGTTCCGAGTAGGTATTTTCCTCAGGCGGCCTCGCTCGGCCCATTCTTTTCAAATCCCGGATACAATCCACGATTTGATCGTTGTTCATACTCCGAGAATACGTCCGTATGTAGCTCGAGGCCCTCTAGTATATCGATTCTTCTACCTTTAATTCTCTCGAAGTATTCAAAGGTTTTCTTTTCAACATTCCGCATTCTCTCCAACTCGTATTCCGAATGATCCGCAGATGGCGAGGCCTCGTGACATATTGTGGGATATACGGCTCAATCCCTTCACGTTCTCCCGCATACCTCGGCTCCTCGTGGATGATGCCCGTCGGGACATCCCCCGGGGTTGCTTCGCAACAAGGTCATGCATCACCGGTGGTTCTATCCGATGGCGTGGTAGCCTTCTTTCTTCGATCTTCCGGAGATTTCCCCGGTCCTTTCGTTATCCTAGGAGCCGGCCTCCTTTCTTCGTGTTCCCGATGAACCGGTGTCCTCGAAGTGTATGTACCGGCATTAGCAACTGTCTCGTCGCGCCGGTCCGCAACTAGTTTTGTTAACATCTTACTGGATACGGCGATTCTTATTTCTTCGTTGCGTTGCTCGTGAGAGTAGCTCTTCGAACTTCTTGAATCTCTCGCGGGCGCGGCGCCGACAAGCCCGCCCTCCGCCGTAGCCACTACAAACTTCATTTTCTTATCTTCTTCGCATGTTCGCCTTTCTTTTCTCGCCGCCGGATCGGTGGCTTGGGCCACCCACTTTCATCACCGTCCGCCCGGCAGTTCTTCTCGGTCAACCGGGACCCGGCCACTTTCCTCGTATCGTAGGCCCGCCGGTGCGAAATCCGAGTCAATCTCGATTATCGCTCCATCTTTCACCCTCTTTTCATCGAGTGCAAGGCTTACGCCATTCTTAAAGTTCAGACCAACCGCCCGTTCGACATTTCCCCGCGAAAAGACAAGGAAAAGGATCGTGGGTCGTACTAAGAACAAGAACATTAAGAAAATGTTTATTAAAGACATATTTTTATTACTTCTTGTATTTTTAAATTTAACAGAATGAAGTGGATAAGATCGTGAAAGAGATTTTGATTTGGAAAAGAAAACAAGGAAAACTTTATTATCATGATTTTATTTATTTTAGCACTTTATTTTATTTTATTTATTTATTTTTTTGGGTTCGGACTCAATCATCAAGTAATTACTTTCACCCGTGTTTCTTAGGGATGAAGAATTCATTCCTTCGAAACATCGAGTAGCAGTAATACTTTTTCAAGTATCGTCCGTCGATCGAAGCATATGTCGTTCTCCCCGGCAATTCACTGACCGGGTAGGAACCTCCCGAGTATACTCGATTACGACCAGATTTCGATCCAGAGGAATCACGTGTCGGGCCCGCGACGTTAAAACCAAGTGCTTTATGGGAGGCAACTCATAAAGGCCGGCAGTGCTTTGATTTAGTGTGCTTCGAGAGTCATGATTGTTTATGTTTTTGTTTTGTGTTTTCTTTAGTGCGCATTAGATTATTATTGTGAGGTTATGCCTCGGTCTCGACTAAATTCCGTATATGACCCCCCGCTGCAGTAGTCGACGTAGTCCGTTATAACTCGCTCTCAACCGAAGCTGAGCATTACCTTAAAGCATGTAGAGTTTAGACTTGACCACTCCATGTCAACTCGTTACTTCCTTTAACCGACTTTTTTTCACCGAGTAAGGTCGCAAACTTATTTAAGAAACAAAATATGATGAACCGCACTACTTTTATTAATACACCCACATTATTAGTGTAGTTTCTTCCGTTAGAAATTGAAAGTAAGGAGGGAAAATGTGAGCTAGTAAAAAGGAGATCAAATTAACCTCAATCGATATTTCGTGTATGAATCGCGAGCTCCAGATATTTTAGTTCGTGTGTTTGTATTCGTGTTTGTGTTACAATAATTTAGAGATTCAAGAACACTTAAATATATTTTCCCATGACGTATGTTTGTCATGTTTATTTAACCTTTCTTTAATTTAATTTTATTCTGAAGATGTTAGTTTAGATTTACTTTCCGTCGCAAATTATTCTATCCCGATGAATACATGTGTATGCTAATATGCACAATTGTGGTAGATATAATTTTCGAACTATTTTTCTTCCCGTTTATATTTTCGTCGAATGCTATATATATTCAAATTCAAGCTCGGGGGTAGGAAGAAAAATATATTTTGAAGTTAGTATACTTTCTTTTTAGTTTAATATTATTGTACGCATGTTTTAGGCTAGATTTACCTTCTCCCGTAACTGCCTCTATCCTAATTATGCATGTGTTTAAATTTGATGATGTTGTAAAGAGTTACCGTATTTAACTTTTATTTTTCTTCCTCCATATTTTACAATTAATCAGAATATTTTAAAAAATTCAAGTTTTGGGAATGAAAACAATTTTCAAAACTTAAATTCTTATTTGTCCTCAAAATCGCTATAAATAAATTTGATTTTGATCGAAAAAATAATTAGCGTGTACGAAGTTATATTAGTGGAAATAAAATTTTGAATATAGAGATAAGTAAGAGAATTTAGTTAAAATTTATAGTAGCGTATGAAAAATTTAAAGTTAATTTTTCATGAAGAAATGATAAATATCAGGTAACCATCTTTGGTGAAGAAAAGTCAGATTTTTAGAAAATAAGTTGATTCGTACTTTTGTTTTCAATATTTAAATTTCTTTTTTATTGAAAAATAATTCTCTAAAACTTTTATTATATTTCTAAGTAAAAGATATATATCTACCTTATGCTTTTTAGGAAAGGAAGGGTGGAATTCAAAAATTATTAAAGGCCTATCCCGCATAGTAACTTCGAGTTAAAAAAAAGAAAGAAAGAAAAAAAAGAAAGAAAGAAAAGAAAAAGAAAAGAAAATAAAAGAAAAAAAGAGTATATTACGTGAAAAAGGAAGGAGAAGCTTCGAGGATTAAAAGGCCAAATAAAAAATTGGTTCCACACCCGAGTTTTTTAAAGTATAAGATTCAGAAAATTCTAAGCTTTAAAATATAATATAAGGTGATAATTATTTTTAATAAAGATTTTTAAGTAAAGAAAATAAAATGCCTAACCTTTATATTTTCGAAAAATTTTATAAGCATTTCGAATTAGATAAGAACACATATTTTCATACTCTTTCATCTAAGAGATTTCTAAACTTTAAATCGTCTCATTTACTAAAATCTTTTTTTCTAATCAGATATTTCTAGAATAAAATTTAAGTTTGGGGATTTTGATCCATTTAAAAAAAATGTACCTATTTTTAAGATCTATTTCATGCCCACTTTATGCATATTTTTAATGATATTACACTATAAAGGAAGGTAATTTTGCATATTTTTGTTTTCAAGTATAAAAATATGATTTTAGAGAAAATGAAGCAAAAATTATGCAATTTCGAGCCAAAACGAGTAAGAAAACAATTCTAACTTAACACATATTGATATGTCTTCTACGTTAATATATTTTATATTTCTCACATGTTTTTGAATGAAATTATACTTTTGAGAAATGTTGTTTTTGTCTATCTTGTAAAAGAAGATGTTAGAACGCAACGCAACCGAAATGGAAGGAACTGGAGTTCAAACGGAGCCAAACGGAGCTAAAATGAAGGAAGCCGCGCACGGTGGCGCCTGTGCAAACCTGCACCTGTGAGTGCCAAACTGATGCCCAAGAGCCAAGGACGACGAGAAAATACGCGCTGGGCGCTGGGACCACAACAGTAATTCAGAATCGTCCTGAGCCATTTGACGGATTGACGACTTTCGGAGTTATTCTACCATGTTGGCAGTTTGCGACCTTATGTAAGCCTCGGAAGTTATTCCTAATATATAGGACATGTGATACAATGAATCTAGACACACGGAGCGATGAATCGGCGAAGAGGTGCGAGCCAAAGCAGGTGAGGTGTGAAGAATCGGACGCAGCAGCCTGCCAGCGCCAGCGCGTATCTGCACGCGCTGTGCTCTGCATTTCGGCGCCTAGCGCCTTTACGTACCTTCTAGAAGATCTATCGAATTTAGACACATTTTCAAGAGGTGCTCAAGTGAAAAGAGGAGAATAATGTGGACTAAAATCCCTCACCAATTTAAAAAATGCATAACTTAGTGTAGAAAAATCTTAAAAATAAAAAAATATCACTCGCGCTCGCCGAAAAGAGGAGAATAATGACTGTACTATATATATATATATATATATATATATATATATATATATATATATATATATATATATATTTATATTTATATTTATATTTTCATTGCTAAATTAATTAAATACTCCTTAAATTTGTTTAAATCCTAAATAATTTAATATTAATCATAAAAATGTGAAATTGGAGGGTTAATTCCTCACTTAACTATAATTTTTCTCTAATTTTTCCATGGTCGAGAACATGTCTAATAATGAAAGCCATAATTTTCAAGGTTTACTTCACCATATTTTGCTTAAGATAATTATAAAAAATGAAATATAAATCATAAAATTATAATAATGAGTTTGGTAGGTTCACTATGGTCGTATGATCCTAGTGGAAATTATAAAATGGATTTAAGTAAATAAAAACACCATTTTATGTAATTAACTCATTAAAAGCTTAAGAAAATCAAATAATTAAATATAATCAGTAAAATAAGAAATTCAATCTAAACTAAATAAATGGTTGGGGGAAATTTCTACAAAAATTTGAAGTCAATCGGAGTCGATTTGACCACTAAACTTGGTTTTTTAAGTGCAAATTGAATTTTTGTATTAAAATAATTATAATAAATATAATACAAATAAAAAAATTATAAAAATTGATTTTGGGAGTTCCTGGCGACTCGCAGCATTTCAAGAAAAATAAAATTGAAGTTAGAATAAATAATTCACTTTTAAGCTATTTTTTAATTTTTAAATAATAAAAAATAATTAAAAAATCATAAAAATCACTAAAATATTAAAATGCTAAAAATGATCCCAAATTGCTTTCCTAGTCATTTATGAATAATTAAAATATTTTTCTTAATTTGAAAAATAAATTTACAAATTTTAAAAGGCTTCAAAATAGATTTTCCTTAATTCTATATTACAAAATAATTTCAATAAATCAAAGAAAAATCATAAAAATATAAAATTTGTTTCTCTGGATTCCTTCAACTCAAAGAGATTTAAGAAAAATATAAAAAGTAATTTTCAAGTTAAAATATATTTCATATTTAATTAATACTCAAAATTGAATAATAATTATAACATAATTAAATTAAATCTCATAAAATCATGAGAATTGGTTCAAGTGGTCTTCTGACCTACTTTGAACTTCCAATAATTTTCCTAAGAACAAAAGCTTTGTCTTGATTAAGTTATTAAATTTAATTTGAAAATCCCTATTTTTGCATTAAAATAATTATATAAATTTAATTAAAATCTGTGAAAATCACATTTTCTCTCGGATGTTTTAATTGACCCATGAGTGCTGGCAAATATGAAAATTTCAAAGTCCGTTGAGCTTAATTTAATGAATTATGAAGCGATGGTGCCCTAAAGTGGCAAAATTGGTATCCAAGAATTTAAGCCTTAATTAATATTTAGGCCTAATCAAAGAGTAAATTGCCCTTACATTAATATCTCAAAAATCCCTCACCAATCTCTCCATAAGATGTAAAAATCTACATATTCATAACTCTAAATGACTAAATGAATGGCGGGGAAGAAAGAGACTATGTGTGCGATTTTCCGGCTGAGCGTCTCCTATTTATAAGCCAAGGGTTGCCTCAAGGCACCTCTTCAAAATGTGTCCATGTCTGCTGAATCTTCTAAAACCAATCCTGGAGCCTAGGCGCCGGATCTCCGTGCTCGAACAGCCGCACCCCTTCTTCACTGGGTCACCTCTTCTGATTTAAACTGGCCCAATGTGTTCCGTATCTATCAGATCACATGTCCTATATATTAAAGAATAACTTTCGGTGCTTCTAGAAGGTCTAGAAACTACTTAACACCGTCAAAATAACTCCCAAAGTCGTCAAAATCCCGTCCAATAACCGTTTCTGGATGATTCTGGCGCCTAGGCGCCACCCTGTGCGCAGCTCCACCATTTTGCTCCGTTTGGCTCCGTTTCAACTTCGTTTCGCCCCATTTCAGTTGCGTTGCGTTCCTAACATCTTCACCTACAAGATAGACATAAAAACAACCTTTCTCAAAAGTATAATTTCATCCAAAAACATGTGAGAAATATAAAAGATATTAAACATAGAAAGACATATCAATATGTACTAAGTTAAAATCTTCTTCCTTTGCTTATTTTGGCTTAAAATTGTATAGTTTTTGCTTCATTTTCTATAAAATCATATTTTTATACTTGAAGACAAATATATGCAAAATTACTTCCTTTATAGTGTAATATCATTAAAAATGTGCATAAAATGAGCATGAAATCTATACTAAAAATAGGTACTTTTTTTCTTGGATCAAAATCCCCCAAACTTAAACGTTACTTGTCCTCAAGTAACACTATAATCATTAAAAACCACATAAGCAAATCATGTGTATGAGTTTCTTTAGGAGTTTCTAAAATTTTGTTCTAGAAATATTGTAGTCCAATTTAGAAAACATTTTAGTAAATGAGACCAATTTAAAGTTTAGAAATCTCTTAGATGAAAGAGTATGAAAATATGTGTTGCTATCTAATTCGAAATGCTTGTAAATTTTTCAAAATATAGGGGTTAGGAATTTTATTTTCTTTACTTAAAAATCTTTATTAAAAATAATTATACTAACTATATTATATTTTTAAAGCTTAAGATTTTCTCAAATCTTATACTTTAAAAAGCTCGGTGTGGAACCAATTTTTTATTAGGCCTTTTAATCCTCGAAGCTTCTCCTTCCTTTTTCACATAATATACTCTTTTTTTCTTTTATTTTTCTTTTTCTTTTTCATTTCCTTTTCTTTCTTTCTTTTTTTTTTTTAGGCAAGGATTACTATATCTGGATAGGCCTTTAATAATTTTGAATTCCACCATTCATTTCCTAAAGCATAAGGTAGATATATATCTTTTACTTAGAAATATAATAACAGTTTTGAGAATTATTTTTCAATAAAAGAAATTTAAATATTGAAAACAAAATTCTAGTCCTTCTATTTTTCTAAAAATACAACTTTTCTTACTAAAGATTGTTACACAATATTTATCATTACTTCACTAAGAAAAATTAACTTTAAATTTTTCATCACTACTATAAATTTTAACTAAATTCTCTTACTTATTTCTATATTCAAAATTTTATTTCCCTAATATAACTTCATACACATAATTATTTTTCAATCAAAATCAAATTTATTTATAGCAATTTTGAGGACAAATAAAATTTAAGTTTTTGAAAATTGTTTTTCATTCCCCCCCAAACTTGAATTGTTTAAAATATTTTGCAATTAATTCCATAAAATTTAGGAGGAAGAAAAATAAAAGTTAAATCTGTTAACTACTACAACATCCTATCAAATTTAACCACATGCATAATCAGGATAGAATGATTGCAGGAGAAGGTAAATCTAGCCTAAAATATGCGTACAATAATATTAAACTAAAAAGAAAGTATACTAACTTTAAAATATATTTTTCTTCCTATCCCCAAACTTAAATTTGAATATGTATAGCATTCAGCAAGAAAATATAAGCAGGAAGAAAAATAGTTCAGAAATTATATCTACCACAATTGTCTATCAATAACATCTACATGTATTCAACAGGACAGAATAATTTGCAACAGAAAGTAAATCTAAACTAACATGCTAGAATAAAATTAAATTAAAGAAAGGTTAAATATGCATGACAAACATCGGCATGGGAAAATATATTTAAGTGTTCTTCAAATCTCTAAATTGTTGTAACACAAACACAAATTCAAACACACAAACTAAAATATCTAGACTCGTAGATTCATACACAAATATCAATTGAGGTTAATTTGATCCCTTTTTCTACTCACATTTTCCCTCCTTACTTTAAATTTCTAACGGAAGAAACTACACTAATAACGTGGCTGTATTAATAAAAGTAGTGCAGTTCATCTATATTTTGTTTACTAAATAAGTTCGCGACCTTACTCAGTGAAAACAAAGTCAGTTAAAGGAAGTAACAGAGTTGACATGGAGTGGTCCAAGTCTAAACTCTACATGCTTTAAGGTAATGCTCGGCTCCGGTTGAGAGCGAGTTATAACAGACTCGTCAGCCTACTACTACCAGAAGTCATATACAAATTTAGTCAAGACCAAGGCATAACCTCACAATAATATTCTAATACGCACTAAAGAAAACACAAAACAAACTCTCAAGCACACTAAATCAAAGCACACTGATAACTATGGGTTGCCTCCCATAAAGCACTTGGTTTTAATGTCGCGGGCCCGATAAATGATTCCTCCTGGATCAAAAATCCAATTAAGTAATCCTCGATCAATCGCCCAATCATTTCCAGATCTAGGAATTCCTATAAAATCCTCAAATTTTAATTTTTCACTTAGCTCTTCATTTTTCAGTTTGATTTATATCATTGTTCCACATATTTCTTTCTAGATCCAATATTCTTCTATTGATTTGATGAATTTGCATATTAATATCATCCTTAAAATTTATAAGAAATGGATCTTTATAAGATAATTCAATATCTCCCAAATTTTGGATCGGATTCTCTTGTATACTTGAGTGAATTTCATCTGTCGTAGGATTTTCATAATCCCTCAATGAAGTATGATGATTTTCTAAGTTATTATCTTGAAAGTTTTCCATTTTCATTTCTAGTTTTTCGAGTCCCTTCTGTTTTTTAAATTTTTTCCATTTTTCTAACTCGGGATCATAAGACACAAGTCCTTCAGATCCTTTGTTTCACATACAGAGCACAACAAACAGTACATTAACAATTAAACAAATAATAGATAAAATATATTCAACACAACAAAACATTTTCACGAACACCTTATTTTTCACACAAACAGTTTTTACAACACTACAATTTTCCAAGTCTAAACCTAATTATTTCAACTAAAATTCTCCTAAAGTTCTTACCGAAGCATCCCCGACAACGGCGCCAAAAACTTGACCCGACCCGCAATAATGCAGTAATATTCGCTTCCAAAAGATGGCCAAAAACTTGACCCAATTTATAAATAGCGGCTAGTCTATAAAATCAAAATGTTGTAAAATTTTAGAAAAATTTTACACTAGGGGTACTACGCAAGTATACGTATCGTTTCAAGTAATATAGGGTTTTCTTTTATAACCCTAGTATCGATCCCATAGAGAAGCGAGCTAAGAAATCCTTTAGGCTAATTCCAATCTATTTTTATAAGGCCTAAATTTAGAATGTCGATTAAAATGAGTTTTCTAATAACTAGTCCTAAATTAAATTCTTAAATAAAAAGATAACTTATGGATAAATTGGTTTGGAGAAATTCGAGATATTAAAAATTACCTTTCTCTTGCAATTACATAGATAATGAAGCAAAAATTATGCAATTTTGAGCCACAATGAACAAGAAAAACAAATTCTAACTTAACACATATTGATATGTCTTTCTATGCTTAATATATTTTATATTTCTCACATATTTTTGAATGAAATTATACTTTTGAGAAAGGCTGTTTTTATATCTATCTTGTAGCTGAAGATGTTAGGAACGCAACGCAACTGAAATGGGGTGAAACGGAGTTGAAACGGAGCCAAACGGAGCAAAGTGGTGGAGCTGCGCACAGGGTGGCGCCTAGGTTCCAAACCCGGCGCCCAGGCGCCAGTGACGACGAGAAAACGGCGCCTAGGCGCCAGAATCAAGGCCTAGGCGCCAGAATCATCCAAAAACGGTTATTGGACGAATTTTTGACGACTTTGGGAGTTATTTTGACTGTGTTAAGTAGTTTCTAGACCTTCTAGAAGCCTGGAAGTTATTCATAATATATAGGACATGTGATAAAATGAATCTAGACACATTGGAGTGGTTTAAATCGCGAAGAGGTGCGAGCCAAAGTGAAGAGGTGCGAAGAACTGGACGCAGTGTCAGGCGCCTAGGCACCAGATTCCGGCGCCTAGGCGCCAGATAGACCTTATAGAAGATTCATTGAATTTGGACACATTTTGAAGAGGTGCCTCAAGGCAACCCTTAGAGCCTATAAATAGGAGTCCACTCCTTCAGATAAAATCGCACCGTATAGTCTCTTTCTTCCCCCTTAGTCATTTTAGTCATTTAGAGTTATGAAGATGTAGATTTTTACATCTTATGGAGAGATTGGTGAGGGATTTTGAGATATTTATGTAAGGGATGTACGAGCGTTGCATGGATCAGTGGGAAACTTTGGTGGAGAGAACTTCTTCTTTCTTTCAGAAGGAAAAAGCTAAGTATTGTGTTCTTCATTCTCTTCTAATTGTTGTAAACACTTTCTAGTGGATTTTCTTTGTTTTAAACCAAGTTTTCTGTCATGAATTATCCATGTTTTGTAAGTGATTTCCTTTACTCTTTCTTTTAATATGAAGTAGTGGCATGCGTAGGAAAATCATTTTTTTGATAGAATTATCTATTAGATGCTTCTAGGTAACAGATAGTTGCATAAATATAATAGAATGCTAATGAAATAATTTCCTTGTTGACACTTAATTTATTATATAGTTCTATCAATTCTTTTACTTCTTATGACATTATTTTCATTTACTTTTATTTTGTAATGAAATAGATGCATGTTTAGGAATTGAGATTTGCTTAGATATTCTCTTATTAAATTATGGTGATGATATTCATACCTGATCTTCATTTACTTTACAAATTGATCACTTGTATTGTTAAAACCTGTTGAAGAATTCTGAGACCTAGAAGGAGATGAATTCTTACTAGTAGATATCACATGAATCCTTGGGTAGTCGAAGACCTTGCGCGGGTTATTCAAGGTGAAGTGCAAATAAATAGGGAGATATTGTTTATTGGGCGCAGAATTGATTAGTTTTTAGAGTGATAGACTAAATTCTAATAATTTGGTCTATAGAAAGGGAAAGGGTCACTGGTAGGGCCGACCATAGCCACCCTTGGACATCTAGAAGTGTGAGTCTAGATTAACCCCTTCTACTAATAAAACATCCTGAACCGATCTATAGATTAGCCAATGTTCTTTATGCCTGGACCAAAGGGTAAAGAATATGAATGCTTCTATTTGGCACTACTACATTAATTCTAAGCATATCTTTCTTACACATTCTCTATGTAATTGCAAGAGAAAGGTAATTTTTAATATCTCGAATTTCTCCAAACCAATTTATCCATAAGTTATCTTTTTATTTAAGAATTTAATTTAGGATTAGTTATTAGAAAACTCATTTTAATCGATATTCCAAATTTAGGCCTTATAGAAATAGACTAGAATTAGCCTAAAGGATTGCTTACCTCGCTTCTCTGTGGGATCGATACTGGGGTTATAAAAAAAAACCATATATTACATGAAACGATACGTATACTTGCGTAGTACCCCTAGTGTGTAAAATATTTTATAAAATTTTACAACATTTTGATTTTATAGACTAGCCGCTCTTTATAAATTGGGTCAAGTTTTTGGCCATCTTTTGGAAGCGAATATTACTGCGTTATTGCGGGTCGGGTCAAGTTTTTGGCGCCGTTGCCGGGGAAGCTTCGGTAAGAACTTTAGGAGAATTTTAGTTGAAATAATTAGGTTTAGACTTGGAAAATTGTAGTGTCGTAAAAACTGTTTGTGTGAAAAATAAGGTGTTCGTGAAAATGTTTTGTTGTGTTGAATATATTTTATCTATTATTTGTTTAATTATTAATGTACTATTTGTTGTGCTCTGTATGCAAAACAAATGATCTAAAGGACTTGTGCCTTATGATCCGGAGTTAGAAAAATGGAAAAAATTTAAAAAACAGAAGGGACTCGAAAAACTAGAAATGGAAATGGAAAACTTTCAAGATAATAACTTAGAAAATCATCATACTTCATTGAGGGATTATGAAAATCCTACGACAGATGAAATTCACTCAAGTATACAAAACCCTGTCGTAGAAGCTGACTCGTTTGAAATAAATCCTGAGATTATCTAACTTGTGCAGAACAACCAGTTTGGGGGAACTCCTTTGGAGGATCCCTATTTACACTTATCATGTTTTCTAGAACTTTGTGCTACATTTAGTTATAACAGCATGTCAGACGATGCTGTTAGACTAAGGCTTTTTCCTTTCTCATTAAGAGAGAAGGCTAAAATGTGGTTATACTCATTAGCACCTGGTTCTATTAAAAATTGAGAAGAGTTAACTCAGAAATTCCTAGCTAAGTATTTTCCACCTTCAAGGACTATTAAACTTAGAAACGATATTATCTCATTTTGTCAATATGAAGGAGAATCAATATACGAAGCTTGTGAAAGATTTAAGGAACTCCTAAGAAAGTGTCCACATCATGCTCTGCCCGATTGGTTAATCATTCAAACTTTTTATAATGGGTTAGTAGGATCCCTTAAGTTTATAATTGATGCTGCCACTGGTGAATCGTTAATGTCAAAATCATTTGATGAAGTGTATGCGTTAATTGAAGAAATGGCTACAAATGAATTTGAATGGCCCTCTGCAAGGGTAAATCCTAAAAAGGTAGCCAGTGTTCATGATATAGATGCGATTGCAATTCTTGCATCTCAGGTTGCTGAAATATCAAGGAAGTTGGACCAATTTGGAATGAACCAGCCTCAATTTACTCCAGTAAGTGAGGAAAGTTCATTAGGGAATATGATTAATTCTAACTTATCATATGAAACTTTAAATACCACAAACAACCTATATTCTAACTTTTACAACCCAGGTTGGGAGAATCATCCTAAATTTAACCTGGAATCATACTATTGATGGTGGAAACCAAAAATGGGAAAATAATCATGCAAATCCTAATGGAAGTTGGAATAATCAAGGGAACACAAACTATAGACCTTCATATCCACCGGACTCTAACAATGATCAACAATTTGAGGATAAGGAGATGCCTATGGAAGAAGTGGTATTGAAATTGGGAAACCAGTTGCAAAGTCAAAATGCTGCGATTATAAACATAGAGAATCAATTGGGACAAATTGTTAATTCACAAAGCAATAGACCCCAAGGAACACTTCCTAGCAACATTGAGATCAACCCTAAAGAGAACACTAATGAACAAGTAGAAGCTGTCCATTTAAAAAGTGGAAGAGAGATAGAGGAAGTGGTTAAAAAAGAGAAAGAAGTTGTGAGAAAAACAAAGGAAACTAAAAGTCCTGAAGAACATGTTTCTAAGGATCTAAAAAAATTAATTTCTCCATCTAAAATCATTTTGGAAAGACCACCACCTCCATTTCCTCAAAGACTTAAACAGTATGAGTTGGATAAGAAATTTCAAATTTCATGAAAGTACTTAAGAAGTTAACGATAAATATTCCTTTCACTGAAGCTTTGGAACAGATGCCAAGTTATGCAAAGTTTATGAAGGAGATATTAAACAATAAAAGGAAATTTGGGGATTATGAGACAGTTGCACTAAATGAGGAGTGCAACGCTATACTTCAGAAAAATTTTCTTCGGAAACTTAACGATCCTTGTAGCTTTACAATTCCTTGTGCAATTGGAATAAGATTATGTGGAAAAGCTTTATGTGATTTAGGAGTGAGCATTAATGTGATGCCTCTATCTATATTTAGAAGGATAGGTTTAGTCAATATTTCTCCCACTACTGTAACCCTTATGTTAGCTGATCGATTTATCATTTATCCAAAAGGAATTATAGAAGACGTGCTTGTTAAAGTGGATATGTTTATCTTTCCTGTGGACTTTATTGTATTAGATATGGAGGAAGATAAAGAAATTCCAATTATTTTAGGGAGACCTTTCCTTGTTACTGGACAAGCTATGATAGATGTGCAAAAAGGAAAGTTGACTATGAATATTAATGACCAGGAAGTAACTTTTGATTTATTAAAGACTATGAAACATTCAGCTGAGAAAATTGATGATTGCTTTTGGATGGATGAAATTGATTATCTAAATAAAAACCATTTCCAAGTAAGTTTTGAGAGTAAGATAACAGATGAGGTCAGAATGGATTTTCATGATGATTAAAAAATGTTATTTAAAGAAGACTGTATGTATGTTCAAGAGAGGTGTGAAATGATGGACGCTACCAAAAATAGTGAACTTTTAATTCCATCTGTTAAAAAATCTCATGAACATAAGTTAGATGTACCCCATACAATTTTAAAGCCTACCTGTTTAGGGAATTCATCTACACAACCAGTCTTTATATCTTTAGATTCGACTCAATCACAAGAAAAACCTGAATTGAATGATGAACATGATAAAATTATTGAACTAAGACTTGGAAGAGAATTTGAGGATTTATTTCAAAAGAACTTTGAGTTGGGAAAAGAGGATAAGGATATTGGAAGACCATTGGAAGAAATTCCTAAGGAATTAGAAAAACCTATTTCCTCAACTAAGATAGATCCTCCATCATTTAATAATTATAAAGGGGAAGAATTGGAAGATAATTTAAAACGTAAGAGTAATATGAAGAATTTAATCCTGAATCTGAATTATCTAAAGAGAATTCGATCCAAAATTTGGGAGATATTGAAGTATCTTATAAAGATCCATTTCTTATAAATTTCAAGGATGATATTAATATGCAAATTCATCAAATCAATAGAAGAATATTGGATCTAGAAAGAAATATGTGCAACAATGATATAAATTAAACTGAAAATGAAGAGCTGAGTGAAAAATTAAAATTTGAGGATTTTATAGGAATCCCTGGATCTGGAAATGATTGGGCGATTGATCGAGGATTACTTAATTGGATTTTTGATCCAGGAGGAATCATTTGTCGTGCCCGCGACGTTAAAACCAAGTGCTTTATGGGAGGCAAACCATAGTTATCAGTGTGCTTTGTTTTAGTGTGCTTGAGAGTCATATTGTTTATGTTTTTGTTTTGTGTTTTCTTTAGTGCGGATTAGATTATTATTGTGAGGTTATGCCTTGGTCTTGACTAAATTTGTATATGACTTCTGGTAGTAGTAGGCTGACGAGTCTGTTATAACTCAGTTCTCAACCGGAGCTGAGCATTACCTTAAAGCATGTAGAGTTTAGACTTGGACCACTCCATGTCAACTCTGTTACTTCCTTTAACTGACTTTGTTTTCACTGAGTAAGGTCACGAACTTATTTAGTAAACAAAATATAGATGAACTGCACTACTTTTATTAATACACCCACGTTACTAGTGTAGTTTCTTCAGTTAGAAATTGAAAGTAAGGAGGGAAAATGTGAGTAGAAAAGGAGATCAAATTAACCTCAATTGATATTTGTGTATGAATCTGCGAGTCTAGATATTTTAGTTTGTGTGTTTGTATTTGTGTTTGTGTTACAACAATTTAGAGATTTGAAGAACACTTAAATATATTTTCCCATGCCGATGTTTGTCATGCTTATTTAACCTTTCTTTAATTTAATTTTATTCTAGCATGTTAGTTTAGATTTACTTTCTGTTGCAAATTATTCTGTCCTGATGAATACATGTAGATGTTATTGATAGACAATTGTGGTAGATAGAATCTCTGAACTATTTTTCTTCCTGCTTATATTTTCTATGCTGAATGCTATACATATTCAAATTCAAGTTTGGGGGTAGGAAGAAAAATATATTTTAAATTTAGTATACTTTCTTTTTAGTTTAATATTATTGTACGCATGTTTTAGGCTAGATTTACCTTCTCCTGCAATCATTCTATCCTGATTATGCATGTGTTTAAATTAGATAGGATGTTGTAGTAGTTAGTAGATTTAACTTTTATTTTTCTTCCTCCTATATTTTATGGAATTAATTGCAAAATATTTTAAAAAATTCAAGTTTGGGGGGAATGAAAAACAATTTTCAAAAACTTAAATTTTATTTGTCCTCAAAACTACTATAAATAAACTTGATTTTGATTAAAAAATAATTATGTGTATGAAGTTATATTAGGGAAATAAAATTTTGAATATAGAAATAAGTAAGAGGATTTAGTTAAAATTTATAGTAGTGATGAAAAATTTAAAGTTAATTTTTCTTAGTGAAGAAATGATAAATATTGTGTAACCATCTTTAGTAAGAAAAGTTGTATTTTTATAAAAATAGAAGGACTAGACTTTTGTTTTCAATATTTAAATTTCTTTTATTGAAAAATAATTCTCAAAATCGTTATTATATTTCTAAGTAAAAGATATATATCTACCTTATGCTTTAGGAAAGGAATGGTGGAATTCAAAATTATTAAAGGCCTATCCAGATATAGTAATCCTTGAGTTAAAAAAAAAAAAAGAAAGAAAGAAAAGGAAAAGAAAAAGAAAAAGAAAAATAAAAGAAAAAAAAGAGTATATTATGTGAAAAAGGAAGGAGAAGCTTGAGGATTAAATGGCCTAATAAAAAATTTGTTCCACATCTGAGCTTTTTAAAGTATAAAATTTGAGAAAATCTTAAACTTTAAAATATAATATAGTTAGTATAATTATTTTTAATAAAGATTTTTAAGTAAAGAAAATAAAATTCCTAACCCCTATATTTTGAAAAATTTACAAGCATTTCTGAATTAGATAGCAACACATATTTTCATACTCTTTCATCTAAGCGATTTCTAAACTTTAAATTGGTCTCATTTACTAAAATTTTTTCTAAATTGGACTACCATATTTCTAGAACAAAATATTAGAAACTCCTAAAGAAACTCATACACATGATTTTCTTATGTGGTTTTTAATGATTATAGTGTTACTTGAGGACAAGTAACGTTTAAGTTTGGGGTATTTTGATCCATGAAAAAAAAGTACCTATTTTTAGTGTTCATTTCATGCCCACTTTATGCATATTTTTAATGATATTACACTATAAAGAAAGTAATTTTGCATATTTTTGTTTTCAAGTATAAAAATATGATTTTAGAGAAAATGAAGCCAAAATTATGCAATTTTGAGCCAAAATGAGTAAGAAAAGCAAATTCTAACTTAACACATATTTATATGTCTTTCTATGCTTAATATATTTTATATTTCTCACATGTTTTTGAATGAAATTATACTTTTGAGAAAGGTTGTTTTTTATGTCTATCTTGTAGGTGAAGATGTTAGGAACGCAACGCAACTGAAATGGGACGAAACGGAGTTTAAACGGAGCCAAACAGAGCAAAATTGTGGAGCTGCGCACAGGGTGGCACCTAGGCGCCAAACCCGGCGCCCAGGCGCCAGTAACGACGAGAAAACGGCACCTAGGCTTTAGAATCAAGGCCTAGGCCCCAGAATCATCCTGAAACGGTTATTGGACGGATTTTTGACGACTTTGGGAGTTATTTTGACGGTGTTAAGTAGTTTATAGACCTTCTAGAAGCCTGAAAGCTATTCCTAATATATAGGACATGTGATACAATGAATCTAGACACATTGGAGCGGTTTAAATCGCGAAGAGGTGCGAGCCAAAGTGAAGAGGTGCGAAGAACTGGACGCAGTGTCCTGCGCCTAGGCGCTAGACAGACCTTCTAGAAGATTCTTTGAATTTGGACACATTTTGAAGAGGTGCCTCAAGTGAAAAGAGGAGAATAATGTGGACTGAAATTTTGAATAAGTGATTTCCTTCCCCCTCAGTCATTTTAGTCATTTAGAGTTATGAAGTTGTAGATTTTTACATCTTATGGAGAGATTGGTGAGGGATTTTGAGATATTTATGTAAGGGATGTACGAGCGTCGCATGGATCAGTGGGAAACTTTGGTGGAGAGATCTTCTTCTTTCTTTCAGAAGGAAAAAGCTAAGTATTGTGTTCTTCATTCTCTTATAATTGTTGTAAACACTTTCTAGTGGATTTTCTTTGTTTTAAACCAAGTTTTCTGTCGTGAATTATCCATGTTTCGTAAGTGATTTCCTTTACTCTTTCTTTTAATATGAAGTAGTGGCATGCGTAGGAAAATCATTTTTATGATAGAATTATCTATTAGATGCTTCTAGGTGATGAGATAGTTGCATAAATATAATAGAATACTAATGAAATAAGTTCCTTGTTGACACTTAATTTATTATATAGTTCTATCAATTCTTTTACTTCTTATGCCATTATTTTCATTTACTTTTATTTTGTAATGAAATAGATGCATGTTTAGGAATTAAGATTTGCTTAGATATTCTCTTATTAAATTATGGTGATGATATTCATACCTGATCTTCATTTACTTTACAAATTGATCACTTGTATTGTTAAAACCTGTTGAAGAATTCTGAGACCTAGAAGGAGATGAATTCTTAACTAGTAGATATCACATGAATCCTTGGGTAGTCGAAGGCCTTGTGCGGGTTATTCAAGGTGAAGTGCAAATAAATAGGGAGATATTGTTTATTGGGCGTAGAATTGATTAGTTTTTAGAGTGACAAACTAAATTCTAATAATTTGATCTATAGAAAGGGAACGGGTCACTGGTAGGGCCGACCATAACCACCCTTGGACATGTAGTAGTGTGAGCCTAGATTAACCCATTCTACTAATAAAACATCCTGAACCAATCTATAGATTAGCCAATGTTCTTTATGCCTGAACCAAAAGGTAAAGAATATGAATGCTTCTATTTGGCACTACTACATTAATTCTAAGCATATCTTTCTTACACATTATCTATGTAATTGCAAGAGAAAGGTAATTTTTAATATCTTAAATTTCTCCAAACCAATTTATCCATAAGTTATCTTTTTATTTAAGAATTTAATTTAGGATTAGTTATTAGAAAACTCATTTTAATCGACATTCCAAATTTAGGCCTTATAGAAATAGGTCGAAATTAGCCTAAAGGATTTCTTACCTTGCTTCTCGTGGGATCGATACTCGGGGTTATAAAAGAAAACCCTATATTACTTGAAACGATACGTATACTTGCGTAGTACCCCTAGTGTGTAAAATATTTTCTAAAATTTTACAATATTTTGATTTTATACACTAGCCGCTATTTATAAATTGGGTCAAGTTTTTGGCCATCTTTTGGAAGCGAATATTACTGTGTTATTGTGGGTAGGGTCAAGTTTTTGGCGCCGTTGCCGGGGTTCGAACCCGGGTCACCCGCGTGACAGGCGGGAATACTCACCACTATAAGAGCACAACATAAGTTATATTTATTTAATCTATAGCTAGTATAAAAAAATAACTTCTCCATAGCAATCATAATCGAGTCTGGATGCCCCGTCGCTCCAAAATAAACTCATCAACCTACCATTCTCATCAACTTCAAAAATACCACTCAAACATTATATCATCAGAACGTCTCTCTGTAAACAACTGCAATAAAGCATTTGCATCACCATTCTACATCTCCACTGTCATTGAATGAAATTGAATGCATCTAACTTCGTACATTCCAGGTTCTCTGCACCCCTAACTTCTTTGGCAAGAAAGTTAAACACGTTTTTAGGTCGTATCCCGAACTGTGTCATTGATCTAAGCACATCTGCATTGACTTCACTTATCTTTCTACTGGAATGCAAAAAGTGCTTATCACCAGAATTTTCTAATGAGTGGTTATGAGATTCAACGTATTTTTGACTATCCAATTGCCTTCATCATCAGCTGCGTATCAAATCATTGCAGGACAACATGTTCTTGTGCCTATTCTTTTGTATTTAATAATATCTGTGATCTTCAACTCTTTCTTGAAACCCACTTTACACATACGAAGTCCTTTGTTTTAATATTCCTGGAGTCAAGCCAGTATGTAGCGTGCTCCTTACGAACGCTGAATCCGATTTGATGAGCATAAGCACAATATAGTCTGTAAGCTTTTTTGTCATTATGGACAATTGTTTGAAGTATTATGTTGGCAGTTTGATCGGTACATGTAGCTCCACTCTCATCAAACTGCACACAAGAGAATAAAATATTTACCTTCATGAACAACTCAAGAAACAATCCTAAAGCCTCAGATATTACTTACATTATAAGGATTCTTTAGTTTTAATAAAACAGTCACCCAAAAACATAGCACAAAAAAACCAAACCCCTCTAGGAACATGCAACTCCAAAGACATACCTCTACAAACACAACTAAACAAACAAAAACTCTAAAACATAACTTGATTGTTTTTACAAAACCCTTAAACCATAAAACATGGTTAGATCCTAAAAAGACCTCTACAAACTAACTAATGTAAGATATTTAACTTGATTATTTTTATAGAACCCTTAAACCATGCACCTCTAAAAAATAACTCTAAAACAATAACCTCTAAAAATATGGCTATATCCCATAAATAGGAAGATTTTTATAATAGCTGATGCAATGTCTCTTAAAGTAAATTAAAAAAAAAGTTTTCGAAACACACCTCAACCCTAACCTCATCTTCTTCACAGTTGACAGGAAAAGCATCTTCTTCTACTTCCCCTTTATACATAAAATGGGAGTTTCTATCTCTGTAGTCCATCTTCAGCTTTCTCTATAGCTCGATACAATCACCTCAGAAAATATAACCAATAAAACAGTAAACCCTAGTTGCTTAAATAACCACATTCGAGCGCTCAGGTGCTTAGGTCTGGGAGGTTAAGGCTAAGTGGCAAACAGATTATAATCGCATTACTGTCCTGAACGCGAAGGCTATTAGAGGAGTACATTTTAGTTACTTCTAGGTTATTTCCGCGGTACCACGGAAATAGGTTACAGGTGCGTTACTTCCAGGTTATTTCCGCAGTATTCCGTAGGCAATTTTTTTCCATTATTAAGGGGTTATTGGTAGATTTTTGGAATTAATACCACAATAACCTTCTAATAACCTTATAATAATCCTGAAATACACAAGCTCGGACATTATTCGCTAGTTATTTTTGCGGACAACGTATACAACGCTGCGTACGTTGTCCGTATGCAATAATTTCCCCAATGCAAGGTACTAATTTAAAATTAGGGGCATTTCCATACGGAGGATGAATCCATATTTGCACTTAAATCTTTAATATCATAATAAAAATAATATTATTTAAAAAAAATAAAAAATATATTTTCATACATAAATTTAACATCAAAATGCTATGTATATTTTGGTGCTATGTATATAAATATGAAAGGATATGCCAGACCTAAGTAAATATATATGAATTGAGTATTACCTAAGTAAATTGTTCTTAAAAATATTCACAACAACGTCAGTACATTTCATATATGTTTATAGTGTTGATTACTTAAAATGATTGTATATTAGCTTAAACATTAGTATTGAAGGTTTTTGTTATTGATTTTTAGGTCAACTATTTTCCCTTCATTTACATTTCACTAAGATTCACTTGAGTTGTATGCTGAGTTAAACCTTGAAACAACCTTAACCTCAAATTATCATTTTCTCTCGCCCAAGATTATTTTATGGCTCATAACTTCATTTTGAAAGTTGCATTATGTTCATTATTGTATTTAAAGACCATGCAAGCAAATTTGATGATCTTTTGAAATAAATGTGAAATCTTTCAATTCGAAAATTTCATGCATGAATATTTTCATGAAAACCTACAATTATCATTCTTCTTCACAGGTCAATCCGGTGATATAAAATATATCTTAGAAGTTTCATACTCCTCATAATCATATGTGAAGAGCATTAAAAATATTTTGGTGGTCACCGAACACCATTTTGCATAAAATTGTGCACTTAGAATTTTCGTGCAAGAAAAGAGGTTCCAAATAAAAAATTTTCAACGATTAATTTTTTTTTAAACGAACTTCGCCATTTGTGTATGGCTCGTTGAAACCTTTCAAACAAGCTCTCCCTAGCCCAAATCCGACTCCATTTGAGGCTCTTTTGAGCCAATGATAATTAAAACAGAGAATAATAAATAAGAGAAGAAAAGGATAATTTGGCCATAACTATTTCAGAACAGCTTCAAATCAAGTTTTAACATAAACAAAAAAAAAATATTATTTTAATATAAAAATACACATTTTTGTCCTATAAAATTCTCAGCTCAAAATCATGTATTTTTTAACTTTCTAAGGTTTGGGTCCACTTTGACCGAGAATATCTAACCAACGAATTTCATTCAATCAACACCACCTGTACCACTAGATGCCTCATATTTTTCTCTTCCAAATGAGCATAAGTTGACTACTGACTCCCGACCCACTTCCGACCACCTTCCAAAAAAGTCTAACCACTTCAAACGGTCATAACTCCAGTAAGAGGCCTCCTTTTTGAAATTGTTTGAACCATTGGATTACTTGATTCGTCCTCTTTGGAATGAGACAAAATTTTATCTTTCAATACTTGTCATACATTCCTTGTTCGAATTTCAAAAAATTTCAAAAATAGCCCTCCATGCCCTTTTGACCTCCACCCTCCATTCCACATTTCATCCATCCTTCCTCATATTACCACCTCATCAATCAATGCACTCTCACCTTAGTGGCCATCTAAGAATCACGCCTACCCCTTTCTTTTTTTATTTCCTCTTAAAACTCTTATGAATTCCTTTCCTTAATCCTTAGCCTAATTCTCTCCCTCCCTTAATGGAAAGAATTGAAGCTCAAATCCGTTCTTTCCAGTTAGATTTCCCCCAATTTTGAAAATCCTCTTCTCCTTTAATCCCTTGGCCGAAGAGCCATCAACTCCCATCTCCTAATTTTTGCAAAAATTCCTAACACTCTCCCTTTTGGAGTTGAAAATCCTCTTTTCTCCCCCCTCTTAGCTGAAGCCCATTTTATCTCCACAAAATCGAGAAGACTAAGACACCAAACAAGGTTCAAAGTAATGGAGACGTTCAAAGCAAAGGCAAGGATGAAGGCAAGGAATTCAAAGGTAGAAGGTATAACTTCTCACTTGTCTTTTTTTAATGCTTTCATCCAATCTTAAGTCTTCCCATGTGATTGCATAAACTTTAAGATTCAACAAAGTTCTTTTGTTTTTTTTTGAAATCTCTCATGTTTCCTTCACATCTCATATCGTGCTTTCAAAATTCACCACACACTTTAAAGTTGTCTTATGAGTTGGCTTTATGTTATAATTTAAAAATCATGCTAAAATAATATTTCACCATGCCTTTCAAATTCTTTTAATAAGAGCTTTATAACTTTTATGCTCCATAATAATTCCATGTATGTCTCATGATTGAAGTCAGGGCTTTTGCAAATACCATGATGTATGACGTTTGATCCATACATGTTACATTTCAAATTTTTAGGACTTTTCTTGTTTATGTGCTTTGTTTATGTGCTTTGTTTCAACAAACCATGTTACATTTCAAATTTTTAGGACTTTTCTTATTTATATTTAAATTATGTTACATTTTACATGTCAAACCATAGGGCTTCTCATGTTTAGTGCTCAATTTGTAATTAGCATGTTCCCCTTTTCTAATCCGCCAAAACCAAAATACATGTCTCCTTAAATCATCAAAATTGAGGCCCTAAGCCCATGAACACACTTAGATCATGTCTAAACCCTCCTAATTCACTTTTAACCAAAATTTTTATGGGCTAATTACCTTTTAACCCTCTAATTTCTCCTAAAGCAAAACATAATCCCTCTTAATCATCCTTGGCAGAAAATGATAAACCTTAATTAGATTAATAATTACTTAAATCGATCCTAAATTAATCTAATTAACTCATAACCATTTAATTAAATAATAAAATCACTTAATTAACCCACCAATTTATTAATTAACTCATTAAATATTATCTACTAAGAAATTAATAAATCCATAAAATATTTTTAACCCAATTATTTAATTAATTAACTAATAAATACGCTAGTCTACTCACTAATTAATTAATCAAATCAATAATTAATTAACAAAAAAATTTAAAACCTGAACCTTAATCAAATTATTAAATACCCACGTAAAAGTTAAATTGTTTAAATAACTCACTGATCATATATTAATAAGTAAAGCAATAAACAATTTAATATAAAATGTAATTAATGAATTGAACAAAAATTAAATTAAATTAAATTTTAATTAAACCATTAAACTTTTAGTAGGAAACTCATGAAAGTACTTTAAACCAATTCAATTTTAAAACTTTAATTCAGCATTTTAGATGAATTTTGATTTAATAAAAGAATTAATTAATGAAATAATTAAATAACTCACAAAATAATTATTCAAAATGACTAAGCAAATAAATAATTAATATTAATCCACCAATTATATTAAATAATTCTTGAAACTTCAAATAAATAATTTAAATAATTAATTAATTCGCCAATATTTAAATTCCATGATTAAAATATTTAATTAATAAGCTAGACAAATAATTAAATAATTAAATAATTAATAAACAAAACCCATAATTAAACCATCAATTTTATCAATTAAATAATAAAAAATTTGATCAAAATTCAAAAAATAGTTAATTAAAACATAAAGGTTTTTCCTAACTAACAAAATACTCAATTCATTAATTAAATATTTGACTAATTAATTAATTAATCAATCAATTAATTCACCAATCCCAATGAAACCCTAACTTTAAGCCTAGTCAGTCTTAACTATGTCCACTTTAACCCAAAATGGAAGGTAAGAAGAAGAGACATGCAAATTATATGAATGTGCCTAAACTCACATAAAAGCCCTATGAATCTACCTCATGCAAGATGGAACATACATGTTATGTCCGTATATGGACATATATGGACATATGATTGTGTGATTGCATAATTCATCCGTCATGATGATGTGTGTATGCATGCATGCTTGAAGCATGTCCTTACTCAAAGAATTCTTTAATGATTTTTCAAAAATTCAAAATCTATTTCAATTAAAATTATAGTAAAATAGCAAATATCGGCGGAATAACTGATACTTTTTTGCTTAGAAATATCAAGTTAAATTCCAACGGTTTACCACTGGTATTCGTGAAGCACAATTTTCGATGCCTTTTGAACTCCTAAACCATAGCTATTTAGTAAAAAATATTTCCGACAGGTTATGAAGACAAGCCAATATTTTAATTTTGTCGGTTCATTACAAATTATAAATTCATAGTGACCGAAGGCTACACCTGTGGTTATTAATTAATAAATAACGGTGTATACGGTGTAGGTAAGTTGTCTGCAAGTCTAAATAGCAAACCGGCGTGAAAATTTTCTCATTTCTTCTCCTCCCACCTCTTGCAAACATTGAACCCTGCGCATGTTCTTTCTTGGATTTTTTTGCTATTGTGCACTAAATTACAATTTGTTATAGTCAAATTGAAGGCAATCTCGATTTAATCCTTCATCTATGTTTTTATGTAAAGTGAACCGTTAGTTTTTTTTACATTTTCAATTTAAATGATTTGTAAAATTACTAAATTTTAATTTTAGCGTTTGAAAAATCTAGCAATCAAGTGATATTTTGAAGGTCGAAACGGTGTATTTATATGTGTCACAATCAAACCATTTAGAATATGATAAAAATGAAAAATTTTGGTTGGTGCTTTATCATTAATTTATATCTAATTGAGAACTTGAGAAATGGTTGAGGTGCTAGATTTGTAAATAACAATGTCTTAGTATTTTCGAAATATATAATTTGATGTGGAACAAAGAATAAAAAAATGGGGCATTTACATATATAACCTCATTATCTATGTATCTATCTAATGCCTATAACACTCTAATCTTTCATATGAAATAAAAAATACCATTATTATAACTTTTGAAAAGTGAAACATACATTTTCATGCATAGGTAAGGTGGTAAGTCTGTAAAAATTGAAGTTTGTGTTAAATATGTAAATACATACAGAATTGAGTGATTTGTAAAAATACTAAATTTTAATTTTAGTGTTTGAAAAATCTAGCAATCAAGTGATATTTATGAACGTCAAAACGATGTATTTATATGTGTCACAATCAAACCATTTAGAATATGATAAAAATGAGAAATTTTGGTTGGTGCTTTATCATTAATTTTGATATCTAATTGAGAACTTGAGAAATGGATGAGGTGTTAGATTTGTAAATAACAATGTCTTAGTATTTTTGTAATATATAATTTGATGTGGAACAAAGAATAAAAAAATGGGGCATTTACATATATAGCCTCAGTAGCTATGTATGTATCTAATACCTAAAATTTAATTTTTTATATCTATAACACTCTAATCTTTCATATAATAAAAAATATCATTATTATAACTTTTGAAGAGTGAAACATACATTTTCATGCATAGATAAGATGGTAAGTCTGTAAAAATAGAAGTTTGTGTTAAATATGTAAATACATATAGAATTGAGTGGTTTGTACATGCATACTTCCAAAATAAAAAATCAAATAACTTCAAAGTTCATCTTCCATTATAATGTATCATTAATGTGCTCACAAGTGACAAACAACTTTCTTTGAAGAAGAGATTATTTCTCTTTAATTTGTTTTGTCTTATTTAATGTGTTGAAGAGCTTAAGGAGTTCTAGCTCAAGCATCTCAGATTTGAGCTTGTGTATTATATGAGCTCGAGGCAAACCCAACTCAACTCGAGAGCTTAATGAGATACTCGAATATGTGAAAAAAAAATGCAATAAAACTCTCTATCCCACACTACCTGAGCTAGCCCTCAAGTTTTTTTACCTACCCTTCATGCCACCATGGACAAAAGATAAATGTCACAAAAACCTTAAACCTTTAATGCCATAACCCAAAACATTATTCATTACAAAATGTCACTAAGATTTTTCCTACCATCCATGCCACCACAACTTGCTTATCTTGCTTGCCAGTCATGTAAGACTCAATTTATTTAATGAAATTTTCTTTGTTAGATTGAATGATAACATCATACACACATTTTTGTTTAATTGATCTATGTTGATTGTAGTTGATGATGTGTTAATTTTTTGATGTTTTTAAGTTATCTATGAATATTCATACATCAAGATCGTGAATATATGATAAACTTTATCTAGATAGAAAATGTAGCACTGAAGAGTTTTTAAATGGGGTCGAGGTCTTCTTGGCAGCAGTATCCAATCTTTCGACGTATATATCTGAGAGTAGATTTTAGTGTCCATATGCGGAAAAAAAATGCTGCGCACTTTATATCAGATTAAGTTAGATATGATTTATATCGTCGGGGATTGAAATATGATTATTCTATCTGGATTTCACATGGTGAGTTTGACTCTACAATATGTAACTCTTCTCCTTTAATGAGCTATGATCCTCAACCTAAATTTCAATGAAGTCAATAAGAGGAAATGGTCTTCGATGGTACAAGACATTATTATCTGACTCAAGCCAAAGAAAATGAACCAAACATGGAAGCTCAAAAATTTTATGATTTACTAAATGCGACTAAAAGGCCACCTTGGGAGGATTGTACATTCCATTCTTAGTTATTTTTAGCTCTCAGAATGCTAAAAATTGAAGTCAAGTTTGAAATGCAATAAGAGTGCTTCAATCAGTTTGTGAGATTATCGAATAAGACAAATTCACAAGAAAATTTAGTTCTAGACGACATACATGATGAAAAATTTGGTCTCTAAGTTGAGTTGAATGCAATGAAGATTGATTGTCGTGTGAAAGGATTATGCTGTTTTACATGTCCAATCAAACAAAAACTTAGTGCAGATTTTGTCATTCTTCTAAATTAAACCTCAAAGTAGAAAAAGTAAGAGACAAAAGAATGTTTCATACAAGCGACACTTTTATTTACCGCTTCTTCCACTTCTTTCTCCTTTGAGTACTATTTTGTATATGATGTGGCATTATAGCAAATCAAAAGAGATCAACTCAATCAGTCGTCCCGCGAATGGAAAGAGAATGAAATATTTTGATTAAACATATCCTGAGTTTGTTGTGGGGGCATATAACATGCAACTTGACTTATGCTCTGATGGCTTCTCACCGTAAGGTCAGACTGCATCGCCCTACTCCCATTGGTCAGTGATCGTTACACCATACAATCTGCCATTTGAGATGTGCATGATCATGTCATTTTTCTTCCTAACTCTGATTATATCAGGTCCTATTAGCTCTAAATGTATTGTTAATGCATACTTACAATCATTGATAGATGAGTTATATATTATCTGGAAAAGAGGTAGCACGACTAATACACCAAAAAAATATTCAATTTTTCATATTTTTTAATACTTATTTCTTGTGATATTTGGTGATATTGCACATTACAAAAGAGTATTTCATATTTTTTATTGCATGTATAATCAAATTAGGTATTTGGGCTTTAAAAAGCAAAAACGACAAAATTTATAGTAAAATATGCAAAAAAAAATGCACTGGCACCAAACAGCGCCAGAATTTACGCCGACAGGCGCCTGAAATACTCTAACCATGCGACTGGCGCTGAACGGCGCCGGAATAACTCCAAATTGTGCCAGAATAGTTATTCATCAAAATGCATTCAATTTGGACGGATTTTGAAGGGATGTCTATTGAGACTCTTGGAATTTCGGTCACACATTTTTTTAATACTTATTGTATACCAAAAATGAGAGAAAGCAAGGAATAAAAATAAGGGTAGAACTTCCATACTTAGGTTTTTGAGAGATTTAGATTATTAACTTCCAAAGTCAAACCCCTAATCCTGGGATAATTTAATTTTGATTATTTTCCAAATTAACATAATTAAAGACATTACAAATATATCCATTTTGTGACAAATGTGAGATTAGTTTCTACCATTTATCCATTTATGTTTCAATAAGTTAAGAATGTCAATTAATATTGTTCATTGCCAATTTACTCTTTGATTAGGCCTAAATATTAATTAAGACTTAAATTCTTTAATTACCATTTTGCCCTTTAGGGCCTTATCACTTCATAATTCATTAAATTAAACTCAACGGACTTTGAAATTTTCATGGGGTCAATTAAAACATCCAAGAAGAAAATGTGATTTTTCTGATTTTAATTTAATTTATATAATTATTTTAATGCAAAAATAGGAATTTTCAAATTAAATTTAATAACTTAATCAAGATAAAGCTTCTGTTCTTAGGAAAATTATTGGAGGTTCACGTAGGTCAGAAGACCACTTGAACCAATTTTCATGATTTTATGAGATTTAATTTAATTATTATAATTATTATTCAATTTTGAGTATTAATTAAATATGAAATATATTCTAACTTGAAAATTACTTTTTATATTTTTCTTAAATCTCTCCGAGTTGAAGGAATCCAGAGAAACAAATTTTATATTTTTATGATTTTTCTTTGATTTATTGAAATTATTTTAATACGTAATTAAGGAAAATCTATTTTAAGCCTTTTAAAATTTGTAAATTTATTTTTCAAATTAAGAAAAATATTTTAATTATTCATAAATGACTAGGAAGCAATTTGGAACATTTTTGAGCATTTTAATATTTTAGTGATTTTTATGATTTTTTAATTATTTTTATTATTTAAAAATTTAAAAATAGCTTAAAAGTGAATTATTTATTCTAACTTCAATTTTATTTTTCTTGAAATCTTCTGGTCATAAGGAACTCCCAAAATCAATTTTTAGAATTTTTTTATTTATATTATATTTATTATAATTATTTTAATACAAAAATTCAATTTTACTTAGAAAATCAAGTTTAGTAGTCAAATCAACTCCAATTGACTTCAAATTTTTATGGGAAATTTCCCTAACCATTTATTTTAGTTTAGATTAGATTTCATGATTTTACTGATTATATTTTAATTATTTGATTTTTCTTGAGCTTTAATGAGTTAATTACATAAAATTGTGTTTTTATTTACTTAAATCCATTTTATAATTTTCCTAGGATCATCTGACCATAGTGAACCTACCAAACTCATTATTATAATTTTATGATTCATATTTCATTTTTTATAATTATCTTAAGCAAAATAGGGGTGATAAACCTTGAAAATTATGGCTTTCATTGTTAGACATGTTCTCTGACCATGAAAAAATTAGAGAAAAATTATAGTTAAGTGAGGAATTAACCCTCCAAATTTCACATTTTTATGATTAATATTAAATTATTTAGGATTTAAACAAGTTCTGGAATATTTAATTAATTTAACAATAAATATAAATATATATATTTAAAATTTTAGTCCACATTATTCTCCTCTTTTCACTGAGCACAGTGATATTTTTTTATTTTTAAGATTTTTCTACACTAAGTTATGCATTTTTTAAATTTATGTATTTATTTAAATTTAAAAAAAACCTATTTCTCTACTTATCCACTTCGGCGCCGCATCATCTCGTCGTCTCCAAAGTCTAAGTTGTTTTGCAGCTAATGAGTCTAAGCTTTGGACATGTTATCCTGTAAATATGTAAAAACTAAATAAATTGCAAGTAAATATATAAGATCTAAATAGTTGTCAAACAAACTACAAAATTTGAGTAGAGTGCATGTAATCTATCAAATTTTAGGTTTCGCACATGTAAATACACAAGTTTTAAATGACGTGCAAATAAATACATTAAATTTTGAGAGATGTGTACGCAAAATATTTAAGTTTTGAGATCTAATATGTAAATACAAAAGATTTGAGAGGTGGCGACATAAACTATCAAAGTTTAGGTACTGTGTTTGTAGAACCATAAAAGTAGAGTGACATGAATGTAACTATTTGAACTTATGTATTAAACATGTGGATCCAAAAGAATCGAGTGAAATGTATGTAAATATTTAAAGTTTAGGCATTAGACATATAAACACATAAATATTAAGGGACGGGCATGCGACTATTCATGTTTGGGTGTCATGAACATAGGAATAAATTGTTACACATGTAAAATATTAACATTTATGCATTAGGTATGTAGATACACAAGATTTGGGCGATACACATGTAATGTAAGAACAATTTGGTATTTGTGTAAATACACAAAAATAGGGTAGCATGCATGTAAATTTTCTCTTTTAAAAAAAAATTACTAAACATGCAAACACAAAAGAATTGAGTGGTGTGATGCAAATCTAAAGAATAATTGAGAGAGAGGAGAGAGAGAGAGAGAGAGACTCACCTCACGGTTTGGATGAGTGAGGAGAACTTGCTTTGCTCGATCTACTTCTTTTGCTTGGAGGAGTTTGGAGTCACGTCAAGGAGAGAAGGGGAGCTTGGATGCTTGCTTGTTTGGAGTTGAGTGAGTTGCATGATTTGGGATGAAGAGGAGAGGCTCCCAAAATCATTAGATATGAAGAGGGAGATGGAAAAAAGAATTATGGAGAGAGAGAGAGAGAGGAAAGTGCCTCATGGGTTGAAGTGACATGTGAGTTTTTTCAGTTTTTCTTTTGTCATGATAGTTGGAGTATTTTATTCATATTTTTATTTTTATTTTTATTTTTTATCATTTTGTTTCTTGTGAGATTTGATTAATATTTTGTTATTTTATTATATTTTATTTTACTTTTGGCATTTAGTGGTTATGTGAATTTGACTTGATTTAAGGGGAAGTAGACTTGGCTCACTTTTGTGTACTTTTAGTCCTTGTCATGGAAGTGGATCGTACCCACTTGTCATGAAAATTAGGCTTCATGGGGGCTTGGGTGGACAAGTCCTAATCATAGAGATTTGGGTTAAGCATGGGTTTGGGTGAAGCATGAGAAATGTTAAGTGCTTTAAGTGGAATCATTAAAGAGAGTCCTCCCTTTGCCACTTAGAGAATGATGACATGACATGGCTAAGTTGACTCACATGTGGCTTGGGTAAGGCTTCATGGCTTGCATATGTCTTGGCCAATTACATGAAAAAGGAATTTATGAAAATAGGGCATTTAAATGAGGTGTTGATGTAAATCCAAATATGGAGAAATTTCATCATGTATGGCATGGTGTATGGTTTGATTTAATTAAATGGATGACGAGGAGATTTATCGTGTGGGATTTGGGCTTTTTAAAAGGAATTAAAGCTTGGGCTTTTAAAATTAGGTAAAGTGGGTGTGGGTTAAGAAGAATTTGAATAGTGGGCTTAAATTTGGGCTTTTAGAATTTAGGTGTGGTGGGCTTTAAAAATTATTTAGGGAAGGCCTTCTAAAAAAATGAGCTTTTAAATTTGGCATGGTGGGCTAAGTGAAGGTTTTTTTTTCATGAAAGGGAATTTGTCTTTGGGCTTGGGAATATGTTATGATGAATTTTATAAATGGAGATAAAGGATTTGGATAATTTGGAAATTATGATGAACTTTGGGCAATTTGAGAACTTTGGTGGAATTTGGGCATTTTGGGGCATTTTGAGAATTTATAGAGATTTTGGTATTTTCAGGAAATTTTGGTAATTTGGGAAGGTTTAAAAATATTTTTTGGTGGAGAATTGGGTATTTGGTCTATTTTGGAGGAATTTAGGTAATTTTGGAAATTTTAGGGCTACAGGAGTATTTTGGTAAATTTGAGAGATTTTGAGGAAAGAAAGTCAAAGTTTAGATATTCTGGAATTGATTGGGTAAGGTGATCGTACACGCCAAGAAGCCTTTCTTAAAACTATAAGATCCAAGGGAGAGCTCATTTTGACTCCTCCGCATGTTGGTCCTAACCATCTTAACCCAAGGCTAAGGACTTGGGACCATCCACATAAGTTTTCAAAAGAAACTAGGAGGTAGGTCAAGAGTAAGTAATCTTAGGTTTTGAGGTGTGTTAGAAGTGTAGTGTGAATGTGAGGTTTATGTGTGAGTGTGTGAGTGAGTGTGTCCTAGTTCCAGACCAAATCAGAGTTTACCCTAAGGCTTGACGAAACTATAGAGAACTCCTCTTGAGTTTCCTTATGCTTAGTCTCATCCTCCTAAGTTCTATGGGTTAGAGCTTAAGCACATAAAACTCCAAGGGAAACAAGGAAGTTTTTAAAATTTCAATGAGGGAGGGCTCCATCACTAGTCTTCTGATATAGTCACCAGGAAAGTCCGAAGGCTAGATCCTAGGCTCTTCTAAAGAAAGACTAGACCTCAACAAAAGTGAGGTTAACAGTACTTTATTTTAATTATGTTACATTTTATATGTTAAACCATAGGTCTTCTCATGTTTAGTGCTCTATTTAGTAATTATCATGTTCCCCTTCCTTAATTTACCAAAACCAAAAAACATGTCTCCTTAAATCATCAATACCGAGGGCCTAAGCCCATGAACACACTTAGATCGAGCCTAAACCCTCCTAATTCACCCTTAACCAAAATTTTTTTGGCCTAATAACTTTTTAATCCTCAAATTTCTCCTAAATCAAAATAAAACTCCTTTTAATCATCTTTGGCAGAAAACTAATCACCCTAATTAAATTACTAATTAAGTAAATGGATCCTAAATTAAACTAATTAGCTCATAATGACAAGCCTAAAAAAAGCTTGATTTTACATATACATTTTATGCTTAATCTTAATGATATTGCACTTTAAAGGAAGGTATTTTGCATGTTTTTGGTTTTAGGTACAATAAATGGACTCTTGGAGGAAAAGAAGAAAAAACGGTGTAATTTGGAGCAACAATGAGCAAGAAAGGAAATTTTGGCCTGACACATTTTGATAAGTTTTCCTATGCTTAATCTTTTTTACATTTATTGCATATTTTTGAATGAGATTACAATTTAAAGAAATGTTTTTTTATGCTTATTTTGTAAGTTTATCTCTTAGGAACACAACACAACAGAAACGGGGCAAAACAGAGCTAAAACAGAGCCAAACGGAGCAAAATGGTGGAGCTGCATAAAATGGGCGCCGGTGGCGCCAGAACGCGGTTATTGTCCATATACATTGAACCTGGACGTTTTTTGGAAGGTTTATTAAAGCACGTCTTTGGAAATTCCTCCCTACACTATTTTAAAGTGAATTTGAAGCCAAAAAAGTGTGGGTGTGAGTGGAAAAACGTGGAGAATGATTAGAGATCTTAGAATAGGAGTAGAAATGTAGATTTCTACATTTTTGGAAGATTGGTTAAAAGATTTTGAGAGAATCTGTAAGGGAATCTACTATCATTGCATGGATCAGCGGGAGACTCTATGGGAGAGATTTTCATCTGTTTTTCAAAGGAAAAAACTAAGTACTGTGTTCTTCATTATCGTATGATTTTGTAAACACTTATATAGTGGATTTTCTTTGATGAAATGAAGTTTTCAGTTGTGTTTTCTTCGTGCTTTGTGATGTCTTTTTTTGACTCTTTCTTCTTGTTTGGAAGTTATGGCATAAGAAGATTATTTCATTGTTTTCATTTTACTTTTCTTTTGCAATGAGTTGGATTCATGTTTAGGATATTGGGATGCATGCTAGAAGAAGTTTTAATTATAAATGTGATGGTTTTTACTTGCGCTTCATTTACATTACAAAAAGAGCTCATTGTAGTGTTAAAATTCGTTGTAATTGCATTAAGACCCGAGATGGCGGTATAATTCTCATCAAAGTGAAATCATGTTTAAATTCCATGGATGGTGAAGTTCATGGGGGTTGAGTGCAAATAAATAGGGAAATATACTTTGATGGGTGTAGAATTAGAGATTTTAAGGTGACAGACTAAAATCCCTAATTCGGTCCTCGTGTTTAGAAACTAAAACAAGATTTAGCCTTCAGGTGAAGGGAAGTGCGAGCTCTAAAGTAAGAGCCAACATCCTCCCAGCCTAACGACGAATTGAGGGACTAAATCTTAGATTAGCCAATGTTCTTTATGCACTCGAAAGAGGGTAAAGAATAGGATTGCTCATATTTGAAACATGCAATATTTAATGCATCTTATTCTTTTACATTAACCAATTCACTACATAAGAATAATATATTTTATTATCTCAAAATTCTCCAAACCAATTCATCCAGAAAGTGTTATCTTTAGAATTAATATTTTCCTTTAGGAGTAGTTATTAGTTATATTAAACGTAAGACTTACCTTTAAGAGTATTTGTTAGAAAAACCACTTATATCGACCTTCCAAACTAAAGTTTGATAATAGTATACTAGAATTTGACTAAGGACCTCTTACCTCGCTTCCCTGTGGGATCGATAAATGGGACTCCACTAGAGCCCTGTATTACTTGAATGATACATATACTTATGTAGAACCTCTATTGTGCGCACATACATACAAACATAAAACACATAGAAAAATAACACACACCGGGGGCGCATCACACAACCATTTAATTAAATAATTAAATCAGTTAATTAACCCACTGATATATTAATTAACTCATTAAAATATTAATCAATCTACTAGTACATTAATTAATCCATAAATTAGTTAACCCAATTAATTAATTAATTAACTAATAAATAAAATAATCAACTCACTAATTTATTAATCAACTCACTAATTAATTAATCAAATCATCAATGAATTAATAAAATAACTAAAACCGAAACCTTAATTAAATTATAAAAAACCCATTTAAAAGTTAAACTGTTTAAATAACTCATTAATCATATACTAATAGTAAGGTAATAAAATAATTAATCAAAACATTAATTATTGAATTAATAAAAAATAAATTAAATCAATTTAAATTTTAATTAAACCATTAGACTTTTAGTAGGAAACTCATGAAAGTACTTTAGACCGATTCAATTTTAAAACTTTAATTCAACATTTTAGATGAATTTTGTTTTAATAAAGAATTAATTAATGAAAAGATTAAATAACTCACAAAATAATTCATCAAAATGATTAAGTAAATAAATAATTAATATTAATCTACCAATTATATTAAATAATTAATGAAGCTTCAACTAAATAATTTAAATACTTAATTAATTCACTAATATTTAAATTCCAAGTTTTAAATATTTAATTAAAAAGTTAAACAAATAATTAACTAATTAAATAATTAATAAATAAAACCCATAATTAAACCATCAATTTTATCAATTTAATAATAAAATATTTGATCAAAATTCAAAAAATATTTAATTAAAACATAAAGGTTTTTGCTAGCTAACAAACTACTCAAATCATTAATTAAATATTTGACAAATTAATTAATTTATCAATTAATTAACTCACCAATTCCAATGAAACCCTAACTTAAGCCTAGTCAACCTTAACTTTGTCCATTTTAACCCAAAATGGAAGGTAAGAAGAAGAGACATGCTAATTATATGAATGTGCCTAAACACACATAAAAGCCCTATGAATCTACCTCATGCAAGATGGAACATACATGTTATGTCCGTATAAGGACATATATGGACATATGATTGTGTGATTGCATAATTCATATGTCATGATGATGTGTGTATGCATGCATACTTGAAGCATGTCCCTACTCAAAGAATCCTTTAATGATCTTTCAAAAATTCAAATCTCTTCAAAGGTCACTTAAAGTTTAAAGCTCCTTTTCAAGAGTTCAAAGTTCAAACCTTTTAAAAAATCTAAAGTTCTTTTTCAAAACTAAAGAATTTTTTTTTTCAAAATTCAAAATCTATTTCAATTAAGGCTAACTAAAATTATGGTAAAATAGCAAATATCGGCGGAATAACTGATACTTTTTTGCGTAGAAATATCAAGTTAAATTCCAACAGTTTACCACTGGTATTCGTAAAGTACAATTTTCGATGCCTTTTGAACTCCTAAACCGTAGCTATTTAGTAAAAAATATTTCCGACAGGTTATGAAGACAAGCCGATATTTTAGATTTGTCAGTTCATTACAAATTATAAACTGATGGCTACAAGTCGTCGCTAAATAATGCGGTCAAATTTTGGTATTAAGAATTGACAATCTAATCATAGTAACCGACAGCTACACCTAGGGTTATTAATTAATAAATAATGGTGTATACGGTGTAGGTAAGTTGTCGGAAAGTCTAAATCGCAAACCCGCGTGAAAATTCTCTCGTTTCTTCTCCTCCCACCTCTCGCAAACATTGATCCCCGTGCACATTCTTTCCTGGATTTTTTGCTATTGTGCACCAAGTTACATTTTCTTATAGTCAAATTGAAGGCGATTTCGATTTAATCCTTCATATATGTATTTATGTAAAGTGAACCATTAGTTTTTTTTCACATTTTTCAGTTTATGTGATTTGTAAAAATCCTAAATTTTAATTTTAGGGTTTGAAAAATCTAGCAATCAAGTGATATTTTTGAACCGTCAAATCGATATATTTAGAGAATGATGACATGATATGGCTAAGTTGACTCACATGTGGCTTGGGTAAGGCTTCATGGCTTGCATATGGCTTGGCCAATTACATGAAAAGGGAATTTATGAAAATATGGCATTTAAATGAGGTGTTGATGTAAATCCAAATATGGAGAAATTTAATCATGTATGGCATGGTGTATGGTTTGATTTAATTAAATGGATAATGAGGAGATTTATCATGTGGGATTTGGGCTTTTTAAAAGGAATTAAAGCTTGGGCTTTTAATATTAGGTAAAGTGGGTGAGGGTTAAGAAGAATTTGAATAGTGGGCTTGAATTTGGGCTTTTGGAATTTAGGTGTGTGGTGGGCTTTAAAAATTATTTAGGGAAGGCCTTCTAAAAAAATGAGCTTTTAAATTTGGCATGGTGGGCTAAGTGAAGGTTTTTTTTCATGAAAGGGAATTTGCCTTTGGGCTTGGGAATATGTCATGATGAATTTTATAAATGGAGATAAAGGATTAGGATAATTTGGAAATTATGATGAAATTTGGGCAATTTGGGAACTTTGATGAAATTTGGGCATTTTGGGGCATTTTGAGAATTTATAGGGATTTTAATATTTTCGGGAAATTTTGGTAATTCGGGAAGGTTTAAAAATAATTTTTGGTAGAGAATTGGGTATTTGGGCTATTTTGGAGGAATTTAAGTATTTTTTGAAATTTTAGGGCTACAAGAGTATTTTGGTAAATTTGGGGGATTTTGAGGAAAGAAAGCCAAAGTTTAGATATTTTGGAATTGATTGGGTAAAGTGATCATACACGCCATGAAGCCTTTCTTAAAGCCAAAAGATCCATGGGAGAGCTCTTTTTGAATCCTCTGCATGCTGGTCCTAACTATCTTAACCCAAGGCTAAGGGCTTGGGACCATCGACATAAGTTTTCAAAAGAAACTAGGAGGTAGGTCAAGAGTAAGTAATCTTAGGGTTTGAGGTGTGTGAGAAGTGTAGTGTGAATGTGAGGTTTATGTGTGTGTGTGAGTGAGTGTGTCCTAGCTCCAGACTAAATCAGAGTTTACCCTAAGGCTTGACCAAACTATAGGGAACTTCTCTTGAGTTTCCTTATGCTTAGTCTCATCCTCCTAAGTTCTATGGGTTAGAGCTTAAGCACATAAAACTCCAAGTGAAACAAGGAAGTGTTTACAATTTCAATGAGGGAGGGCTCCATCACTAGTCTTCTAAGATAGTCACCAGGAAAGTCCTAAGGCTAGATCCTAGGTTCGTCTAAAGAAAGACTAGACCTCAACAAAAGCGAGGTTAACAATACTTTATTTTAATTATATTACATTTTATATGTTAAACCATAGGTCTTCTCATGTTTAGTGCTCTATTTAGTAATTATCATGTTCCCCTTCCTTAATCCACCAAAACTAAAAAACATGTCTCCTTAAATCATCAAAATCGAGGGCCTAAGCCCATGAACACACTTAGATCGAGCCTAAACCCTCCTAATTCACCCTTAACCAAAATTTTTTGGCCTAATTACTTTTTAATCCTTAAATTTCTCCTAAATCAAAATAAAACTCATTTTAATCATCTTTGGCAGAAAACTAAACAGCCTAATTAGATTACTAATTAGGTAAATGGATCCTAAATTAAACTAATTAGCTCATAATGATAAGCCTAAAAAATGCTTGATTTTACATATACATTTTATGCTTAATCTTAATGATATTGCAATTTAAAGGAAGATATTTTGCATGTTTTTGGTTTTAGGTACAATACATAGAATTTTAGAGAAAAAGAAGCATAAACGATGTAATTTGGAGCAACAATGAGCAAGAAAGGAAATTTTGGCCTGACACATTTGATAAGTCTTCCTATGCTTGTTCTTTTTTTACATTTCTTGCATATTTTTGAATGAGATTACAATTTAAAGAAAGGTTGTTTTTATGCTTATTTTGTAGGTTTATCTGTTAGGAACGCAACACAACTGAAACGGGGCAAAACGGAGCTAAAACGGAGCCAAATGAAGCAAAATGGTGGAGCTGCACAAAATGGGCGTCGGTGGCGCCCAATAGGGCGCGACGGTGCCAGAATGCGGTTATTGTCCATATACATTGAACCTGGACTCTTTTTGGAAGGTTTCTTGAAGCACCTCTTGGGAAATTCCTCCATACACTATTTTAAAGTGAATTTGAAGCCAAAAAAGTGTGGGTGTGAGTGAAAAAACGTGGAGAATGATTAAAGATCTTAGAATAGGAGTAAAAATGTAGATTTCTACCTTTTTGGAAGATTGGTTAGGAGATTTTGAGAGAATTTGTAAAGGAATCTACTAGCATTTCATGGATCGGCAGGAAACTTTATGGGAGAGATTTTCATCTGTCTTTCAAAGAAAAAAAACTAAGTACTGTGTTCTTCAGTATCTTATGAATTTGTAAACACTTATGTAGTGGATTTGCTTTGATGAAATCAAGTTTTCAGTTGTGTTCTCTTCGTGCTTTGTGATGTCTTTTTCTGACTCTTTCTTCTTGTTTGGAAATAGTGACATAAGAAGATTATTTCATTGTTTTCATTTTACTTTTCTTTTGCAACGAGTAGGATTCATATTTAGGATATTGGGATGCATGCTAGAAGAATTTTTAATTATAAATGTGATGGTTTTTACTTGCGCTTCATTTACATTACAAAAAGAGCTCGTTGTAGTGTTAAAATTCGTTGTAATTGCATTAAGACTCGAGAGGGCGGTGTAATTCTCAACAAAGTGGAACCACATTCAAATTCCATGGATGGTGAAGTTCATGGGGGTTGAGTGCAAATAAATAGGGAAATATACTTTGATGGGTATAGAATTGGAGATTTTAGGGTGACAGACTAAAATCCTCAATTCGGTCCTAGTGCCCTGAAACTAAAGCAAGATTTAGCCTTCGGGCGAAGGGAATGCAAGCTCTGGAGTAAGAGCCAACTCCTCCCAGCCTAACCACGGATTGAGGGACTAAATATTGGATTAGCCAATGTTTTTTATGCACTCGGAAGAGGGTAAAGAATAGGATTGCTCCTATTTGGCACATACAATATTTAATGCATCTTATTCTTTTACATTATCCAATTCACTACATAAGAATAATAGATTTTATTATCTCAAAATTCTCCAAACCAATTCATCCAAAAAGGGTTATCTTTAGAATTAATATTTTCCTTTAGAAGTAGTTATTAGTTATATTAAACGTAAGACTTACCTTTAGGAGTATTTGTTAGAAAAATCACTTATATCGACCTTCCAAACTAAAGTCTGATAATAGTATACTAGAATTTGACTAAGGACCTCTTACCTTGCTTCCTTGTGGGATTGATAAATGAGACTCCACTAGAGCTCTGTATCACTTGAATGATACATATACTTGCGTAGAACCTCTAGTGTGCGCACATAAATACAAACATAAAACATGCAGAAAAATAGCACACACTGGGGGCGCATCACATAACCATTTAATTAAATAAATAAATCAGTTAATTAACCCACTAATATATTAATTAACTCATTAAAATATTAATCAATCTACAAGTACATTAATTAATCCATAAATTAGTTAACCCAATTAATTAATTAATTAACTAATAAATACAAAAATCAACTCACTAATTTATTAATCAACTCACTAATTAATTAATCAAATCATCAATTAATTAATAAAAATAACTAAAACCTAAACCTTAATCAAATTATTAAAAACCCATTTAAAAGTTAAACTGTTTAAATAACTCATTAATCATATACTAATAAGTAAGATAATAAAATAATTAATCAAAACATTAATTATTGAATTAATAAAAAATGAATTAAATCAATTTAAAGTTTAATTAAACCATTAGACTTTTAGTAGGAAACTCATGAAAGTATTTTAGACCAATTCAATTTTAAAACTATAATTCAACATTTTAGATGAATTTTGTTTTAATAAAGAATTAATTAATGGAAAGATTAAATAACTCACAAAATAATTCGTCAAAATGATTAAGTAAATAAATAATTAATATTAATCTACCAATTATATTAAATAATTAATGAAGTTTCAACTAAATAATTTAAATATTTAATTAATTCACTAATATTTAAATTCCATGTTTTAAATATTTAATTAAAAAGTTAAACAAATAATTAACTAATTAAACAATTAATAAATAAAACCCATAATTAAACCATCAATTTTATCAATTTAATAATAAAATATTTAATCAAAATTCAAAAAAATTTAATTAAAACTTAAAGGTTTTTGCTAGTTAACAAACTACTCAAATCATTAATTAAATATTTTACAAATTAATTAATTTATCAGCTAAGTAATTCACCAATTCCAATGAAACCCTAACTTAAGCCTAGTTAACCTTAACTATATCCACTTTAACCCAAAATGGAAGGTAAGAAGAAGAGACATGCTAATTATATGAATGTGCCTAAACGCACATAAAAGCCCTATGAATCTACCTCATGCAAGATGGAACATACATGTTATGTCCATGTTCATGTAGGTTAACTTGTGCAATGTGAACTATTGGTTACGAAAATACATGGAATATGATTATGTGATTGCATGATTTATATGTTTTGATGATGTGTGTATTCATTCATGTTTGAATGATGTCCTTACTTTTTGTGTAAGTTGGACAAGTTTATTTTCGTGCAAGTTGAAGTGTTAAGAAGCTCAACTAGAGATAACGTTTGGTCAAAACTCAGAGTATGTGTTGTTAAAGAACGCATAGAAAGAAAAATTAAACTTTCTAGGCTAAGAGAGAGAGAGCTTGGTAAAATTAAAAAGATTAAAAAAAACAGAGAGATAATATTTTTTATATTCATAAGTAAATTAAATGTAATGACTTATTATTAAATATGAATCTACTCACAAAAGAAAGTTTTTCTACTTTAATTAAATGTGTTCTAAATGAAATATTATTAAATATAAACTACTAATGGAATAATATCTTTTCTAGTTTAATCAAAAGATCTCTAAAATTTCTAATTTTAAAGTTTAGCAAAGCTCAAAGAATGCCTCTCATACAAGAATCCTTTAATGATTTTTCAAAAATTCAAATCTCTTGAAAGGACACTTAAAGTTTAAAACTCCTTTTCAAAGAGTTCAAAGTTCAAACCTTTAAAAAAATCTAAAGTTCTTTTTCAAAACTAAAGAATTTTTTTTTTCAAAATTCAAAATCTATTTCAATTAAGGCTAACTAAAATTATGGTAAAATAGCAAATATCGGCGGAATAACTGATACTTTTTTGCGTAGAAATATCAAGTTAAATTCCAACGGTTTACCACTGGTATTCGTGAAGCACAATTTTCGATGCCTTTTGAACTCCTAAACCGTAGCTATTTAGTAAAAAATATTTCCGACAGGTTATAAAGACAAGCCGATATTTTAGATTTGTCAGTTCATTACAAATTATAAACTGATGGCCACAAGTCGTCGCTAAATAATGTGGTCGAATTTTGGTATTAAGAATTGACAATCTAATCATAATAACCGACGACTACACCCGGGGTTATTAATTAATAAATAATGGTGTATACGGTGTAGGTAACTTGTCGGAAAGTCTAAATCGCAAACCCGCGTGAAAATTTCCTCATTTTTTCTCCTCCCACCTCTCGCAAACATTGAACCCCGCGCACATTCTTTTCTGGATTTTTTGCTATTGTGCACCAAATTACAATTTCTTATAGTCAAATTGAAGGCAATCTCAATTTAATCCTTCATCTATGTTTTTATGTAAAGTGAACCAGTAGTTTTTTTTTACATTTTCAATTTATGTGATTTGTAAAATACTAAATTTTAATTTAGGGTTTAAAAAATCTAGCAATCAAGTGATATTTTTGAACCGTCAAATCGATATATTTATATGTGTCATGATCAAGCCATTTAGAATCTGATAAAATTGAGAAATTGTGGTTGGTGCTTTATCATTAATTTTGATATCTAATTGAGAACTTGAGAAATGGATGAGGTGCTAGATTTATAAATAACAATGTCTTAGTATTTTCAAAATATATAATTTAATGTGGAACAAAGAATAAAAAAATGGGGCATATATATATATATAGCCCCATTACCTATGTACGTAATTATCTAATACCTAAAATTTAATTTTTATATCTATAACACCCTTATCTTTCATATCAAATAAAAAATATCATTATTATAACTTTTGAAAAGTGAAACACATATTTTCATGCATAGGTAAGGTGATATGTGTGTAAAAATTGAAGTTTATGTATCAGATATTTAAATACATGTAGAATTGAGTAGTACATACGTGCATACTTCCAAAATAAAAAATCAAATAACTTTGAAGTTCATTTTCCATATAATGTATCATTAATATGCTCACAAATAATATATGACATTCTTTGAAGAAGAGATTTTTTCTCTTTAATTTGTTTTGTTTTAGTTAATGTGCTCAAGAGCTTAATGAGTTCTGGCTCAAGCATCTCAGATCTGAGCTTGTATATTATATGAGCTCGAGTCAAACCCAACTCGACTTAATAGTTTAATGAGATACTCGAATATATTAAAAAAAATGCAATAAAATCCTCGATCTCACACTACTTGAGCTAGCGCTCAAACTTTTTTCCCTACCCTTCATGCCACCATTGACAAAAGATAAATGTCACAAAACCCTCAATCCTTTAATGTCATAACCCAAAACATTATTCATTACAAATGTCACGAAGCTTTTTCCTACCATCCATGCCACCACAACTTGCTTATCTTGCTTGTCGGTCATGTAAGACTCAATTTATTCCTTTTCTTTGTTAGATTAAATGATAACATCTAAAAGTCATACACACATTTATGTTTAATTGATCTATGTCGATTGTAGTTGATGATGTGTTAATTTTTTGATGGTTTAGGTTATCTATGAATATTCATACTTCAAGATTGTGGATAAATAATAGACTTTATCTAGATAGAAAAGACAGCACTGAAGAGTTTTTAAATGGGGTCATGTCTTCTTGGCAGCAGTATCCAATCTTTCGACGTATCTATATGAGAGTATATTTTAGTGTTCATATGCGAAACAAAAAAATGCAGTGCACTTAATACCAGATGAAGTTAGATAAGATTTATATCATCGGGGATTGAAATATGATTATTCTATCTTGACTTCACATGGTGAGGTTAACTCTACAATATGTCACTCTTCTCCTTTAATGAGCTATGACACTCAACCTAAATTTCAATTAAGTAAATTTGAGGAAATGGTCTTCGATGGTACAAGACATTATTATCTGACTCAAGTGGAGGAAAAGGAACCAATCATGCAAGCCACAAAATTTTATGATTTACTAAATGCGACTCAAAGGCCACCTTGGGAGGATTGTACATCCCATTCCGAGTTATTTTTAGCTCTCGGAATGCTAAAAATTAAAGTCAAGTTTGAGATGCAACAAGAGTGCTTAATTAGTTTGCGAGATTATTGAAAGAGACAAATTCACAAGAAAATTTAGTTCTAGAAGACATACATGATGAAAAATTTGGTCTCTAAGTTGAGCTGAATGCAGTGAAGATTGATTATCATGTGAGTGGATTATGTTATTTTATATGTCCAATCAAACATGAACTTAGTGCAGATTATTTCATTCCACTAAATTCAAACCTCAAAGTAGAAAAAGTAAGAGATAAAAGAATATTTCATACAAGCGACACTTTTATTTACTGCTTCTTCCACTTCTTTCTTCTATGAGTACTGCTCTGCATATGATGGGCAAAGGAGATCAACTCAATAAGTCATCCCGCGAATGGAAAGAGAATGGAATATTTTGATTAAATATATCCCGAGTTTGTTGTGGGGGCATGTAGCATGCAAATTGACTTATGCTCAGATTGCTTCCCATCGTAAGGTCAGACTGCATCGCCCTACTCCTATTGGTCAGTGATTGTTACACCATACAATCTACCATCTGAGATGTGCATGATCATGTCATGTTTCTTCATAACACTGATTATATCAGGTCCTTTTAGCTCTATATGTATGATTGATGCATACTTGCAGTCGTTGATAGATGAGCTATATATTCTCTAGAAAAGAGGTAGCACGACTGATACACCAAAATTTTTTTCAAATTTTCATATACTTTTAATGCTTATTTTTGATGATATTTGGTGATATTGCACATTACAGAAGGGTATTTTCATGTTTTTGATGCATGTATAATCAAATTAGGTATTTGGGCTTAAAAGAAGCAAAAATGATAAATTTTGGAGCAAAATATAAAAAAAATGCATTGTCACCAAACGGCGCCAAATGGCACCCGAATTAATGAAACCGTGCGACTGGCGCTGAATGGGGCCAGAATGGCGCCAAACGGTGCTAGGACGGTTATTCATTAAAATGCATTGAATTCAAACGGATTTTGAAGGGATGCCTATGAAGACTCTTGGATTTTCGGTCACAAATTATTTTAATACTTATTTTAGACCAAAAATGAGAGGAAGCACGGAAGAAAAAAAAGGCTAGAACTTTTATACTTTGTTTTTTGAGAGATTTAGAGAGGAGCTTCTCTAAGAGTTGTAAAATGAGAGTGAAAGTGAGAGATTTCTTCTTCGTTGCGATCCTTTGAGAGGGGCGCATACTATTGTAAGTAGAAGGAAGTGATTCAAAGGAACTTCAAGGGATTTGTTTGTAGAAGAGAGTAAGATAAGTTGTTTACTTCACTTTAGTATTGTGTAGACTTATTTATATATATATAAATCCATGTTTTGTTATTTATTCTTCATGAATTATGAGTAGTTGTCTTGTCTTTCCCTTTACAATGGGATATAGTGATGTGAAAAAACAATAAATTTTTTGAATATGTTCTTAATTTTCTTAAATTATGATGATTCAAATTTTGAACTTCATTTACTTTTCAATCTGGCCAATTGATTTGTTAAAATTTATGCAAAATCATATGAGCCCATAGGGATATGCTTTCAGCATTCAAGTAGGAATCACATTTAATTTCATGGATGAGAGTAAAGTCCAAGGGTTTAAGTACAAATAAATAAGAAAATATTATTTGATGGGATGTAAAATTGGTGATTTTAGGGTGACAGGCTAAAATCTCCAATTTGTTTCAAATATTTAAAAACTAAAGCGAGATTGTTAGCCCTCAGGTGAGGGGAAGTGGGAACTCAAGGGTGACAGCTTGTATATTCCCAACCTAACCACAGATTTAGATTAAAAACATCTGATTAGCCAATGTTTTTTATTGCTCGTAAAGAGGATTAAAAAAAATTATTGCTCATATTTGTCACATGAAATTAATAATAAATTTGATTTTTTCCTTGCTATAATCTTATTGTAAATGGGAAATATACTTCTTAAATTTGAAACCTTAGTTATAAACATTTTGCTTGCTTACATTAGATTTAACTTTGAAGTTAAAAAGAAAATAATTAGCATAGTAATTGCAGTTTTATTTGTCTTAAATTATAAAATTTATCTTTTGCTTTTGTACTAATAGTTTATGTAGTTTTCATACTTTCATTTGAAGTATCTTTAATATTCGTAGAATTTTATGGGATCAAAGTAAAATTGAACATAATGTACATTAAATTTGATTCTTTAATTCTAGAAAAACAAGCAAGTTAGGTATATTATATTCCATATCCCAATAGAGCGGAGATAAAATTGACTAGGCAGTAGTAATGTCGGGTAAACCTGGAGCGACTATTGATATTCATAATACAATTGAAACCGCTCATCAAGAAATAGAAATGATAGATTTATGCATTCCACTAGATCCAATCCACGAAGAGCTCAATTTAGAGGATGTCAGTGCCGAACACAACGAAATTGGTATCAATTTGAATGACTCTAACGATGCTTTAGATGATGAACTTCTACTTTCATCTTCCTCTAGTAACCCTTCAGAGGAGGACATTAACTAAGATCTGTAAGGTAATCCAACATTATACTTTTGTTTTTTCAACTTCATTAATTTGGAGATTGCACTTTATAGTTCTCTTTTGGTTTACTGCGTACATTAATGTATTTCAATTTTAGTACTATGTAGATTGCATGCACTTTACATTTTTCTTTCTTTTTTATTATGTTCTTTTGTATTTTCAAATTCAATAGTTTGTAGATTACATGGACTTCACAATTTCCCTTTCTTTTTGCTGCATACATTTTTATATTTTGCTTTAATAGTTTGAAGATTGCACTTTACTGTTTTGATTTCTATTTACATGCATTAATTAATTTTCTTTTCTTTCTTGCAAATGACTTCTGGAGGGAGGGGTGGTCTCCCTCTTATAATGGGATGGGCGACCTAGATCATTATAGAAGGATGAATATTGTCAGCCGATGAGGCTGTGCAAGCAGTGTCGAGGATGCGGGCACTTCCCTTTGTTGACCTCATTTTTGGTGAGGTATGATCTCTCTCTCCTTAGTGCTTAGGATCTAGCCATAACTTTTCCCTGTGACTATCTGTCGGCATATTTTAGGGTTAAGTGTTGTATTTTGAAAAGGGGGTCGCCTACAGGAATTGTCGGCGAATTTTAATTTAATTTAAATAAATAATTTGAAAAGTAGTATTTGATTTTGAAAATAATTTTAAATTTGAAAATTTTAAGTTATGAAATCAAACTGATCTCACATCCCGAATAGTTTATATAAACGAGCGCCGCACTACAAACCGTGTATCTATCCTGAAGAATAGACACACTGCTTGATAATGAGGCTCGATTAAATAAACTAGAAAAGTTTGTGACATCCGTTTGGTCTGCGAACCAATTCTATAAGCCGACAAGTTCCCCTGCTTAATATGAAAACATTAAACGGGGTTTATATTACTCAGGTTCTTAAAATTCCTTATAAGGGCAAGCCCCCTATAGTTAATTACATCTTAAGTGACGGGAATCACCTAAGAAAACTCTCGATAATAATCAGTAGTTCTGCTCTCAAGAATTTCAAAGTTTAAGTCTTCAAGGGATTGAATTTTGGAATTTCGATAGGGAATGGATCAAATTTGGAACATTTTATTTTGGGAATCCAAAGGAAGAAAGGTAGGAGAAATCACAGATTCGAAGCGAACTTCGGTAATTTCCCGACTATCCTATTGTTTGGCTTGGATTTAGGAAAGTCCTAATATTTATTTAGTGTTTTGATCTTGCCAATTTTAATTAATTAGGACTTATATTTGTATGATAAAATCATACAAATAGCCTTGAAGATATGAGGGTTTATGTCGTATCAGACAACTACCTCGGAAATCCTAAGACCGGTTAGGGCTTAATTTGCAATGCGAAATGCCTAACGAAGGTTGAGGATTTATGTTGCACTAGGAAAACTACCTCGAAGTCCTATGGCTTGGTTATTTAGTTCTAAGGAAAGTTTCTTTGAAGTAGACTCAGGTTTTGCTGATGACGATGACCGTGCTGCCCACCATGCTCCGAGCTCCCTGTTATTGCAGAGGTTTGGTTTTAGAAATCATAAATCAGGAGATGAGAGGAGTGTTCTGGTTTAGAGGAAATCTTAAAATCCAGGTGTTTTTTAATATTTTAATTAAAACAAATCTTAAAGTTGATTATAACAACACCGGTTAAGATCCCACGGTTCCATCCTTCCGGCATCGTTATTTTTATCGGATTCACTTAGTCCAGATGAATTTGCTAAACTCAATCGAATGAGTTCCACACTTTCATTTAGACCGTGGGAAATCCCGTTAAGCAACACGTAGGTTACATCATCCGAGGTATTCCCGATCATCCAACAAGACATTTTAATTTAGTTGTAGTTGTAGTTTTGTGTTCTGTTTGTGATTAAATTTTGAGTTGTTTTATATTTTGAAATGTTGTGGTGGTGAATTTTATCTTGTAATGACTTTTAATTTAGTTTTGGTTCCAGTTTCAGGGACTACCCTAAAGGTGTGGGTTTTCATGCAACAGTTGTTTATCATGCAAGGAAAGTAAGTGCGATGCGATTAAATAAATTGCAATAAGGTAAATTGCGATAAAATAAAAGCGTACCTGGAGGGTCTTCCCGTCATCCCAAGTCGCACTTAAAACACAATTAGAATAATTAAGCATTTAAAGCAAGTTCCTAGGTAAAGCTAGGGAAGGGTTATGGTTTTCTACCAGAGTTCCTAATCCCATAGCTAGTCATCTCCTATGACGTCGAGGTTCTTGTATTTTGGTTTGAGGATGATTTTCTTCATCAAAGAACAACTAAGTTCAATTGTTCTTATAAATATCCTATCATATCGAGGAAGTGCTTAAGACGAATCTTAAACATCTTTTCGATATTTCTAGGATTGTTTTAAGTCCAAGAGAATTTAATTATACAAATGAATTAATCGTCCAGGAGTTCAAGTTTATTGTCTTGCTCGAGTGAACTAGGACATTTGAATATCCTATAAGTGAAGTAACACTTCACTTAACGCTCCGTTTAGGAGTTATGACAACAAAAGCTTTCGAGGGCAAATGGATGTTGAGTGGTTTATGATTTAATTTCAGTTAATGGATTTAAGTTTGGAATAGTGTTCAAGTTGTTTTAGATTTATTTTTTGAATTCTTTATGTCTTAAGTGATGTTATTTTTAATTCAATTTAATTTAATTTAATTTAATTTAATTTGATTTAGTTTTAATTTTAATTTAATTTGATTTATTTAATTTAATTTAATTTTAATTTTAACTTGGTTTTAATTTAATTTAATTTAATTTAATTTAATTTAGTATGTTTTAATTTAATTTTATTTAATTTAATTTAATTTAATTTAATTTAATTTAATATGATTTAATTTAATTTAATTTAATTTCATTTCATTTAATTTAATTTAATTTGATTTAATTTGGTTTAATTTAATATGTTTTAATTTAATTTAATTTAATTTAATTTAATTTAATTTAATTTAAATTTTAATTTAATTTTATTTTTAATTTTGATTTAATATTTTATTTTTTATGTTTTAAAGATGATTTAATTTTAATTGTTAAAGTATTAATTTAATTGAAATTTTAAAAGGATTTGATTTAAATAATTTAACTTTAATTTAATTCAATGATTAAGTCTTTTAGCATTTTAAATCTTAAACTTGGATTATCATTTTAATTAGGAATTAAATATTATTGAGATGATTAATTTAGGGATTCTTAAATTAAAGAACAAATCTTTTCCTAATAATATCCCTTATTTTAATAATTCCAATTTTATTATTCTTCCATATTTAATTTAATTATTTGATTAAGGTTCATTTTAATTATTTTTAAATTGTTTAATAGGTTTCTACCCTTTAATTATTTAAATTTCAATCATCCAATATTCTACTCTTTCATTTTCTTAAGCCTAAAGTTTTAATTAAGGGTTAAAATTTTAATTACCATTTTGCCCTTCAAGCTTAATAATTTCATAACTCACTAAATTGAGCTCAAATGAATTTGAAATTTTTATGTGACTTCACTCATATGTCAATAAAGGCATTAGAGGAGAAAATGTGATTTTTCCGTATTTAATTTATTTATGTAATTATTTTTGGTGGAAAATAAGGATTTCCAAGGAAAATTTAATAATATGACCAAGGAAAAGTTTATGTCCTTAAGAAAATTATGGGACATTCCTAATGACCAGAGGACCACTTGGACCAATTTTGGTGATTTTTTGAATTATATTCTTTTTTATTATAATTATTTTGAGTTTTGGAGTATTAATTAATTTAAAAATAAAATAAAGGTTGAAAAATGAATTTCATATTTTTTAAAAATCTCTCTGATATCAAGGAAATCAGAGAACCAATTTTCACAATTTTCTGATTTTTCTCTGATTTATTATAATTATTTTAGTGTAAATGCTAGAAAATACATTTTTTAATTTTAAAATTTAATATCTCATCATAGAGACCTAAGAAAAATATGAGGTTTGTTTCTAAGTGATTAAAATTCAAAATGAGACATTTTGGTAAATTTTATTATTTTTGTGATTTTTATTATTTTTTAATTATTAAAAATATTAAAATAATGCAAAAAATTAACTTTTTTAGAAAATTGAAATTTTAATTTTCTTAAATTCCCCTGATATCAGAGAGACTCCAAAATCAATTTGGTGAATTTTTGAAAAGCATTTTGAAAGTTATGAATTTTTAAAGTTTAAATTGGCTAAATGGCTTAATCAACCCATTTGATAAGGCTAACCAAACCCAATTGACTTCAAACTTTTATGGTGGGTTCCTCTGATCCTAAAGGTCAGTGGAGGATTGATTTCAAGTCAATTTGATGTATGATTAGCTCTAATTAATTAGAACTCCATTTTGGGTGTTTAAGCCGATTAGGGCTATTCCAAGTGAGTTAACTCAAAACCTATCTTTCCTAGGGTCCTCTCGGTCATAATAAACATCACCAAATTTTCCTAGAATTTATTTCACAATATGCTAATTATTAGAATTAAAATACTCGAATAGTAATCTAGAATTGAAAAAATCAATAACTCTTCATAGGGATGGCCTCCGACTTTGGAAAATTCGGGGAATGTTCCCAAATTCGGAGGCTTCAAAAGCCCTATGGTCTCATGCCATGGTGAATTGTATACATGCATGGAGAATTGAAAATGTGCAGAGAGTAAATAAATTATTAAAAATCAAATACTTGATGAAATTAAATGATTTCTTTTCCACATTATTCTCCTCTCGTTCATTCGAGCAAGAGGGTATTTTTATTTTATTTTTCCGATTTTCCTACACAAAGTTATGCATTTTTGAAGTTTAGGGAATTAAATAAATAGGAAAATAACCTAATTTCCTACTTATCCACGCGGCGCCACGTCATCCTCGGCATCTCCGAACGACCACGCGGCGTCTCCTGATTCGGCGCCGCCATCCGACTCAGCGCTCCGGGGCCCCGCGGGTCACGTACCAACGCGCTGTCCGACTCAATCCAGACCGTCCACTCGATACACGCTCGATCCGACGGCTCATGGTCATCGTCTACGGCCGGTGTGCACCCGTGACCGTCAACCTTCTAACCCTAATTTCTCACTCGATTCTCAACGGATTTTCGTGTTCTTATGCTCTCATGGATTCGTCTTGAGGAGACGAACACATCCATACGGTAAACATGTATTTAAATTGACTCGAATTAAAAGGAGAATCTCTGGAAGCTCGGGAAGAAGAGTGAGTCCATACCTTTGCTCAGAGAAGTGAAGCTTCGATCCGAGAGTTGTGTCACCTTCGATTGGGTCCAAGCGAGCTCCGGATGAAGTCCCTTGGCCCAGTGAATTGCCTAGCTATGAAAGTGACCACGGCCGATCGCAAAGCTTGGAGGTCTGGAACAAGCTGGGTGGCTCTGGGGATGGGGCTTTCGGTGGGAAACTTCTCCTCTTGGTACGGTGAAGGTGTAGGACCAGTCAATTTGGGGATTGATCCATCTGTGAAGAAGTGTTCTGGTTTTTGTGCTGAAGTTTGAACTCGAAATCGAGCTCGAGTTGGAGGGAATTGGGGCTGGAATCCAGTGGGAATCAAGTGCTCTATGTGTGGAGAGTGATCTGGAATGATTTTGGTAGAGTTTCCTTAAGGTTTGGTTCAGCACCTCTCATGGCCGAGAAGGGGTGGTGTTTAAATAGGCATGGCTGGAGGCTCTCCCAGGGGAAGTTAGGGCTTGGGATCAGCTGCTCTGGTGATGAGAAGAACATCCATGGTGGCCATTGGGCATGGGGCAACTCAGCAAGGTGGAATTCCAAAGTTTGGCTTCTCCCAATGTCTCGGCCATGGAGTTTTCCGGCGGCTCAGTGGTGGCCGGCCGAGCAGCATGGTCACCATCTTGCTCGGGTGGGTTAGGAGTGGAGGTTTAGTGTAGGCGATTGGCGATGCCATGTGTAAAGGGCTTGGATTAAAATGGTATGGGAGAGAGGCCATTTTGGCTCCAAATGGGTCAACCCATCCTTTTGGGCTAGGTGCACCACTCCAATGCTTGGTTTAGGCTGAAGGGAAAGTGATTTGGTTCAGCATAATCGGTAGGGTCAAGTCACCATCCAAGCACGATTAGGCATAAGCATGGTTAAGGGAGATCATGGGAGTGGTTAATCACCTTAAGGGAATGTGGAAAGGATCTCCTCCTTTTGCCCAAGATAGCATGGTGACATGTGAGCAAGCCCTCATGGCTTGCATGTGGCTTAAGAGTGGCTTCATGGCTTGCCTTTGGCTTGGGAAAAGCCAAGTCAATTTCATGGAAATGGGTTTAAGAAAATTTTGGCATTTTGATGGGAATTTGTATGGGGCTTAATTTGGAATGGCTTCATGATGAGTTTTGAAACTTAGGGATTGATTTAATTGAAAATATGGTGTAGAGCAATTGTCATATGAGTTTTGGATTGATTTTGGCCCTTTGGATTTTGGTGGAGATGGGCTTTAGGAAGGTTTCATGTAAGTGGGCTTTTAAGTTTCAAAAATGGGTTTTTGGGTGGAGATTTTTGCAAAGGGCCATGCCAAATAAATGTTGGGTTTGATTTAAGAGTGTATCATGAGTGATTTAAAGCAAATTTGGGGTGGTTTGGGTTTGAATTGGGTTGGATTTGGGTTTCTTTGGTAAAGGGGCTAAGGTGGGTCGAAATGGGCTACCATGAGCTAAGGTTGGGCTAAAGTTGAAATTGATGTAAAATTAATGTTGAAAATGGCTTATGGGGCTGTTTTAAAGAGTTTTCAACTTTGATTGGGTCTTGATTTTGGGGTTTGGGCCTATTTGGGCTAGGTTTAGGTGTAGGCCCATTTAAGGGATTTTGGCTTTGAGTTGAATTTGAGTGAGGCTTGAGTCCAAATCTTGGGCAAATCATGTTAGCATTTTGTTTGTGGAGATGTTAGGGAAGGTTTAGAAAAGGTTTGGGGTCAATTGGAGTTGAATTGGGTTAGTTTGGGCTAAGTTTGGGTCATGGGTCCAAATTGGGCTTTAAGGCCAAAAGTGAAATTGGATCCAAATGTCAATCAAATTGGACTTGGATTTAGTCTAGATTGGTGTTGGAAATGATAAATTGAAGTTTAGAATTGAATTGGACCAGAATTTGGGTCAATTGGGTAGGTTTGGTTTGACATTGGGTTCACTTTGGGTTAAAAATGGGTCAAATTGGAGATTTTGATAAAAGTGGGGTAAATTGACAAAATTGGCCCATGGTGTAGTTAGACAAAATGAAATTGGGAATATTTGGGATTTTTTGGAATTTTCTGGGAATTTTCTGAATTTTTGGATTTTTTGGCTAAGAGGGGCATTTTGGGTATTTGGAGGGTATTGGGGGGTATTTTTGGGATTTTTTGTATTTTTGGCTATGGATGATCAATTTGATTGGTGTGGAAATGTTTAGGAATGATTTTGGAGAATTTTGGGTAATTTAAGTGATTTTGCAAATTTTGGGTAGTCTCAAGGGCATTGGGTAGAGTAGATGGGTGTAGGGTCCGGGGGTCAAAATTGAAAGTTTGGAAAATTGAAGCTTGGGTGACTGTAAGTGGAATGAAATCATTTTGGTTGAGCCATGAAGCCATATCAAGCCCACATGAGCCATGAAGGGACTCATTTGAGGCACCCACTATGTTGTTCCTAACCCTCTTAGCCTAGGGCTTAGGGGTTAAAGACCATCCATGTGAATCACCTGCATGAGTTAGGAGGTCAAATTGGATATGGGTGTAGTTTTAGGAGGTGTGTGTGAAAATGTAGTGTATAGGTGTAGTATGTGTGTAAGTCAACCCTTCACCAGACCAGGCCACCCAGGGCAGTCCTAAGGCCAAAGAGTCCTATAGGAACTCATTCTTTAAACTTCCACATTTGATTTCAACCCTCTAGGTGATTAGAGGTCTAAAATCAAGTTTGTGGAGTTTGCAGGGAGTTAAGAAGTGGTTTGAATTTCTAAGTGGTGGGTCCCAATTCTAATCCTCTAGGATAGTCAAAGGAAAAGCCTAAGGCTAGATCCTAAGTACTAAAGAGAAGACCTCATCAAAAATGAGGTCAACAAATGGACCCCCAATAGGTGTGGTGTGCTAACCAAGCAAACCGCGCGTATTGGCGTTGACCGAAAAGATCAACAAAACCAACACAGATGTCCAAGTGACAAACTTAGGACGAAGTAGAAGAATTCCTGCTGGGGAGTGTCAAGTTTATCTTTGGGATCGGAGATTCCTCGAACTCTTCGTTGGGGAAAGGAAAAGGAGGTGAATCCCAAATCACATGATTTGGGGGAATTTCGATTTAGATTTCAGTTGTTTCAGTTTAAGTTTTGATGTGTAAGTTCAGATTTTAACTTGAGTTTCAATTTAAATTGAAGTTTTGTTAAGATTAATTTGAAGAGATTTGATTTGAAATGAAATTGAAATTTTGTGGTTTTAGATGTAACATCTTCAACCTCAAAAGAAAATTGAACTGATTGAATTAAATCATTACAATGAGGAAAGAACTCAGAGCAATGCGGTATTGGATGTAAAATCCTTAACCTCAAGAGTTTGATTTTGATGTATTTCATTGCGATAGGGAAAGAATCCTAAAGCGATGCGGTCCCCGATGTAAAATCCTCGACCCCAAGAATTTGATTTTGATGTATTTCATTGCGATAGGGAAAGAATCCTAAAGCAATGCGATCTCGGATGTAAAATCCTCAACCCCAAGAATTTGATTTTGATGTATTTCATTGCAATAGGGAAAGAATCCTAAAGCGATGCGGTCTCGGATGTAAAATCCTCGACCCCAAAGTTTGATTTTGATGTATTTCATTGCAATAGGGAAAGAATCCTAAAGCAATGCGGTCTCGGATGTAAAATCCTCAACCCCAAAGTTTGATTTTGATGTATTTCATTGCGATAGGGAAAGAACCCAAGCAATGCGATCTCGGATGTAAAATCCTCAACCCCAAAGTTTGATTTTGATGTATTTCATTGCGATAGGGAAAAAATCCTAAAGCAATGCGGTCTCGGATGTAAAATCCTCAACCCCAAAGTTTGATTTTGATGTATTTCATTGCGATAGGGAAAGAATCCTAAAGCAATGCGGTATCGGATGTAAAATCCTCAACCCCAAAGTTTGATTTTGATGTATTTCATTGCAATAGGGAAAGAACCCAAAGCAATGCAGTCTCGGATGTAAAATCCTCAACCCCAAAGTTTGATTTTGATGTATTTCATTGCAATAGGGAAAGAACCCAAAGCAATGCAGTCTCGGATGTCAAATCCTCAACCCCAAAGTTTGATTTTGATGTATTTCATTGCGATAGGGAAAGAATCCTAAAGCAATGCGGTCTCGGATGTAAAATCCTCGACCCCAAAGTTTGATTTTGATGTATTTCATTGCGATAGGGAAAGAACCCAAAGCAATGCGATCTCGGATGTAAAGTCCTCAACCCCAAAGTTTGATTTTGATGTATTTCATTGCGATAGGGAAAGAACCCTAAGCAATGCGATCTCGGATGTAAAATCCTCAACCCCAAAGTTTGATTTTGATGTATTTCATTGCGATAGGGAAAGAATCCTAAAGCAATGCAGTTTCGGATGTAAAATCCTCAACCCCAAAGTTTGATTTTGATGTATTTCATTGCGATAGGGAAAGAATCCTAAAGCAATGCATTCTTGGATGTAAAATCCTCAACCCCAAAGTTTGATTTTGATGTATTTCATTGCGATAGGGAAAGAACCCAAAGCAATGCAGTCTCGGATGTAAAATCCTCAACCCCAAAGTTTGATTTTGATGTATTTCATTGCAATAGGGAAAGAATCCTAATGCAATGCAGTCTCGGATGTAAAATCCTCAACCCCAAAGTTTAATTTTGATGGTATTTCATTGCAATAGGGAAAGAATCCTAAAGCAATGCAGTCTCGGATGTAAAATCCTCAACCCCAAAGTTTGATTTTTTGATGTATTTCATTGCAATAGGGAAAGAATCCTAAAGCAATGCAGTCTCGGATGTAAAATCCTCAACCCCAAAGTTTGATTTTGATGTCTTTCATTGCAATAGGGAAAGAACCCAAAGCAATGCAGTCTCGGATGTAAAATCCTCAACCCCAAAGTTTGATTTTGATGTAATTGATATTGCAAAGATTTGTAGTGTTGATTTGAAAAGTATGGAATTTTGGTGTTTTGAGAATTTCATGAAAGTTGTAAAAGACTTTCATGGAAAGAAATAAATTAGGAGGGAATATGTAGATGCTACATATCCCATTCAAAAGAGTTGATCGAAAGTTGCTGGTTTGGATTAGATACAATTCCTTGCCACTAGATCCGAATCGAAAAGCTCGTGGCTCCATGTCAATGGAATCGACCGCTTCCATCCCAGACAAGGGAGAGAGTAGAACGGATTAGATTTCAGATTTGAAAGGTTGAGTTTGAATTTGATTGAGATTTGATTTGAATTTTGGAAAATCGAATTTGAGATTTGATTTAAAATTTGTGGTAATTTTGTTTGTCTTTTAACGATTCAAATTTTATTTTATTGTGAATTTGGAGTTTATCATTTTTTAGATTTTTAAGGAAAGTTTTCTTTTATTCTTTTTGTTTCTTTTCTCGTTCTTTGTCCGAAGTTCATTTAACTTTAATGGCGTTTCCTGATCAACTTGCACAAAAGAGGTGAAGGCGAAAAATGTGACATGTTCACTTTCATTCCAATCATGTTGAAGATACATCATACAACTCGATCCGGAATACATCTCATACAATCCATATAGACTCAAAACGGACTATGTATGATCTTTGTCGATCTATCCAAAAAGGTATCCGTCAAAAATCCATGTCCGAATAGTGAGGTACATGGTCAATAACATCACCTTCCAAGCCATCCTTGGCAAGGATGCCGTATGGATGTACGTTGGAGGTGTGATATTTTCCATGTAACTCACAGCTCGTAAGGCCGGAGGTTCTCTAGCTTCGGGTCTGGATGGAAGTGGTAAGGTGCTTTCCTGTCATCCATCCTTCTAAAAGTAACTGAGATCCGCTTCAGTGGTACTCCCGGTATGCAATGTTTAGCGACATCTGCTCCGTTGCCCTTCAGTATCATGACGGAACCTATCGGTAGTGGTATCTTTACTGGCCCTCGGAACTCACCTGGGCCTGCTATCCGGAGGTCAGATCCGAACATGATATTACACTCGTTCGTAAAAGAAACTGTGCGAAAGGTCCGACAAAGTCGTGGTGATCTATGTGCGGGGGTATGCGATCACCCTTCTTGTAAATGTTAATGATGCAACCGTTGGGTATGCAATCCGCTGGCGTATCCTCCATGTTATCATTCTTTTTACCATCCTTTTAATGACTAATGGCATTGGGTCCACCCGGCCATGACGGAGTATCCCCGGTGGGTTTCCATTCCTGTCTTCTCGCGAAGTTGTAGCGAGCATCCACATTGTATTGTAATTCTCCCCTTCCCCGGCATCCATCTCCGGGGTTCGAGTAAGTGTTTTCTCTTAGGCGGCCCGCTCGGCCCATCCTTTTCAAATCCCGGATGCGATCCACGATTTGTTGTTGTTCGTATTCCGAGAACACGTCCGTATGTAGCTCGAGGCCTTCAAGTATATTGATCCTCCCGCCTCCGATTCTCTCGAAGTATTCAAAAGTTTTCTTCTCGACATTCCGTATTCTTTCTAGCTCGTATTCCGGGATAATTTGCAAATGGCGAGGCCCGGTGACGTATCGTGGGATATATGGCTCAATCCCTTCACGTTCTCCGCATACCTCGGCTCCTCGGGGATGATGTCCGTCGGGACATCCTCCGGGGTTGCTTCTGCAACAAGCTCATGCATTACTGGTGACTTTATCTGGTGGCGTAGTAGCCTTCTTTCTTCTGTTCTTCTTGAGATTTCCCTGGTCTCTTCTGTTATCCTCGGAGCTGGTCTCCTTTCTTCAGGTTCCTGGTGAATTGGTGTCCTTGAAGTGTATGTACTGGCAGTAGCAACTGCCTCGTCGCGCTGGTCCGCTGCTAATTTAGTTAACATCTTGCGGATACGGCGATTTTTATTTCTTCGTTGAGTTGCTGTGAGAGTAGCTCTTCGTATTTCCTGAGTTTCTGTGGGCGCGGCGCTGACAAGCCTGCCCTCTGCCGTAGCGACTACATACTTGATTCTCTTGTCCTCCTCAGTGTTTGTTTTTCTTTTCTTGTTGCTCGGATTGGTGGCTTGGGCCACCCACTTTCATTATCGTCCGGACGGGCGGTTCCTCTCGGTCAATCGGGACCCGGTCACTTTCCTCGTATTGCGAGGCCTGCCGGTGCGAAGTCTGACTCAATCTCTATTATCGCTCCATCTTTCACCCTCTTTTCGTCGAGTGCAAGGCTTACGCCATTTCTAAAGTTCAGGACCAACCGCCCGTTCGACATTTCCCTGCGAAAAGACAAGGAAAAGGATCAGGGGCTGTACTAAGAACAAGAACATTAAGAAAATGTTTATTAAAGACAGTTTTTTTTTATTATTCTTTTTATATTTTTAAATTCAACAGGAATGAAGTGGGAAAAGATCAGGAAAGAGATTTTGATATGGAAGAGAAAATAAGGAAAACTTTATCATCATGGTTTTATTTATTTTAGCACATTTTTTATTATTTTTAGGTTCGGACCCAGTCATAAGTAATTACTTCACCCGTGCTTCTAGGGATGAAAAATTCATTCTTTCGAAACATCAGGTAACGTAATACTTTTTCAAGTATCGTCCATTGATCGGAAGCATATGTCGTTCTCCTTGGCAGTTCACTAGGCCGGTAGGAGCCTCCCGAGTAGATCGCCTCAACCACAAACGGTCCTTCCCAGTGGGTTCAAATTTTCCTCCTATCTTGCGGTGTGCGAGGATAGGTCTCTTGAGAACGAGAACTAAGTCACCAACTTTGAAGGTTCTTGGGCGGACCCGGTCCGTCATGGGCTTGAACCATCTTAGCTTGGTATAGTTCTAAATTCTGTCTGCGCTGCAAGTCTTTTCCTTCCGGGCTTTCCAATTCTTCTAGTCGTAATTTGGCATTCTCTTCTATCGTGATCTTGTTTGCAACTGCAATCTCGAGTGAAGGAAGCTCGGACCTCTAAAGGTAACACTCGCCTCGGACCCATACACCGCAGTGTAAGATGTAGCTTCGAGTAGGAGTTTTGAAGGTTGTCCGGTAGGCCCATAAGGCTTATAACAATTTCTCATGCCAATTTCTCTTATTATCGTCCAAAGTCTTCTTTAAAATTTGAACGAGAGTTTTATTAAAAGCCTCAGCCAGGCCGTTTGCTCTTGGGTAGTAAATTGTTGAATACCGCCGGTCGATTCCGTGTCTCCCGACAAAATTATTGATTTGCGTGCTTCGAATGCTGACCCATTATCCGAGATGATCCTGCGCGGCACTCCGAAACGGTAGACAACTTGGTTCTTGAAAAGCTGTAGCACGTGGTGTGCTTTCACTTCTCCGAGTGGAACCGCCTCCGCCCACTTGGAAAAGTAATCCGTAGCCGCAAGAATGAAGCGATGTCCTTTTGAAGATGGTGGTTCTATTGGACCCACTATATCCGTGCCCCAACATTCAAATGGCCACGACGCAATTGTCGGATGTAGCACATTTGGAGGTTGGTGTAGAACCACTCCGTGCACTTGGCATTGGTGACAGCTCTTGGCGATTTTCACGCAGTCGGTCATCATCGAGGGCCAGTAGTACCCTAGTCTTTTAATTTTCATTTTCATCTTCGGACCCGACTGGTGAGCGCCACAGAGTCCCGAATGCACCTCTTTAACAATTTCACGGGCCTCGGACCCGCTTAGGCACCTTAGCCACATTTGATCGAAAGACCTTCTGTATAACGTGTTATTTATTAATGCGTAGGACAGAGTTCTTTCCTTGATCCGATGGGCTAACGACCTATCGTCTGGTAGTTTTCCCGCTTGCGGTGTAGTTCATCAATGGCTGTCGCCGATCTTCCGTGTTTTCCGTCACTGTTGAAACTGATTCTTCTCCTTTTTCTGATTTGTGTATTGTGTCTATGTCGAGCTGTGATAGGACCTGACGTCCGTGAACTGACACTTCCACTGATTCATCTTGCAAACAGGAAAATTCTTTTGCGAGACGGGCTAACGCATCCGCTAAAGCGTTTTCCTTTCTGGGAATTTTGTAGATTGTCACATTCGGAATCTGTTCCAACAGCTGTATGGCATACTGGAAGTATTGCTAGAGTCTTGGTTTTAAAATAGAGTCTTGGTTTTAAAATTCTGTACTGTCCGGCGGTCTGTTGAATGATTAACTGCGAATCCCCATAGATGTTGATTTCCGTTATACCCATTCGAATAGTTAATTCCGACTCTGTTATGAGGGCTTCGTATTCTGCTTCGTTATTTGTACACGGCTCTGTCAAGTGGTAGGAGTATCTTAACATCCCCCGCTCCGGTGTTATAAAGATTAGTCCGATCCCTACCTTACCGGGCACTATCACTTGCGATTCTTCGTCTTTGTGTGCTGAAGATGCTCCGTCGAAATATAATTCCCAACGTCGATCATCAGGGTCTTCTAGGTTCATTATTTGTTCATCTGGCAAATCGTCATTGAGAGGAGATTCTGCCGGCAAAGGGTGTGCTGTGAGGAAGTCTGCTAAGACTTGTCCCTTTACGGTACGAAGAGGCACGAAAGTTATATCGAATTTCAATAATGTCATTGACCATCTGGCAAGTCTGCCGGAAAGCGTTGGACGGGTCATCAAGTATTGCAATGGATTAAATTTCGAGATCGGGTTGACCTTATGAGAAAGCATGTAGTGCCCGAGCTTTTGAGCGGCGAAGATCGGGCTAAACGGTGCTTTTCAATTGCGGGATACCTTATTTCCGTCGGAAGTAAACGACGGCTTAGGTAGTAAAGAGCATTTTCTTTACCCTCATCATCGACTCGGGCTAACGGGGCTCCGAGAGAGTCGTCTAAAGCCGCGGTATAAAGTATCGGCGGTCTACCCGAGACCAGGGCTGCTAAGACGGGAGGTGTCATTAAATATTGCTTAATGTCCTCGAAGGCCCTCCGGCATTTCTCTTCCCAAATAAATTTGACGTCCTTTTTAACTAGTGCCGAGAAAGGTCGACACCTACCTGACAAGTTTGAGATAAAGCGTCGAAGATATGCCAACTTCCCTTGAAAAGATCGTAGTTGTTTTAAGGTTTTGGGAGGCGGCATTTCTAAGATAGCTTTAATCTTTTCCGGGTCGATTTCAATTCCACGATGCCGGACAACGAATCCTAAGAATTTCCCGGAGGTGACGCCGAAGGCGCATTTTAAGGGGTTCATCTTAAGGTTAAATTGTCTTAATCGTTCGAAAACAATTCTCAAATCATACGAGGTGGTTTTCCTTTACTTTGCTTTTGATGACCACATCATCCACGTAGCATTCGACTTGATTGTGGATGAGATCATAAAAAATTCTTGTCATCGCTCTCTGGTAGGTTGCTCCTGCATTCTTCAGTCCAAATGGCATCACTGTGTAGCAATATACTCCGATCGGCGTTCGAATGCTGTAAGTTTTTCATCTTCTGGAGCCATTTTTATCTGGTTGTATCCCGAAGATCCATCCATGAACGAAAATATTTCATGTGTCGAAGCAATGTCAATCATTAATTCCGGGATCGGTAGAGGGAATTCATCTTTTGGACATGCCTTGTTTAAATCTCTCGAAATCCACACAAATTCGATCCGACCATTCTTCTTCCTAGCTCGGTACCACATTGTCTAACCAAGTCGGGTATTGTTCTTCACGGACAAATTTAGCGTCTATTAGCTTTTTAACCTCGCGTATGACTTGTTGTTCGATTTCTAGACGCATTCTTCCGGGACCTTGTCGACTAGAACGAAGCGGGATCCACTCCTAGCTTATGGATCTGCGACCTCCGGAGCTAAACTCGGCATCTCATCGTAGCTCCAAGCAAAAAAATCTTTAAATTCCATTAATAACTTAATTATTTCTTCGGAGTCTTCTTTATTGAGTAAGGAGCTAGCAAAGGTAGGTCTAGGTTCTTCGCTAGTACCTAAGTTAACTTCCGTTAACTCATCTATCGTAGATTTGATCTCTTCTTCGAATTCTGGTGGAGCGTCTCCAATTTGTAAATCTTCGAGTTCTTCTGTAGTTTCCATGCAGTTTTCATTAGACTCGCAAGTGACAACTAAGCAAAATTCGGTATCGTCGGCCGATCTTACCGTGCCGAATCCGAGACCATGCTTTGAATTGGGTGGACGACCGGAGTTATTCCATAAATTTTCAAAATGTTGTGATCGACCTTTTGTCCATTGTCGAGGTAAGAAACCACGCTGAATTAAATTTTGAACACAGGGAGAGTACCACTCAAAAGGTAATTCCATTAATTCTGATGAAGTGATATCTTCAAATTGTACATTATTTTCAGCTTTGGAGGAAGGAGCACCACGGTAGAATTTGATGGGCTTTGCACCGCCGCTACGTACCTCTTTGACCACCATACCCTCGATCTTATTAGAATGGATCGGGGTCAGGGTCATAGTATGTACATAGTGGTTAATCTTCTCGTACATCGATTTATATTCCTCGTTCTTTTCATCTTCGAGAGGGATTCTGAATTGCGGCTTCTTCCGACTTATTGTCGTTGCTTCTTGCTTGATTTCTTTTTCTTCTTCAGAACTATCTTCCCAATCAACATTGATGGCTGGTTTCTCTGTCCAGTCGTCCTAACGTCTCGCCACGACCTCGTCCCCGGCCTCGACCTCGGATGCGAGTTGTGGAGAAACCTTCACCATCTCGCCGTAAGGGAGTGGTGAGTGACTGTTGGACTAGAATTTCAGGTTCTTCGTCGTCCCGAATTTCCTTTGCTTCATTTGTTATGGTATCTCTGGAGAAGATTGTTTTCTTCGGAGGTGCATAATAAGCTGCATCTTCATGGATTCCAATTTCATGTACGGAGAACGGTTGTAAGTCACCTTTGATGCACTGTTCCCCTCCATCGTAGTATTTAATGCATTGATGTAGAGATGATGGTACCATCCGGTTTTCATGTATCCACGGTCGGCCCAGTAGAGCGTTGAACGACGTTTCTGAATCAATTATGTGAAATTTCACGGTTGTCTTTGCTAAGTCACCGGTCTTCATTAGCAGTGTTATTGAGTCGAGGGCTCTTTCTCCTTTCTGGTTGAATCCTCTTAATAACATTTTGTCCGCTTCGAGCTCGCGAGCATCAATTTCCAAGTATGCTAGCGTTCGAAGTTTCATTATATTGATTGATGCTCCTGGATCCACCAATACTCTGGAGAGTGTAAACTTCCCAATTGTAACTGAAATGTACAACGGTCGGTTGTGGTCTGCTGTCCCAAGTAGTAGGTCATTGTCCGTGAAGGTGACACCTCGTTGTTCCTTTAACGAGCAAACCTCATCTAAGGAATCTCTAGTCATTTGAGCTAAGCAAATTTCTGGATCAAGTAAGGCCTTGATCGAGCTTCTCTCATCTCCTTTGATAAGATGAGAGCGTCGTAGATGCTCGGCTTGGTCGGTAGTTTCCTAAGATGGGCTAGCACGTTGTAGTCCACTTTATTTTCATGTGCCTCGTTTTCTTCCCAAATGGGTACTTCTTTTGCCGGGGTTGGTTCTTCCTGAACAACCACCTGCTTTCCTTTGTCCTTTGGACCCATTCTCGGAGGTAGAACTCTTCCACTTCTTAAGTTGACTTCGTGATTTCTTCGAATTTAGCATTGAGTTTGCTGGTGTCTCCTTCGAATTGGAATGACAAGTTCTTCGGGATTAGCTTCGGAGTCCGAAGGCTCTAACTCTATTATTACTCGGAGCTCCTCGAAACTCGCAAATAGATCCATTGCTTGTTGAACTCTCGTAGCCTCCTCGGTGGATGTCTTCTTTGTCATTGTGATCGTCGAGATTGTGTATGATTTGAGAATTGTTATTTGTATCGGAATCGACGTCCGGATTAGGTTGATTGTCGCTGGTTACGTAATCGTTAGAGACAGTCAAAACGTAGCCAACGCCATAACCCTCATCATTATAAGATCCCACCGGAGTGAGCAAATAATCATACAGAGTCAGAGGTTCGAGGGATTTCTCCCCCAAATCAGAAACAACTATCCTAGGATAAGCAGCCTCTAGTCTAGCCTTAAGAGCCTCGGGCTTCTCTTCTTCTTCAATTTTTTTCTTTTCTTCAATTGTCTCTTGTTGAGGTTGTTCTTCTATCGCAAGTGATAGCGCCGACTTGACAGGTTTCGAACTCTGAATTGAGGCTCGCACCGAAGTGGTTTGGATACGATCTAAAATCTTCTTCGAAGACTTTGTCCAAGCGGTAGTCCATCCATCGTCTGTCGCATAGGGATCTATCGGAACAATGAAATTCGTCGAGATAACATTGACGGAACCTCCTTTCTGGGGTTCCTTCATGTACTCTTTCGGGATCGTTATATTCCCTTTCCGAAGATTGTCGTTGAGCCAACTTTTGAAGGTAATACAATCTTCTATCTTGTGTCCGAAGCATCCGGTGGTAAGGGCAAAAGTTGGGATCACCTTTCTTGTCGACTTCTTCTGGTCTTTTAGGCTCTGGCAGTTGGAAATCTGGAGTCTTCATCAAACTGCGGAACATTTTCAGCACTGCCTCATTCTTGAATGGATACTCTCTGCTCACAAGTTCCCTTAAAGTATGTTGCGGACGAGGCGGTTGTTCATACTGTTGAGATGACTGATAGCTGGGTCGGGGTTGCTGGTAATTCTGTTGAGGTTGCTGTGGCCGTTCTGACGATATTTGTATCGGTTGCTTGCCTTTATCGACTGCTGCGACGATCCCGAACTTCTTTTCAAAAGTTTTTACGGGCTTCTGTTTGTCTGTTTTATCGGTGAAACTTAATTGCTTCGCCTCCTCTTGCAAGCTTCTGGCCTTGCTTAACAACTTCTCAAAAGTCTTAATAGTAAATCCCTTGAGGAGAAGTGCTATCGGGCTATGAATGCTTTTTAGTAAAATGCCGACTGCATGTTGTTCTTGTAGCTGTGGCTCATACTTCATACTTAGATTCCTCCATCGAAGTATGTAGTCCACCAAGGTTTCGTTCGGCTTCGCTTCTCTACCACTAAATCACCTATAGTGATGTGGTGCCGAGCTCCGACAAATCGCTCGATGAAGAGGTTCTCTAATTCCGAAAATGTCTTCACCGAACCGTTTGGTAATTCCTCATACCAATCAAAGGCAATCCACGACAAGTCGTCGACAAATTGTCGGAAGAGTAAAGCATCACTTCCGCCGGCATTGCAACAACCGGCACGAAAATGTGCAACATGCCGACGAGGGTTTCCGGTTCCATCAAAGGTCTTCGAACGGAGGTGGTACAAAGCCTTTCGGATATTGGACAGCGTCGAATTCTTCGGGGTAAGGTCTACCCGTCCGAATGGATGTCCCGCTCTTTGATTGTGCCAAGGCTTCTCGCACCTGCTGTTCCACCATGCTCTTGATATCCTTTTCCGGAATCACGCTTTGTGTTGTATCCTTCTTTAATTGATCATCCCCGTTGACGGATGTAATCTCCTTTCCTCCGTCTACAATGTGAATAACTTCCGGGGGTGTTTCTCTTTGGGGTTGAACCTGACTCTGGAGAGTGGCTAGGGCTACGCCCATCTCTTCCATCCTTTTTTCCATTTGGGCGATCGTATCATCTTTCTCTTGAAGCTGCCTTCTCATTACTTCTGGCTCCTCTCTTTTTGCGGCTGCAGGAGCACCTTGTAAAGCTGACGAAGCTCGCGTTTCAACCATGTTAATTTCTGCATATTCATCATCCATGAACTCTGACGAGTCAACTTCATCTCCGAATTTCTCTTCTCTTTCCCTTGCTAGTCGCCGAATATCAGTTCTTAGCTTTTCCATAGCATCTTCCAGTGGTCTTTTCTGTACATCCTTGCGGTTGTCATGTGATAATTGTCGGGTTTCTTTCTCATGAGTCCCCTTTACTGCGGTAGCACTTTCTTCGGACTCAAGTCTCCTGACGAGACTTTCCTTTTCTGGTCGTTGTTTCGGTCTTAATTGGCCGGTAGTGGGACGCCATACCATCCTTCTAGCAGTAGAAGGCCTAGGACCGGATGGTCCGTCTGGCCGAATGCTCGGAAGGTGGTATCCTCCCCGATCCGTAAACCCGAAACAACAACAGGTGGACTAGCCTTCATCTTCTTATTCGGCCCTTCTGCAGCGATAGCAGGTTCTACTCGTGGCCCAAGACGGGATTTGGCCGGCACCCACCCTATCCTTCTTAAAATCTCCGATATAGGGCATTTTTCTTTCTTTGCTAATTTCTCAATCACAGTCTGTAGTCGGGCAAATGGTGTAATCCTTGCCCTTTTCTTTCTGTTGTCGCTATAGTATGCGGGCCGAGGTAATGTAGAGGCAATCCTGCGGACATTTTCCTCGTCAGCTGCGGTGGAAAGGGGATGGAATCTACTTCCTTCCAAAAGGGGTGTATATTCAGGCAATGGTATGTATTCAGGTAGTGGTGTGTACTCAGGGATTTCTTCTAAGAAAGCGACTTCAGCAGCTCTGGCCTTCCTGGCAATCTTCCTGCCTCTGTTTCTCCTCTGAGTCCGTGTTAGGGGTGGAACCCTTGAGCTGGACCCAATTTCAAAACAGAAGGTCTTGCACGGAAATCTGTACCCTCCACGGTAACATGCTCGTTACAAATTTGAACTTCCTTCCCCTTCAGTTTGGCGGGAGCCGGGGTAGGTGCAGAGATGACTAGACCAGTGGGGGTAGAGATAACGGTCCTTCTATGGACAGCGGTACTCCTCTCAGCTGGAACCCTTTGCAGAGGAGGAAACTCTTGAGTTGACTTAAGGTTGAACTCGATCAAAGGTCTCTCAGTTTCAGATACTTTGTTTGTCAGTGCGAAAAGGGTAACGTCAGCGATCTTGACATTTGTGTTCTCGAATCCTTGTCCAAACCGGATGATCCCATTGTCGGGCAGCTCATCCTTGTACACGGCGAAGTCCAGTCCATTGGTGAAGGAGAAAATCAGCTTTGGGGCTTCCATTTCGCGAGGTAGATTCGATTGTCGGTCCCAAGTTATGCTTCTTCTCATCAGGACGAAAAGAAAGGAATCGAAAAGTGTCCGAACACATTCTTGTTCATGTATTTATAAGAAGGAGTTATTTGTTAAAAGAGTCATTCATTAGAGGGCTTGTTTATTTAGAACGGAATGTTCAAAGGTGTAGAGAAGGTAATGAATTTGATTCAGAGTTGGAAAGGAAAAGAAAGTCTTATGTAAGACTTCTCGACTCGAAGGATCACTCCTAAACTAACACCTATGGGGTCCACTCCACCTCGTAAATGAGGTAAAAGGATCTCGAACCTCTCTGTTTAGGGGTGTCTAAACAAGTGGCTCCTAAATCCGAGAGAATGTTGGCTATACTCGTTCAAGGTAGAAATGAACATAGTATTCCAACGGAAAGAAGGGTAGTTTGATCCATTAGGGACATGGATACACTATCGATTTTTGAAAGCAGAACTATCTGATTAAAAATGGAGAGAGGAACTAGTCCCCAGCGGAGTCGCCAGAAGTTTGTCAGCATATTTTAGGGTTAAGTGTTGTATTTTGAAAAGGGGGTCGCCTACAGAAATTGTCGGCGAATTTTAATTTAATTTAAATAATTAATTTGAAAAGTAGTATTTGATTTTGAAAATAATTTTAAATTTGAAAATTTTAAGATATGAAATCAAACTGATCTCACATCCCGAATAGTTTATATAAACGAGCGCCGCACTACAAACCGTGTATCTATCCCGCAGAATAGACACACTGCTTGATAATGAGGCTTGATTAAATAAACTATAAAAGTTTGTGACATCCATTTAGTCTGCGAACCAATTTTATAAGCCGACAAATTCCCCTGTTTAATATGAAAACATTAAACAGGGTTTATATTACCTGGGTTCTTAAAATTCCCTATAAGGGCAAGCCCCTATAGTTAATTACATCTTAAGTGACGGGAATCACCTAAGAAAACTCTCGATAATAATCAGTAGTTCTGCTCTCAAGAATTTCAAAGTTTAAGTCTTCAAGGGATTGAATTTTGGAATTTCGATAGGGAATGGTGTTGACCTCATTTTTGATGAGGTCTTCTCTTCTTCTCTTTAGTACTTAGGATCTAGCCTTAGGCTTTTCCTTTGACTATCTTAGAGGACTAGAATTGGGATCCACCTTTTAGAAATTCAAACTACTTCTAAACTCCCCGCAAACTCCACAAACTTGACCGTAGACCCCTAATCACCTAGAGGGTTGAAATCAAATGTGGAAGTTTAAAGGATGAGTTCCTATAGGACTCTTTGGCCTTAGGATCGCCACTGGTGGCTCCAGTCGCAGTGAAGGGTTGACTTGCACACACACTACACCTACACACTACACTTTCACACACTTCCTAAAAACACACCCATACCCGACTTGACCTCCCGACTCATGTAGGTGATCCACATGGATGGTCCTTAACCCCTAAGCCCTTGCGCAAGAGGGTTAGGAACAACATAGTGAATGCCTCAAATGAGTCCCTTCATGGCTCATGTGGGCTTGATATGGCTTCATGGCTCAACAAAAATGATTCCATTCCACTTACATCCACCCAATCTTCAATTTTCCAAATTTTCAATTTTTGACCCCCGGACCCAACACCCGCTAACCTACCCAAAGCCCCGAATAGCTCAAATCTCTTAAAAATTTCCAAGTCACCCAAGATTCTCCAAAATCATTCCCAAACATTTCCACATCACTCAAATTGATCATCCATACCCAAAAATGCCAAAAATTCCAAGAAAACCTCCCAATACCCTCCAAATACCCAAAATACCCCTCTTGACCAAAAAATTCAAAAATTCAGAAAATTCCCAGAAAATTCCAGAAAATCCAAAATATTCCCAATTTCATTTTGTTCAACTACACCATGGGCCAATTTTGTCAATTTACTCCACTTTTATCAAAACCCCCAATTTGACCCATTTTAACCTAAAGTAAACCCAATGTCAAACCTAACCTACCCATTTGACCTAAATTCTGGTCCAATTCAATTCTAAATTTCAATTCAACATTCCCAACACCAATCTAGACCAAATCCAAGCTTAATTTGATTGACATTTGGATCCAATTTCACTTTTGGCCTTAAAGCCCAATTTGGACCCATGACCCAAACTTAGCCCAAACTCACCCAATTCAACTCCAATTAAACCCAAATCTTTTCTAAACCTTCCTTGACATCCCCATAAACAAAACACTAACATGATTTGCCCAAGATTTTTATCCAAACCCCACTCAAATTCAACCCAAAACTAAAAGGCCCATTTTTGACCTAAACCCAAACCTAACCCAAATGAGCCCAAATCCCAAAATCAAAACCCATCAAAGCCAAAACCTCTTTGAAACACTCCCATAAACATTTCCCAACATTTATTTTACATCAATTTCAACTCTAGCCCAACTTTGGTCCATGGTAGCCCATTTTGGCCCACCTTAGCCTCTTTACCAAAAAGGCCCATATCCAACCCAATTCAAACTCAAATCACCTCAAATTTGTTTTCAAACCTCTCATGACACATCCCTAAACCAAACTCAACAATTATTTGGCCCAAGCCTTTACCAAAATTTCATCCTAAAATCCATTTTAAAATTCAAAAGCCCAATTCCCTTAAACTTTCCTAAAAGCCCACTCCCTTCAAATTCAAAAGCCCAAATTCATCCAAAGCCCACATGACACTTCCTTTCATCATCCATTTAATCAAAATCACCCCTAAGTTTCAAAATCATCATTTAAACCATTCCAAATCAAGCTTCATACAAATTTTCACCAAAATATCCAAAATTCTTAAAATCCATTTTCATGAAATTGACTAAACTTTTCCCTAAGCCAAAGACAAGCCATGCAAGCCATGGACAAGCCACATGAAGCCATGGAGAGTTTGACATGTGATCAAGCCATTAATGGAAAAAGGAGGACCCCCTTTCCTAATCCTTCTTAAGCCTTTTTTTACCTTAAGCATGTCACACTCTAAACCATGCTTTGCCACCTAATCCTTGATGGAGACTCCACCACACATGGGAGATTGACCCACCCGACCTCCTCAGCCTCAAAACCGAGTCTTGGGGAGGTGCACCCAACCCATTTGCATGGGTTGACCAAAATAAGCTAAAATAGCCTCTTCCCCTTTCTACTTTGATTCAACCACTTTACACATGTCAAACCTCAATCGAATGCACCAAACCCCAGCCCCGACCCACCCGAACAAGATGGTGACCGATGCTCGGCCGGCCGCCCACCGGGCCGCGGAAAACACCATGGCCGAGACCTCGGGAGGAGCCAAACTTTGGAATTCTCCTCGCCGAGCTTCCCCATGCTTAGTGGTCACCATGGCTGTTCTTCTCCTCACCGCGAGCAGCTGATCCCAAGCCCTAACTTCCCCCGGGAGGCCCTCGCACCCTCTCCTATTTAAACCCCTCACCCTCTCGGCCATGAAGAGGTGCCGAACCGGACCTTATCGAAACTCCGCCAAAATTGCTCCGCATCATTCTCCATACTCGGAGCACTTGATCACCGAGTGAGATCCCCCGCCATTTCTTCTCTGCGAGCTCAATTTCGAGTTGAAATTTCACCCAAAACCAGGACACTTCTCCACAAGTGAGCCAATCCCCAAATCGATTGGTTCTACACCTTCACTGGACCAAGGGAAGGTGTCCACCAGAAAAGCCCCATCTCCGTGCCACCCGGTTGCTCCGGACTCCAAAGGTTGTGATCAGCCTTGGTGGAAATCACACCTAGGCAATTCACCACATCCCCAGGCTTCATCCCTAGCCTCCTGCAGCTCCAACGAACGTGTCGAGCATCTCTGATCGAGGCTTCACCTCTCAGAGCTAAGGTATGGATCAATTCTTCATCCCGAGCTTCTAAACATTCTACATTTCAAATGAGTCAATTTCAATAAACATTAGCCGTATAGATGTGTTCGTCTCTTCAAGACGAATCCATGAGAGTATAAGAACATGAAAATCCATTGAGTATCGAGTGAGATATTAGGGATTTAGTGTGGACGGCTCTCGGGTGAGGACACTTGGGGACGATGAACGGATGCCGTCCATTTAATACACGCGCGGACGGACGGCCGGATCGCGTCGGATCGGAGGACGGAGCGATACGGCGGGTCCGCGGAGCGCCGACGCGGATGGCGGCGTCGAATGGGAGCGCGCCACGCGGCACTTCGGAGTCGCCGATGTTTCACCGGCGCCGCGTGGATAAGTAGAAAATTAGGGGTATTTTCTATTTATTTAATTCCCTAAACTTCAAAAATTCATAACTTTGTGTAGGAAAATCATAAAAATAAAATAAAAATACACTCTTGCTCAGTGAACAGAGGAGAATAATGTGGAAAAGAAATTAATTAATTTTGTCCAGTATTTTATTTTTAATTAATTATTTACTCCCTGCATTGTTTTAATTCTCCATGCATTCATACAATTCACCATGGCATGAGACCATAGGGCTTTTGAAGCCTCCGAATTTGGGAACATTCCCCGAATTTTCCAAAGTCGAGGTCATCCCTATGAAGAGTTATTGATTTTTCAAATTCATGTTGTTGTTTTAAGTATTTTAATTTCAAAAATTAGCATGTTGTGAAATAAATTCTAGGAAAATTTGGTGATGTTCCTTATGACTCAGAGAACCCTAGGAAAAATAGGACTTGGGTTAATTCACTTAAGATAACCCTAATTGGCTTAAACATCCAAAATAGACCCCTAATTAATTAGAGCTAACCATACATCAAATTGACTTGAAATCAATTCTCCACTGACCTTTAGGATCAGAGGAACCCACCATAAAAATTTGAGGTCAATTGGACTTGGTTAGCCCCACTAATTGGATTGATTAAGCCACTTAGTCATTTTAAACTTTAAAAATTCATAACTTTCAAAATACCTTTCAAAAATTTACCAAATTGGTTTTGGAGCCTCTCTGATATCAGGGGAATTTAAGAAAATTAAAATTTCAATTTTCTAAAAAAGTTGATTTTTAATATTATTTTAATATTTTTAATAATTAAAAAATAATAAAAATCACAAAAATAATAAAATTCACCAAAATGTCACATTTTGAATTTTAATCACTTAGGAACAAACCCCATATTTTTCTTAGGTCTATTTGGTGAGATATTAATTTTTAAAGCTCTAGGTTAATTTTAAAATTAAAAAAATGTATTTTCTAGCATTTTCACCAAAATAATTATAATAAATCAAAGAAAAATCAGAAAATTGTAAAATTTGGTTCTCTGGAATCCTTGATATCAGAGAGAGTTTTAAAAATTATAAAATTCATTTTTCAACATTTATTTTATTTTTAAATTAATTAATACTCCAGAACTTAAAATAATTCTAATAAATAAAATATAATTCAAAAAATTACAAAATTTGGTCCAAGTGGTCCTCTGGTCATTAGGAATGTCCCCTAATTTTCTTAAGGACAGAAACTTACCCTTGGTCATGTTATCAAATTTTCCTTGAAAATTTCTATTTTCTACTAAAAATAATTATATAAATAAATTAAATACAGAAAAATCACATTTTCTCCTCTCATGTCTTTATTGACATATGAGTGAAGTCACATAAAAATTTCAAGTTCATTTGAGTTCAATTTAGTGAGTTATAAAATTATTGAGCTTAAAAGGCAAGATGGTAATTAAAATTTTAACCCTTAATTAAAACTTTAGGTTTAATAAAAAAGATTAACAAGTAAAATATTTGATTCTAACCTGATTTGGATGATTGAAATTTAAATAATTAAAGGGTAGAAACCCATTAAGCAATTTAAAATGATTAAACCTTAATTAAATAATTGATTAAATTTGGGAGAATAATAAAATTGGAATTATTAAAATAGGGATATTATTAGGAAGAGATTTATTCTTTAATTTAAAAGATCCCTAAATTTAATCATCTCATTAATATTCAACTCTTAATTAAAATGATAACTCAAATTTAAAATATTAAAAGACTTAATCATTAAACTAAAATTAAATCATTAAACTCTTTCAAAAATTTCAATTAAAATTAAATTAAATCAAATTAAAAATTAAATTAAATTAAGTAAATTAAATTAAAATTAAATTAAATTAAATTAAGATTAAAAAGTTAAATTAAAATTAAATTAAATTAAATAAAATTAAATAAATTAATTAAATTAAATTAAATAAATTAAACTAAATTAAATAAATTAAATTAAATTAAATTAAATTAATTAAATTAAATTAAATTAAATTAAATTAAAAATTAAATCAAATTAAATAAAATTAAATTAAAATTAAATCAAATCAAACTAAATTGAATTAAATTGAATTAAATTAAACTAAAATTAAATTGAATTAAGTCGAATTAAATAACATCACCTAAGACATAAAGAACTCAAAAAATAAATCTAAAATAACTTGAACACTATTCCAAACTTAAATCATTAATTTGAACTTAAATTTGAATCACAAATCATTAAATATCATTTTGCCTCTAGGAGCTTTAGTTATCATAACTCCTAAACGGAATATTAAATGAAATATTACTTCACTTATAGGACATTCAAATGTCCTAGTTCACTCGAGCAAGTTAACAAAACTTGAAAACCTCGGATGATCGATTCATTTACATAATTAAATTCTCTTGGACTTAAAACAATCCTAGAAATATTGAAAAGATGTTTAAGATTCTTCTTAAGCACTTCCTCAATATGATAGGATATTTATAAGAACAATTGAACTTAGTTATTCTTTGATGAAGAAAATCGTCTTCAAACCAAAAACACAAGGAACCTAGACGTCATAGGAAACGACTAGCTATAGGATTAGGAACTTGGTAGAAAACCATAACCCTTTCCCTTAGCTTTACCTAGGAAATTGCTATGAATGCTTAAATGCTCTAAATTGTATTGTAAGTGCAGCTTGGGATGACGGGAAGACCCTCCAGGTACGCTTTTATTTTATTGCAATTTATTTTATTGCAATTTATTTAATCGCATCGCACTTATTTTTCTTGCATGATAAACAATGCAGTTGCATGAAAACCTACACCTTTAGGACGAGAAACCAAAGCCGAAACCCATAACTAAATTAAAAGACACTACAAGATAAAATTCACCTCCACAACATTTCAAAATATAAGACAACTCAAAATTTAATCACAAACGTAACACAAAACTACAATTACAACTAAATTAAAACGTCTTGTTGGATGATCGGGAATACCTCGGATGATGTAACCTACGTGTGGCTAACGGGATTTCCCACGGTCTAAATGAAAGTGTGGAACTCATTCGATTGAGTTTAGCAAATTCATCCGGACTAAGTGAATCCGATAAAAATAATGATGCCGGAAGGATGGAACCGTGGGATCTTAACCGGTGTTGTTATAATCAACTTTAAGATTTGTTTTAATTAAAACACAAAAAACACTTGGAAATTAAGAATTCTCTAAACCAAAACACTTTTCTCATCCCCTGATTTATGACTTCTACAACTAAACCTCTACAACAACAAGGAGCTCGGAGCATGGTGGGCAGCACGGCCATCGTCATCAGCAAAACTTTCTTAGAATTAAAAATCATAGGACTTCGAGGTAGTTTGCCTAGTGCAACATAAATCCTCAACTCTTCGTTAGGCATTTGCATTGCAAATTAAGCCCTAACCGGTCTTAGGATTCCGAGGTAGTCGTCCGATACGACATAAACCCTCATATCTTCCGAGCTATTTGTATGATTCTATCATATAAATATAAGCCCTAATTAATTAAAATTGGCAAGATTAAAACATTAAATAAACATTAGGACTTTCCTAAATCCAAGCCGAAACAATAGGATAGTCGGGAGATTACCGAAGTTCGCTTCGAATCCGTAATTTCTCCTACTTTTCTTCCTTTGAATTTCCAAAATAAAAATGTTCCAAATTTGAAGTCTAATCCCTTTTGAAATTCCAAAATTCAATCCCTTGAAAACTTAAACTTTGAAATTCTTGAGAGCGAGAATTATTGATTATTATCGAGAGTTTTCTTAGGTGATTCCCGTCACTTAAGATGTAATTAACTATAGGGGCTTGCCCTTATAGGGAATTTTAAAGAACCCGGGTAATATAAACCTCGTTTAATATTTTCATATTAAGCGAGGGAATTTGTCGACTTATAAAATCGGTTCGCGGACCAAACGGATGTCACAAATCTTCAGTTTATTTAACCGAGCCCCACCATCAAGCGGTGTGTCTATCCTTAGGGATAGATACACGGTTTGCGGTGCGGTGCTCGTTTATATAAACTATTTGGGATGTGAGATCGGTTTGATTTCATATCTTAAAATCTTCAAATTTAAAATTATTTTCAAAATCAAATATTACTTTCTAAATTATATCTATATTTAAATCTAAAAATTCGCCGACAACTTCTGTTAGGCGACCCCTTTTTAAAATATCACACAACCTAAAAATAATGCCGACAAATGGATCAAATTTGGAACATTTTATTTTGGGAATCCAAAGGAAGAAAGGTAGGAGAAATCACAGATTCGAAGCGAACTTCGGTAATTTCCCAACTATCCTATTGTTTGGCTTGGATTTAGGAAAGTCCTAATATTTATTTAGTGTTTTGATCTTGCCAATTTTAATTAATTAGGACTTATATTTGTATGATAAAATCATACAAATAGCCTTGAAGATATGAGGGTTTATGTTGTATCAGACAACTACCTCGGAAATCCTAAGACCGGTTAGGGCTTAATTTGCAATGCAAATGCCTAACGAAGGTTGAGGATTTATGTTGCACTATAGCAAACTACTTCGAAGTCCTATGGCTTGGTTATTTAGTTCTAAGGAAAGTTTTCGTTGAAGTAGACTCGGAGTTTTGCCGATGACGATGGCCGTGCCGCCCACCATGCTCCGAGCTCCTTGTTGTTGCGAGGTTTAGTTTTAGAAGTCATAAATCGGGAGATGAGAGAAGTGTTACGGTTTAGAGAAAATCTTAAAATCCGGGTGTTTTTTAATATTTTAATTAAACAAATCTTAAAGTTGATTATAACAACACCGGTTAAGATCCCACGGTTCCATCCTTCCGACATCGTTATTTTTATCGGATTCACTTAGTCTAGATGAATTTGCTAAACCCAACTGAATGAGTTCCACACTTTCATTTAGACCGTGGGAAATCCCGTTAGCAACACGTAGGTTACATCATCCGAGGTATTCCCGATCATCCAACAAGACATTTTAATTTAGTTGTAGTTGTAGTTTTGTGTTCTGTTTGTGATTAAATTTTGAGTTGTTTTATATTTTGAAATGTTGTGGTGGTGAATTTTATCTTGTAATGACTTTTAATTTAGTTTTGGTTCCAGTTTCGGGGACTACCCTAAAGGTGTGGGTTTTCATGCAACAGTTGTTTATCATGCAAGGAAAGTAAGTGCGATGCGATTAAATAAATTGCAATAAGGTAAATTGCAATAAAATAAAAGCGTACCTGGAGGGTCTTCCCGTCATCCCAAGCTGCACTTAAAACACAATTAGAATAATTAAGCATTTAAAGCAAGTTCCTAGGTAAAGCTAAGGGAAGGGTTATGTTTTTCTACCAAGTTCCTAATCTTATAGCTAGTCACCTCCTATGACGTCTAGGTTCTTGTATTTTGGTTTGAGGACGATTTTCTTCATCAAAGAACAACTAAGTTCAATTGTTCTTATAAATATCCTATCATATCGAGGAAGTGCTTAAGACGAATCTTAAACATCTTTTCAATATTTCTAGGATTGTTTTAAGTCCAAGAGAATTTAATTATACAAATGAATTAATCGTCCGGGAGTTCAAGTTTGTTGTCTTGCTCAGTGAACTAGGACATTTGAATATCCTATAAGTGAAGTAACACTTCACTTAACGCTCCGTTTAGGAGTTATGACAACAAAAGCTTTCGAGGGTAAATGGATGTTCAAGTGGTTTATGATTTAATTTCAGTTAATGGATTTAAGTTTGGAATAGTGTTCAAGTTGTTTTAGATTTATTTTTTGAATTCTTTATGTCTTAAGTGATGTTATTTTTAATTTAATTTAATTTAATTTAATTTAATTTAATTTGATTTAGTTTTAATTTTAATTTAATTTGATTTATTTAATTTAATTTAATTTTAATTTTAACTTGGTTTTAATTTAATTTAATTTAATTTAATTTAGTATGTTTTAATTTAATTTAATTTAATTTAATTTAATTTAATTTAATTTAATTTAATATGATTTAATTTAATTTAAATTAATTTCATTTAATTTAATTTAATTTAATTTGATTTAATTTGATTTAATTTAATACATTTTAATTTAATTTAATTTAATTTAATTTAAATTTTAATTTAATTTTATTTTTAATTTTGATTTAATATTTTATTTTTTATGTTTTAAAGATGATTTAATTTTAATTGTTAAAGTATTAATTTAATTGAAATTTTAAAAGGATTTGATTTAAATAATTTAACTTTAATTTAATTCAATGATTAAGTCTTTTAGCATTTTAAATCTTAAACTTGGATTATCATTTTAATTAGGAATTAAATATTATTGAGATGATTAATTTAGGGATTCTTAAATTAAAGAACAAATCTTTTCCTAATAATATCCCTATTTTAATAATTCCAATTTTATTATTCTTCCATATTTAATTTAATTATTTGATTAAGGTTCATTTTAATTATTTTTAAATTGTTTAATAGGTTTCTACCCTTTAATTATTTAAATTTCAATCATCCAAATCAGATTAAGATCAAATATTCTACTCTTTCATTTTCTTAAGCCTAAAGTTTTAATTAAGGGTTAAAATTTTAATTACCATTTTGCCCTTCAAGCTTAATAATTTCATAACTCACTAAATTGAGCTCAAATGAATTTGAAATTTTTATGTGACTTCACTCATATGTCAATAAAGGCATTAGAGGAGAAAATGTGATTTTTCTGTATTTAATTTATTTATGTAATTATTTTTGGTGGAAAATAAGGATTTCCAAGGAAAATTTAATAATATGACCAAGGAAAAGTTTCTGTCCTTAAGAAAATTATGGGACATTCCTAATGACCAGAGGACCACTTGGACTAATTTTGGTGATTTTTTGAATTATATTCTTTTTTATTATAATTATTTTGAGTTTTGGAGTATTAATTAATTTAAAAATAAAATAAAGGTTGAAAAATGAATTTCATATTTTTTAAAAATCTCTCTGATATCAAGGAAATCAGAGAACTAATTTTCACAATTTTCTGATTTTTCTCTGATTTATTATAATTATTTTAGTGTAAATGCTATAAAATACATTTTTTAATTTTAAAATTACCCTAGGGCTTTAAAATTTAATATCTCATCATAGAGACCTAAGAAAAATATGGGGTTTGTTCCTAAGTGATTAAAATTCAAAATGAGACATTTTGGTAAATTTTATTATTTTTGTGATTTTTATTATTTTTTAATTATTAAAAATATTAAAATAATGCAAAAAATCAACTTTTTTAGAAAATTGAAATTTTAATTTTCTTAAATTCCCCTGATATCAGAGAGACTCCAAAATCTATTTGGTGAATTTTTGAAAAGCATTTTGAAAGTTATGAATTTTTAAAGTTTAAATTTGCTAAATGGCTTAATCAACCCATTTGATAGGGCTAACCAAACCCAATTGACTTCAAACTTTTATGGTGGGTTCCTCTGATCCTAAAGGTCAGTGGAGGATTGATTTCAAGTTAATTTGATGTATGATTAGCTCTAATTAATTAGAACTCTATTTTGGGTGTTTAAGCCAATTAGGGCTATTCCAAGTGAGTTAACTCAAAACCTATCTTTCCTAGGGTCCTCTGGTCATAATAAACATCACCAAATTTTCCTAGAATTTATTTCACAATATGCTAATTATTAGAATTAAAATACTCAGAATAGTAATCTAGAATTGAAAAAATCAATAACTCTTCATAGGGATGGCCTCTGACTTTGGAAAATTCGGGGAATGTTCTAAATTCGGAGGCTTCAAAGCCCTATGGTCTCATGCCATGGTGAATTGTTTACATGCATGGAGAATTGAAAATGTGCAGAGAGTAAATAAATTATTAAAAATCAAATACTTAATGAAATTAAATGATTTCTTTTCCACATTATTCTCCTCCGTTCACCGAGCGAGGGGTATTTTTATTTTATTTTTCGATTTTCCTACACAAAGTTATGCATTTTTGAAGTTTAGGGAATTAAATAAATAGGAAAATAACCTAATTTCCTACTTATCCACGCGGCGCCCTGTCATCCTCGGCATCTCCGAACGACCACGCGGCGTCTCCGATTCGGCGCCGCCATCCGACTCGGCGCTCCGGGGCCCCGCGGGTCACGTACCAACGCGCCGTCCGACTCGATCCGGACCGTCCCGCTCGATACACGCTCGATCCGACGGCTCATGGTCATCGTCTACGGCCGGTGTGCACCCGTGACCGTCGACCTTCTAACCCTAATTTCTCGCTCGATTCTCGAACGGATTTTCGTGTTCTTATGCTCTATGGATTCGTCTTCGAGGAGACAAACACATCCATACGGTAAAAATGTATTTAAATTGACTCAAATTAAAAGGAGAATCTCTGGAAGCTCGGGAAGAAGAGTGAGTCCATACCTTTGCTCAGAGAAGTGAAGCTTCGATCTGAGAGTTGTGTCACCTTCGATTGGGTCCAAGCAAGCTCCAGATGAAGTCCCTTGGCCTGGTGAATTGCCTAGCTATCAAAGTGACCACAGTCGATCGAAAGCTTGGAGGCTGGAACAAGCTGGGTGGCTCAGGGATGGGGCTTTCGGTGGGAAACTTCTCCTCTTGGTACGGTGAAGGTGTAGGACCGGTCGATTTGGGGATTGATCCACTGTGAAGAAGTGTCCTGGTTTTGTCGTTGAAGTTTGAACTCGAAATTGAGCTCGAATTTGGAGGGAATTGGGGCTGGAATCCGGTGGGAATCAAGTGCTCTATGTGTGGAGAGTGATGCTGGAATGATTTTGGTAGAGTTTCCTTAAGGTTTGGTTCGAGCACCTCTCATGGCCGAGAAGGGGTGGTGTTTAAATAGGCATGGCTGGAGGCTCTCCCGGGGGAGTTAGGGCTTAGGATCGAGCTGCTGCGGTGATGAGAAGAACAGTCATGGTGGCCATTGGGCATGGGGCAACTCAGCAAGGTGGAATTCCAAAGTTTGGCTTCTCCCCATGTCTCGGCCATGGAGTTTTCCGGCGGCCTGGTGGCTGGCCGGCAAGGCACTGGTCACCATCTTGCTCAGGTGGGTCAGGGCTGGGGTTTAGTGTAGGCAATTGGCCAATGCCATGTGTAAAGGGCTTGGATTAAAATGGTATGGGAGAGAGGCCATTTTGGCTCCAAATGGGTCAACCCATCCATTTGGGCTAGGTGCACCACCCAATGCTTGGTTTAGGCTGAAGGGAAAGTGATTTGGTTCAGCATAATCAGTAGGGTCAAGTCACCATCCAAGCACAATTAGGCATAAGCATGGTTAAGGGGAATCATAGGAGTGGTTAATCACCTTAAGGGAATGTGGAAAGGATCTCCTCCTTTTGCTCAAGATAGCATGGTGACATGTGAGCAACCCACATGGCTTGCATGTGGCTTAAGAGTGGCTTCATGGCTTGCCTTTGGCTTGGGGAAAAGCCAAGTCAATTTCATGGAAATGGGTTTAAGAAAATTTTGGCATTTTGATGGGAATTTGTATGGGGCTTAATTTGGAATGGCTTCATGATGAGTTTTGAAACTTAGGTATTGATTTAATTGAAAATATGGTGTAGAGCAATTGTCATATGGGTTTTGGATTGATTTTGGCCCTTTGGATTTTGGTGGAGATGGGCTTTAGGAAGGTTTCATGTAAGTGGGCTTTTAAGTTTCAAAAATGGGTTTTTTGGGTGGAGATTTTTGCAAAGGGCCATGCCAAATAAATGTTGGGTTTGATTTAAGAGTGTATCATGAGTGATTTAAAGCAAATTTGGGGTGGTTTGGGTTTGAATTGGGTTGGATTTGGGTTTCTTTGGTAAAGGGGCTAAGGTGGGTCAAAATGGGCTACCATGAGCTAAGGTTGGGCTAAAGTTGAAATTGATGTAAAATTAATGTTGAAAATGGCTTATGGGGCTGTTTTAAAGAGTTTTCAACTTTGATTGGGTCTTGATTTTGGGGTTTGGGCCTATTTGGGCTAGGTTTAGGTGTAGGCTCATTTAAGGGATTTTGGCTTTGAGTTGAATTTGAGTGAGGCTTGAGTCCAAACCTTGGGCAAATCATGTTAGCATTTTGTTTGTGGAGATGTTAGGGAAGGTTTAGAAAAGGTTTGGGGTCAATTGGAGTTGAATTGGGTTAGTTCGGGGTAAGTTTGGGTCATGGGTCCAAATTGGGCTTTAAGGCCAAAAGTGAAATTGGATCCAAATGTCAATCAAATTGGACTTGGATTTAGTCTAGATTGGTGTTGGAAATGATAAATTGAAGTTTAGAATTGAATTGGACCAGAATTTGGGTCAATTGGGTAGGTTTGGTTTGACATTGGGTTCACTTTGGGTTAAAAATGGGTCAAATTGGGGATTTTGATAAAAGTGGTGTAAATTGACAAAATTGGCCCATGGTGTAGTTAGACAAAATGAAATTGGGAATATTTGGAATTTTCTGGAATTTTCTGGGAATTTTCTGAATTTTTGGATTTTTTGGCTAAGAGGGGCATTTTGGGTATTTGGAGGGTATTGGGGGGTATTTTTGGGATTTTTGGTATTTTTGGCTATGGATGATCAATTTGATTGGTGAGGAAATGTTTAGGAATGATTTTGGAGAATTTTTGGTAATTTAGGTGATTTTGCAAATTTTGGGTAGTCTCAAGGGCATTGGGTAGGTTAGGTGGGTGTAGGGTCCCGGGGGTCAAAAATTGAAAGTTTGGAAAATTGAAGCTTGGGTGAATGTAAGTGGAATGAAATCATTTTGGTTGAGCCATGAAGCCATATCAAGCCCACATGAGCCATGAAGGGACTCATTTGAGGCACCCACTATGTTGTTCCTAACCTCTTAGCTGAGGGCTTAGGGGTTAAAGACCATCCATGTGAATCACCCGCATGAGTTAGGAGGTCAAATTGGATATGGGTGTAGTTTTAGGAGGTGTGTGTGAAAATGTAGTGTATAGGTGTAGTACGTGTGTAAGTCGACCCTTCACCGGACCGGGCCGCCGGGGCGGTCCTAAGGCGAAGAGTCCTATAGGAACTCATTCTTTAAACTTCCACATTTGATTTCGACCCTCCAGGTGATTAGGGGTCTACAATCAAGTTTGTGGAGTTTGCAGGGAGTTAAGAAGTGGTTTGAATTTCTAAGTGGTGGGTCCCAATTCTAATCCTCTAGGATAGTCAAAGGAAAAGCCTAAGGCTAGATCCTAAGTACTAAAGAGAAGAAGAGAAGACCTCATCAAAAATGAGGTCAACACTATCCTAGAAGACTAGAAATGGAACCCACCATTTAGAAATTCAACCAAATCTAAACTCTCTTTAGAATCCTACATGGATGGTCATCAACCTCCAAATTACTTGGAAGGTTAGGACCAATGTGTAGGAAGACAAGGATGAGTTCTATAGGATGTTCAAGCCTCAGGAAAACCCTGGGTGGTATGGTCTTGGTTGGGTCAGCCTGCACACACCACACTCTCACACCCATTCCAAACCCTAAAACCACTCTTACCCAACTTGGCCGCCTGACTCATGTAGGAAACTCATATGGATGGACCCCAAACCCCTGGCCCCTGGCTAAGAGGGTTAGGAACAACATATTAAGTGCCTAAAATGAGTCCTCTCATGGCTCTTGTGAGCTTAACATGGCTTCATGGCTCAACTAAAATGGTTTCATTTTACTCACATATAATCAATCTTCATTTTTCCCAAAATTTCAATTTTTAATCCCCGACCCCTAAACTCTCCCAAAATTACCAAATTGCCCCTGAAAAGGACCCCGAAACTCAAAACTTCGCAGTCACCCGGACTCCCAAAAAAATCATTCCAGAGCATTCCTCTCGTCAAACTAAGAAGTTTGACTGTAAACATGCCACACTTCCGAGCTACCTTTGGGTCCCTCGCGGCCAAAACAGCCGATACTTAAAAAAAACACTATGAGATTCATAAAACCTTCCACATAAATAAAAAATGACCTCGGACACTTTTTTTTACTTCAAATTTCTTTCTAAACCACCTCGAGCCTTTAATTCAGCCTTTTGACCACTTACCCCCAAACCTCCCAAAATTACTAAAATGCCCTTCATAGCAAAATTTTTTTGAAAATTCCCAAAAAATCCCAAAAATTCAAAAATATTATCCACATCATTTTGTTCAACTACTACATACCCAAATGTTGTCAATTTAACTCAATTTGATCAAGAATTTCAAATTTGCCCTTAAAGCTCAAAATTGACCTAGTTGACCCAATTCACCCAAACTAAGCCCAATGTCAGTCAATTTTCCCATAATAAATTATAAAACCATTCATAACATCCCCATAAACATTTTACAACATTAATTTTACATCTAGCCCAACATTAACTCAACCTTAGCCCAAATTAACCCAATTTGATCCAATTTGACCATACACTTGAAATACCCAAATTAAATTCAATTCAACTCCAAATCACTCCAAATTTGTTCCAAACTCTTCATAACACATTCCTACACAAAACTCAATATTTATTTGATCAAAATTTTGACAAAAGTCTCACCCAAATTCCCATTTTTTGACTAAAGTCCCAATTTAAGCCTAAAATTGTCACATAGCCAAAATTTTCAAATTGATTGTTCAAGATCCAAACTTTTCACCCAAATTTTGTTGGAAACCTTTCATAACATTATTTTGGACCTTATTTATCATTTAATTGAGACTTGAATTCACTTTGGGCCAAACCTAAACCCATTTGACCAAAAAGCCCAATGTTGGCCCAAAAGCCCATATCTTCTCAAAATTGAACCCCATGACCCATGAAAATTCCCAAATCAAATTTAAATCAAATTTCAACTTCTCCTAACCCAATTTCAATAAATTTCAATCCCTTTTGGTCATGGAATAATCAATTTAAAAAATAAAAAAAAACCCTTCATGCATTTTGGAGGCCCATCCCTTAAGCATTTTTAAAAGCCCATTTCATCAATTTGAAAAAAAAGCCCAAGAAAAAAATTTGTTCTAAAGCCCACGTCATTCTCCTCATCATGTGTTTGATTAAAATCATTCCCTAAAGTTCTAAATTCATCATTTGAATCAACCAAAAATAACCTCATGACATTTTTTCATCAAATCACCTAAAAGTCATAAATCCATTCTCATACAAGCTCCCAAGCCAAATGTGAGCCATAGAACTTTGTTCCAAGCTAAATGACAAGCCATGCTTGAGCCACATGAAGCCATGAGGGCCTTTGTTATGCCACAAAACCATTAATGGCAAATGGAGGGGCCACTTTCCAACCTCCTTAAAAAAGTTTTTAACCACTCTAATGACACACTCTAACCAAGCTTAGCAAAAATCCTTTGGATAGGGACTTCTCCACCCTTTCTAAGCTGAACCCAAATAAGTTTTTCAGCCCAAATCAAACCATGGGAGGGTGCCCCAAGCTAAATCCATGTCTTGACCCAAATTGACCCAAAAATGGCCCTTACACCCATACCACTTAAACCCATGCCTTTACACATGGCATAACCCAATTGATTGCACCAAGATCAAGCTGAATCAAGTGAGCTTTTCTCAGCCAAAAAACCTTGGTGAATGAACCAAGCCAACCCCCATGGTCACCCATAAGCTCCTCTATTTAAACTCACCTCTCATGGCCAAAAGAGAAGAGATGCAAAATTTATCTTGGGGAGACTCTGCCAAATTGTTCCCAAAGCTTCTCCAAGTACTCCTAAGCTCAATCAAACCATTTCCATTTGAGGCGTCACCTCTTGGACAAAGGTATTGATCTACCTAAAAAATACCCATTTTTATGCCTTATTTATGATTCAATTCTTAAGGATATTATGCTTTAATGAAATGTATTTTCATGTTTTTGGATGTAGATGATTAAAAAGATTCCAAGAAAGAAAAAGAAGGAAAAAGGAGAAAAAAGGAGCAAAAATAGAGCTTATGGAGCAAGTTTTGGAATTATTGGCCTGGCACCTAGGCGCTAGAGTCCGGCGCCTAAGCGCCAGTTCGATACAGACGCTGTTAAGTTTTTTTGATGACTTTGAGCAGTTATTTTGACGTTGTTAAACGGTTATTGGAGCTTCTAGAAGACTGGAAGTTACTCCTAATATATAGGACATGTGATACAATGTATTTAGACACAAGGAAACGGTCTGGATCGCAAAGAGGTACAACCCAAAGTGAAGAGGTGCGAAAAGACCTGGTCACGGAGTCCCGCGCTTAGGTGCCTGATCCCGGCACCTAGGTGCGAAGGTTACCTTCTAGAAGATACATTGAATTTGAACGAATTTTGAAGAGGTGTCTTAAGCAACCCCTGGTCAATTCAGAGCTCTATAAATAGGAGCCCATTCTACTGAAAAAATGGCACAAAAACCCCCCATCTTAGTACACATACCCATTTTAGCATATTCTCTCTCATCTCTAGTTTAATTTAGTCTCTTCCATACTTAGGGTGCTACTTTATTTTATATCTAGTGAGTTTATTTTGAGTGTTTATTGTGTGTTAATGCTGTTAGAGTCTTTCATCATTGCTTTGGAGTCAGTAGAAGTCAGCAGATCTCTTGAAGGAACACTTCATGTAAGTATTTGTGCTTTGGTTCAAAGTTTTATAAATATGTATTGTTGTGTTATTTTAATGAGTTCTGAGTAGTTAGTTATCTTTCTCCTTTCAACTATGAAAATATTATAAATTAATTAAATTTTGTAGGAGAATTAAACATAAAATATTTTAAAATATTGTGATGATATTAATACCTAATCTTAGTTTACTTTTAAATTGGCCATTTAATTTATTAAAACCTGTTGAAGAATTTTGAGACCTATCCGGATATAAATTCTTAACTGGTAGATATCACATGAATCCTTAGATAATCGCAGGCTATATGCAGATTTTTTAAGGTGAAGTCCAAATAAATAGGAAGATATTATTTATTGGGCATAAAATTAATTAGTTTTTAGAGTGATAGACTAAATTCTAATAATTTGGTTTATAGAAAGGTAACAGGTCACTGGTAGGGCTGACCATAGCCACCCTTGGACATCTAGTAGTGTGAGCATAGATTAACCCATTCCACTAATAAAACATCCCGAGCCTAACTATAAATTAGTCAATATTCTTTGCACCTGGACCAAATGGTAAAGAATAAGAATGCTTCTATTTGGCACAATACCATAATCTTAATTCCCTATAAAAGATAATTAATCTATAATTCTTGAATTAGTTGAAAAAGGAGAAAGACATTTTTATAATTGCATTGAATTTTAATTACTGCTTACTTTACTTTCCTGCTTGTTGCTTACTTTCTTTTAGAAAAAATTATAAGTTAATATATATATATATATATATATATATATATATATATATATATATATATATATATATATATATATATAAAGAGTATATATAATTTGCATAAGAAAATTTCAAAATATTACTTATATCTCTTACTTTTTATTTCACTATCTCTGTGGGATCGATAACCAGGACTCCACTAGAGTCCTATATTACTTGAACGATACGTATACTTGCGTTTAAAATTGTGACTTTTACAAAAACTAAATCTAAATATAAAATTATAAAACTAAACCTCGCACATCAAGTTTTTGAAGCCATTTATAGGAAACTAAATATTCTAAAATGTGGTATCAAATTCTTGTATTTTAAAGCATAATTAAAGTCACATCGCATAAAGTTTTTGGCGCCGTTGTCGGGGAAGAACAAAATAAAAAGTAAAAAAGAAAGATAGATTAAAATAAAAAGTAAAAAGAAAAATAGAATAAAATAAAAAGTAAAAAGACAGATAAGATAAAATAAAAAGTAAAAACAAAATATAAAAACATAAAACAAAAATTTTTTCTTTAAATTTTATGCGTAGTTCTGGATCTGAAGGATTACTACCTTTTGATTCTGAATTAGAAAGAATAATTAAAAGAATTAAAAAAGGAAAACAAATTTCAAGACATCAAAAAATGGCTAACTTACATAACAATAATCAAAATTCAATCAAAATTAATGAACAAAATGTTTATAAACCATTAAGGGAATATGCAAACCCTACAGCTGATGAACTTCATGTTAGTATTCAAATTCCAGTTATAGGTGCTAATTCTTTTGAGCTTAAACTTTCTATTATTCAAATGGTTCAAAACAATCAATTTGGAGGAACACATAATGAGAATCCAAATTTACACCTTGCTAGTTTTTTAGAACTTTTGCTACCTTTAAATATAATAATGTTTCTGATGATACTATTAGGCTTAGACTCTTTCATTTTTCCTTAAAAGATAAAGCAAAGATGTGGCTTAATTCATTAGCAACTTGTTCTATTAAAACATGGGCAGATATGGCACAAAAATTCCTTGCTAAATATTTTCCTCCTTCTAAAACTGCTAAATTGAGAAATGATATTACTTCATTTACACAATTTGATAAAGAAACAATTTATGAAGCTTGGGAAAGATTTAAAGAACTATTAAGAAAATGTCCTCATCATGCTTTACCAGATTGGTTAATTATTCAAACATTTTATAATGGACTTATTGGATCACTTAGATCAATTATTGATGCCGCTGCTGGTGGTTCTTTAATGGCTAAGACATTTGAAGAAGCCTACACCTTAATTGAAGAAATGGCTAATAGCAATGTTCAATGACATTCTGAAAGGGTTAATCATAAAAGAATGGCCAGTATTCATGATAATGACGCCTTTTCTATTTTAGCTTCATAAGTGGCTGCGATAACTCAGAAATTAGATAATTTTGCTATTAATATATCGCATGTAAGTAATGATAATTCTACAAATTCTGATGATTCTCAAAGAATGAAAACTTTACAAGCTATTGCTAGTAAAACTAATAATCCTTATTCTAATTATTATAATCCTGGTTGGAAAAATCATCCTAATTTTAATTGGAGTAATGGACATCAAACCAATCCAAATTGGAATAATCAAGGAAATTCAAACTATAGATCAACTTATCCTCCTGGTTATAAAAATCAGCAGAAAAATTTGTTTGTAGAAGAATTGATCTTGCAACTAAGCAATCAGCTACAAAGTCAAAGCACTGTTATTCGTAATATTGAGAATCAGATAGGTCAAATTGCTAATTTCATTAATTACAGACCTCAAGGAACACTGCCTAGCAATGTCAAAATTAATCCTTAAGGATCTGGAAAAGAACATGAACAAGCAAAAGCTGTACAACTTAGAAGTGGAAAGGAATTAAAAGAGAAAACACGGAATGAGATTGAAAAATAGAAAGAAGTTGAAGAGATTGAAAAACCTAAAGATACTCTTTCTCCAAGTAAGAACATACTGTTGTACCTATTGAAGTGGGAGTTGAAAGACCACCACCATCTTTTCCTCAAATACTTAAACAGCAGAAGATTGACCATCAATTTTCTAAGTTCTTTGAAATTTTTAAGAAACTTACTATCAACATTCCTTTTGCTGAAGCTTTGGAGCAAATGCCAAGTTATGCAAAATTTATGAAGGATATTTTAAGCAAGAAGAGAATTTGAAGCTTTTGAAACTGTTGCATTAAGTGAAGAATGCAGTACAATAATTCAGAAGAAATTACCTCATAAACTTAAAGATCCTGGAAGTTTCACTATACCATGTGCTATTGGAGAAAAATTCTGTGTAAAAGCCTTATGTGATTTAGGAGCTAATATTAATCTCATGCCATTTTCAATCTTTCGAAAATTAGATTTAGGAGAGATATCTCCTACCACTATAACTCTTCAGTTAGCTGATAGATCGATCACTTATCCTAAAGGAGTTATAAAGGTTGTTCTTGTTAAGGTAGATAAATTTATCTTCCCTGTAGATTTCATTATTCTAGATATGGAAGAAGATAAAGAAATACTTATCATTTTAGGGAGACCTTTTCTAGCTACCGGTCGAGCTATGATTGATGTGCAAAAAGAAGAATTAATGATGAGATTTAATGATCAAGAGATAATATTCAATGTTCTGAAATCAATGAGGTATCCTGAAAAAGAAAAATGCTATCGGATGGATATTTTTTATTATATGATTAAAAAGCATTGCCAAGAAAGATGTAAAGTCATTTTTGAAGATCAAGATAAAGAATCTATGTTATATGATGAGTCATTAAATGAAGAAAATTCATCTGAAGAAACTCATTATATTCATGAAAATTGGGAAATTTTAGACAAAGCTAAAAATGATATACTTTTACCCTCAATTGAAAAAAGCCCTTGAACTGGAATTAAAGATGTTACCTGCACATTTAAAGTATGCATTTCTTAGAGATTCATTAACTTTACCTGTAATTATATCTTCAGAATTAAGCAAAGATCAAGAAAAAAAATTAACTAGAGTTCTGAAGAATTATAAGAAAGCTTTTGGTTGGACTATTGCAGATATAAAAGGAATAAGCACTTCAATCTGTATGCATAGGATTTTAATGGAAGAAAATTGTAAACCTACTATTGAACCCCAAAGAAGATTAAATCGAATTATGAAAGAGGTTATTAAGAAAAAGATTTTGAAATGGTTAGATGCTGAAATTATTTATCCTATTTCGGATAGCCAATGTGTAAGTCCTATTCATTGTGTTCCGAAGAAAGGATGAGTAACTGTCATTGTTAATGAAAAGAATGAATTACTCCTAACAAGATAAGTTACTGGATGACGAATTTGCATTGACTATCGAAAATTAAACAACACCACTAGAAAGGATCATTTTCCTTTACCTTTCTTGGATCAAATGTTGGATAAACTTGTTGGACACTCATATTTTTATTTTCTGGATGGATATTCTGATTATCATCAATTACCTGTTGCTCCTAAGGATCAAGAAAAGACAACATTTACTAGTCCTTATGGAACATTTGCCTTTAGAAAAATGCCTTTTGGTTCATGCAATGCACCTGCAACTTTTTAAAGATGTATGATGTCAATATTCTGTGATTTGATTGATAAAGGAATTGAAGTATTTATGGACGATTTTTCAGTTTTTGGAACTTCTTTTGAATCTTGCTTGGAAAATATAATGAAAGTTTTGAAGAGATGTGAAGAAACAAATTTAGTTCTAAACTAGAAAAAATGTCAATTTATGGTCACAGAAGGCATTGTACTTGGACATAAAGTTTCACAAATAGGGATGGAAGTCGATCAAGCAAAAGTGAAAATTATTGCTGAACTGAAACCACCTACTACTGTTACTGATGTAAGAAGTTTTCTGGGTCATGCTGGATTATATAGGAGATATATAAAGGATTTTTCTAAAATTGCTAAACCTCTTTGTCATTTATTGGAAAAAGAAGCTAAATTTGAATTTAACGAAGATTGTCTGAATGCGTTCAATATTCTGAAAGAAAAGTTAATCACTGCACCTGTCATTGTTGCACCTGATTGGAATAAACCTTTTGAATTAATTTGTGATGCAAGTGATTATGCAATCGAAGCTGTATTAGGACAAAAATATGAGAAGATTTTCAAAGTTATATATTATGCTAGCAAAACTCTTAATGAAACTCAAGTAAATTACACAACTACTGAAAAAGAGCTATTAGCAATAGTATATGCCTTTGATAAATTTAGACCATATCTTCTTGGAACAAAATGTATAATGCATACTGATCATTCTGCTATCAAGTATTTAATATCTAAAAATGATGCTAAACCTAGATTGATCAGATGGGTTTTACTTTTGCAAGAATTTGATTTTGAAATTGTAAACAGAAGAGGAACTGACAACTAAATTGCTGATCATTTATCAAGAATCAAAAACAATAATGAGAAGATTTATGAAGAAAATATAAATGAGAAATTTCCGGATGAGCAATTATATGTCACTCAAGGATTACAAATGTCGTGGTATGCAGATATAATTAACTATTTGGTTAGCAATATTTTACCATATGGGATAAATAGTAAATATATTAAGAAATTCAAGAATGATTGTAAATCATATATTTGGGAAGATCCTCATTTATTTAAATTAGGAAGAGATTCTGTGATTCAAAGATGTGTACTTTATGAAGAAAATTTTGCAATTATTCAAAAATGTCACGATTTTGAATTTGGAGGACACTTTGGAGTGGATAAAACTGCATTTAAAATTTTAAATTCTGGATTTTATTGGCCTACTTTATTTAAAGATGTTGGACATTATGTGAAAACTTGTGATTGATGTCAAAGAATGGGAAATATATCTAGAAAAGATGAAATGCCTCTAAACTTTATATTAGAAATCAAAATTTTCGATGTATGGGGTTTAGACTTTATGGGACCTTTCGTACAATCATCTGGAAAGATTTATATTTTATCAGCAGTTGATTATGTTTCAAAGTGGATCGAAGCTGTAGCTTTACCAAACTGTGATTCCAAAAGTGTTTCGAAATTTTTAAAGAAAATGATTTTTACAAGATTTAGAATGCCCAGGATAATTATCACAGATGAGGGAAGTCATTTCAGAAATATAAGAATTCAATCATTGCTGGAGAAATTTACAATTAAGCATAGAATTGCAACTGTTTATCATCCTCAAACAAGTGGAATGGCTGAAGTGTCAAACAGAGGAATTAAAAGAATATTGGAAAAGACTGTTAATCCTAAAAGAACTGACTGGGTTGATAGACTTGTTCTACATTATGGGCTTATAGAACAACTTATAAGACACCTATCGAAATGTCACCTTATCGGTTAATTTATGGTAAACATTGTCACTTACCTGTTGAACTGGAGCATAAAGCTTATTGGGCGATAAAGGAGTTCAATTATAATTTGAATACTGCAGAAGAAACACGATTATTACAACTGAATGAAATGGAAGAGATTAGAAATGAGTCTTATGAAAATGCAAGAATTTATAAAGAAAGAATGAAGAAATTGAATGACAAAATGATTTCTAGGAAAATATTTGTGCTTGGAATAGAAGTATTATTATTTAATGCTCGTTTAAAACTTTTCCCTCGAAAATTAAAATCTAAATGGATGGGATCATTTATAATTGAGAGAGTATACCCTTATGGAGCTGTGGATATTAAAAATCACAAAACTGGAAAAGTATTTAAAGTTAACGGATTAAGACTGAAGGCTTATATGGGAGAAATAAAATTAAATTACAAAGAGGCTTATGAGCTGAGTCTACCCGATTAATTCAATTAATTAGGTCGGGCTGACGACGTTAAACCAAGCGCCTTGTGGGAGGCAACCCATATTTATTAGTTTGAGTTTAATTATCGCTGTAAGGTTATGCCTTGGTCTTGACTAAATTTGTATATAACTTCTAGAAATAGAAGGCTAATGAGTCTGTATTGGCTTAAGCTAAACATTTTCTTGAAGTATATAGAAATTGGACTTGGACCACTCCATGTCAAATGTGAGTAAAAAGGAGATCAAGTTAATTAAATTGGACTTGGACCACTCCATTTGAGAAAAATCACATTTAATTCCAATGACATAATTAATTAAAAATAATTTAAATTAAATATAATTAAATTAAAAACAATTTTAAAATAATTTGATCATCTTTAAATCAAAATTAAATTAATACAAATAAATTAAAATCAGCTTCAAATCAACACAAATAAATTAAATATAACTAAAATTAAATTTAAAACAATTTTAAAATAACTAAGTCAATTTTTGAAATGACATAATCAAATTGAAATAACATAAGAAAATCACAATCAAACTAAAATATTAATTAATTTAAAACTGTCTTAAAACATCAACCCAATCTTATACAAATTAGCTAAATGTGTTAATGAACTAATTTGCCCCTAAAGGCTTCCACCTACATAATTCTTAAGTGAAATTTCTAGTGAATGTCACCTTACTTAAGGGATAATCAAAACATCTAGGTTCTTTGAGCAAGAGGAAAACACTTTCAACAAACTTAAAACAACTCGGGTGATTGATTCATCATTACAATGAATCTAAATTAACTGGAAAGATAATCCCGAAAGCGTTTAGGAAGATGTTCAGGGCTTAGTCCCGAGCACTTCCCTAACCTGATGAGATGTCTTAAAAGAACAATTGGACTTCATTGTTCTTTGATGAAGAAAATCATCCTTAACAAAACAAAAGAACCTAGACGTCATAGGAAGTGACTAGCAATAGGATTAGGACTTTGGTAGACAACCAGAACTTTCCCTTAGCTTTACCTAGGTACTTGTTGCAAATATATATAAATGCCTTAACATGTGTTTTAAGTGCAGACGAAAATCGCGGGAGTGCCCACCAGGTATGCATTTAAGTTTATTGCAATTTACATTTAGCAATTTATTAAATATCTTACTTTCCTGTACTTATAAATGCATGAAAATGATCGAACCCAGCATGTTTAAACAACTCAAAATTTAATCACCAACAAAAATAAAACTGCAATTACAACTAAAATTAAAACGTCTCGTTGGATGATCGGGAATCCCTCGGATGATGTAACCCACGTGTTGCTAATGAGATTTCTCATGGTCAAAATGAAAGTGTGGAACTCATTCAGTTGAGTTTAGTAAATTCATTTGGACTAAGTGAATCCGATGAAAATAGTGGTGTTGGGATGATGGAACGGTGGGATCTTAATCGGTTCTGCTTAATCAACTTTAAGATTTGTTTTAATTAAAACATTAAGCCATCTCAATTTTCAACCTCTCTAAAATAAAACACTTCTCTCATCTCTTGATTGCCACTTCTAAAATCAAACCTTCTGCAACAATAAGGAGCTTGGAGCACGATGGGCAGCACGACCATCTTCAACAGCAAAACTTAGGTCTACATCAGCTAAACCTTTCTTAGAATTAAATAACAAAGCCATAGGATTTTGAGGTAGTTTGCCTAGTGCAACATAAATCCTCAACTTTTTGTTAGGCATTTGCATAATCATGTTATGCAAATTAAGTACTAACCGGTCTTAGAACTCCGAGGTAGTCGTTTGGTACGACATAAACCCTCACATCTTTGAGGCTATTTATGTGATTATATCATACAAGCATAAGTCCTAATTAACTAAAATTGGTAGGATTACAACATTAAATAAATTTTCTCAAATTGAAGCCAAATCATAGGATAGTTTGGGAAGTTGCCAAGATTCCTCTTGGACCCTCAACTTCTCGTACCTTTATATCATTGGACTCTTAAAATAAAATGTTCCAAATTTGAGTTATTCCCTATTGAAATTTCCAAAATCTAATTTGTTTGAAACCTTAAACTTTGAAATTCTTGAGAGCGAAACCACAAATCATTATTGAGAGTTTTCTTAAATGATTTCCGTCATTTAGGATGTAATTAACTATAGGGGCTTGCCCTTATAGGGAACTTTAAGAACCCAGGTAATATAAACCCTGCTTAATTCCTTTATATTAAGCAGGGGAACTTGTCGGCTTATAAAATTTTTTCGCAGACCAAACGGATGTCACAAATCTTCTAGTTTATTTAATCAAGCCCCATCATCAAGCAGTGTGTCTATTCTTCGGGATAGATACACGGTTTGTGGTGCGGTGCTAGTTTATATAAACTATTTGGGATGCGAGATCGGTTTAATTTCATATCTTAAAATTTTTAAACTTAAAATTATTTTCAAAATCAAATGCTACTTTCTAAATTATATATATATATATATATATATATATTTAAATTAAATTTAAAATCTAAAATTCGCCGACAACTTCTGTAGGCAACCCCCTTTTTCAAAACACATAACCTAAAAAATATGCCGACACCCCCACACCAAAGACTGTCGAGACTTCTACCATATACCTCAGTAGACACCCCCACTGCCACCACACCAACACCGTCAAAAGCTATGACTACCACACCCGCATTGCCAGCAGCTGCCACTAACTTACCCACAACACCAGCAGGTACGTCTACCACACCCAAACCTCAATCATCTGCCAGTACCACACTCACACTGCCATCAACTGCTTCTGATGCGCCATCCAGTTAGAGCACCACACACAACACTTTTCAGTTGTTGGTTGTGGGCAATACACAAGTATATTTTATATATTAACAATAATTCTTTATTTTTTTATTTAATAGATTATTAATGATATGCTGCTTCTAGTTTTCTTCCTCCACACAGGCCATCCATTTTATCTGATACATTCCTCAGAGCATGTTCTACCATCCCCTACTTATCATGGAAGGAGATCCTGGTCCCAATTTGAGATATATGGTTTTAGGAGTTCAAGATATGTATCAAGCATAGTTATCTTATGTTGTATATTTTTATTTATGAATCTAACTTTTTCTGTTTTATTTTGCAAAAATAGTGGCCTTGGCCACTTGAGGATTAATTAGTTTACAAATCAAATAACTATTGACATTTTACTAACCTCTAACTTTCACTAATTTTGTTTTTTTTTGTAGAATACCTTTTAGAGGATGAAGAAGACCCGATCTCAGAAGTCAAGGAGGTAATAAATCACAAATTATGATCCGTCAGACTACGAACTATTGAGGGAGGCAGCTCGAGGGAAGTAAAAGGGTTAAGTCTATGACTTAAGGTCTTAGACATCCACCTACAACACTCTCCCTCCAACTCATTTGATGCATCAATGTCTACTTCTCAGAAGGATGAGCTTCGTAGGTAGGTTGCTACGATTGTTACTGATATTGAGGCCAGTGTCGCTGCCCTGGTCTCCACCTAGCTAGCCTAAATAAGATTGGAGATTTAATTGAAGATGAAGGCAGATTTTGCCGTGATACCGTGTCATGCACAACGGAGATGAAGGTGCCAAATGAGGCCTAGTCGGATGAGGATGATGATGAGAGGACGGATGAGGAGTAGAGACTTATATATATATATATATATATATATATATATATATATATATATATATATATATATATATTGGTTATTTATAACAATTGATTGAAGTGAACATTATTTTATATTTCAAGTGTTCATTTTGACTGGCTTAATGCAATGGTTATCCATGATTTATGTTTATGGCTTCTGCATTAATTAATATTGTAATATTAGATTAATAACTACTTGGATTAGTACACTATGTTATTTGAAAATTATTGTGTTAGGTGGTGCGACTTTTTTAATTTGTGAAAATATATGAGCTCAAATTTATATTTATATTAATTTAGTTTTCTATTGGGTCAAACAATTAAACATAAGTATACGTATCGCTCAAGAAATACAAGGCTCTAGTGAAGTATTGGATATCGATCCCACAGGGAGGCTATTAATTTTATGGTGTAGCACAGAAATCACTTCTCGAATCATAGCACAATTGCAAGTAATTTTAATTCTTAAAATAAAGAAAACAGTTGTAGTTACTACTTTTACCAAAGTACGTTTTAACTTTCTAGCAAGTTAAACTAATACAAGACTAAATTTATAACAAAGTTCAATTGTAAGAAAGAATCTTCCTCCTCTCCAATTATAATTTGATTCTTTTTTGTGACATAGATCAGTGATGCAAATGTATTGTGCCAAATAGGAGCATTCTTATTCTTTACCCTTTACCAAGCGCATAAAGAACAATGGCTAATCCTATGTTTAGTCCCAAAATCTGTGGTTAGGCTGGGAGTATACTGTCTCTCACTCCAGAGCTCCCACTTTCCTTCACCTGAAGGCTAACTCTCACTTTGATTTTCAAATCCTAGGACCAATTTGAGGATTTCAGCCTGTCACTCTGAAATCTCCATTTCTACGCCCATCAAAGTATATTTCCCTATTTATTTGCATTCAACCCGCTGAACTAAATCACTCATTCATGGACATTGAATGTGACCTTCAATTTTGTTGTGGAACTCATAATTCTTTCGAAAGATATGTTTCCCAATAATTTTTAACAATTTAATTGGCCAGATCAAAAAGTAAATGAAGTTCGAAGTGAAAAGGTCATCACAAATTTTCCATAATAAATCGGCACATCATTTCCATATCACAACATCAACACATCACATGAAGAGGAGGAAGACAAATAAATCAACTCAAGACTTATGAGGAAAAGATGACAAAACATGGATTTTATATATAAAAGCAACTTCTTACAAACAGAATAAAGAAAAGTCAACTTATCTCAAACTCTTGCCCAAGTGAATCTCAAGAAATTCCTTTGACTCCTCTTCTTTCTTCACAACAACACACAATTCTCTCTTTAGATAAATAAGGAAGAAGAAATCTCTCAGTTTCCCTTTTCTCCTACACAAATTAGAAGAGAACACACAAAACTTAGATTTCCTAAACAAAATGAAAAGACACTCACTCTTCACTCTCTCTACACTCTAAACTCTCTTCCCCTCTCTAAATTTGGCTCCAAAGTAGTTTAAATTTGGCCATAACTAATTTCCCAAGAGTTTCTTCAAGCAACCCTCCAAAATTCGGCCAAATACATTGAATCTAGTTTGAATTCAGGATAGGGCACGGTCCAGCGCAGGATAGGGCACTGTTCAGCGCTATTTTCCGCCTTTTGAGTCCAAAGTCTCTATAAATTGGCGCGGTTCGGCGCTGGTGGTAGAGACGTTCGACTCTGGTTCAATAAAATGCACTTTTGCCCCATTTTGCAACAAATTTGCTCCTTTTTGCTTCTTTGTTCTCCAAAGGCCTAAAATCATTGTATGTGCATGAAATCATGAAAAATACTTTTCTTTAAAGTGCAATATCATAAAAAATAAGTATGAAATGGATAGTAAAAAGCTATCAAATTTTTAGTGGATCAAGATCCCCCAAACTTAACTATTACTTGTCCTCAAGTAATTTTAGTTAATACATAAAATAATGATCCACTACAATGAGCTTTCTTACTAGAATATCATAATTTTTATTTAGATAAGTATAATAGTAAAATTTTCAGAAAGATCTTTGAATAATTCAAGTAAATTTTGCAGTGTAAGACTATCTAGTAATCAAGTCTAAGAGTTCTAGCCTTCCATTCAATTTAAAAATGATTGTAGATTGTCCTATTAAGGCACTTAAAACGATTACTTGAAAAGAAGTTTATGAGAACACTATTAGTAAAGATGCTAATCCATACATATAAGTTCAGGAAAGTAATTAAGTTCTTCCCTCTAGGTAGGTCCAAGTGAAGCCAAAATTTTGATTAGGCATCTCTTCAAGCTTCTCTTCACTTTTCTTTCTTTTCTTTTCTTCTTTTATTTTTTCTTTCTTTTCTTTTCTTTTCTTTTGTTTTTTTTCTTTTTTTCTTTCAAGTGAGGATTACTGTATCTGGACAACCTTTAATAATTTTGAACATCACCCTTCTCACCCTAATTTGAAACTTACCACAATCCTTTACATTATAGGCATTTCTTTAGCTTATTATTGATTCATCACAGAGTCTCAATCCTTTCCTATCACATAAAGTTTTAAGATTCTTAGTGCTTCAAACATACAGTTTTTCTTACTTTAAATAGTTGATTATAGTCCTACTCTCTTATACCAAATATCTTAGCTTACAAAATTACTTTTCATTACCAAATACTTTCATTCAATTTTACAAAATACTTAAATAAAATCAAAATACAATTATCTGAATTTGAGTTCTATTACAGAAAATCATGTTAATAAATTTGAAAATACTTTCAGATGAGAATAATTAACAGTTAATTCTTTCCCTCCCCCAAACTTAAATTTTTGAATATCAATATAATTAACTTAGGAAGGAAGAAAGAAAAGATATAAACATATATAACTCATACTTCAATATGTTGGGCTTTTCATACCTTTTAGTTTAGGCAGGTTTTTCTTCATAAAGTGGAACTGTAGGCTTGAAATAATTCAGAGCATTTCTATACACAAATATGGGTTAGAAATTTGCAAGGGAAGAAGTTTAAAAACATAAAATATCAACTATGCACACAACATTAACATCCAACTGTTACTATCATAGATTAAACTAATAAACCAAACACATGCAAATTCAACTATCACATCACATACATCACAATTAAGCATAAAATATGCTACAAATACAACCAAATACAAATTACATCATAGATACCAATCAGAGAGAGTATTAGGTACATCACATATACAAAATACAAATACAAAATGAAATGAAAGTAAAACTACATATACTACCAATCAACTTCTGCAGGAGCTCCACCATCATCGGGTTCTTCAGGCTGATATGGAGTGTACTCAGGGTAAGTAGGAAATACAATACTAGTGTCTCGCCTAAAAAACCTCATCTGTGCGTCATGATAAGCTATCTCATATTCTCGCCACCACACTTAATAATCATCATTTATCTTATCCGTTGCTTCTAGTCCCTCTACTCTGGTGTTCATCCTTTCTAACTGATCCATAACATCATGCAGAGTAGGCTCCCTAGATGTAGATGGTCACTCATGACTAGAAGAAGGTTCATCAGCTTTCTTAATCCATTTCCATCCTTCATGGGCTTCATAGGTTTTCATATTTAGTTTACTGATGGGCTTCAGGGGATGGACTACCTCATCATTATCTTCAGTTGCTACACCAGTACTGAAGGCATGAATCACGCTGGGGTGTTCAGTCCACCAGTAGTCTCTCATTTTAAACTTGTCAAAATACTCTTATAAGTAATAGCCCCAATATTGATATTCTTCAAGTTTTGAATACAATAATTTAGAATAGCTCTATCTACAATAACCTCACTGTGATGGCTGGTAGGCAAAAGTCTTGCAGAATGAAATAGTGTCAGGCTTTCGATATAGAATTCAAAGTAGAAAGGGGGAAGTTAACTTTTTTCCTTTGTTTAATCTTCCATTCCCCTTTTCTGTCGGTCAAAAAGTTCATAATTATATCCAATGCTTCATTAGTAACAAAAAATTTTTCGTATTCACATAAGAAAGAGGTTCTGAACTGATAAAATGCATTGATGCGGGCAGGGGTAAATTCAACCATTTGTCCTTTAACCAGGATATATTCGCTCTCAGAATATTATAAATTTGCATAAAATTCTCTCACAATCCCCAGCATCGCTTCAGCAGTGAAATAATAGAAAATTTCTCATTTACGAGTAGCAATAAGTTTTTCAATCATACCTCCAGGATTTTCAAAGGCTTTCTCTTGAATACACTTCTTATGGCTAAGAAATGTACTGAAGCGGGAATAAGACTTGAATTCACAAATTTTCTTTCATCGTAATCAAATTTTCTCTTCCCCTTAGCAATTCTTGGAGCTATTTGTCTAAAAATATCAAATTTTTTCAAATCAATTTCAAAATTGCAATGTAATGGACTCTAACACGTCTAAAATATATACGCTTTTTGCTATATCATTTTACTCATTTTTGATGATATTACACTTTAAAGGAAGGTATTTTGTATTTTTTTTGGTTTTAGGTACAAGAAATGGTGATTGGAGAAAAAGGAAACAAAAATTGTGCAATTTGGAGCAAAAATGAACAAGAAATGAAATTCTGCCCTAAAACCTTTCGATAAGTCTTTTGATGCTTAATCTCATTTACACTTCTTGCATATTTTTGAATGAGATTACGCTTTAAAGAAAGTTTGTTTTTATGCTTATTTTGTAGGGCTATCTGTTACGAACACAACGCAACTGAAACAGAGCGAATCGAAGCTAAAACGGAGCCAAACAGAGCAAAACGGTGGATCTGCGCAGAGCCTGCTCGCCGACGGCGGCCACGATCTCGCCGAATGAGAGATTTTCCAAAAAACACCGAAAAGTGCCTTTAAAGCTCGCCGACAGCGAGCTCGAACCCGCCGACGGCGCCCGGAAGGTTCTGGACCGACTTTTGGCGGTTTTTAGCCTAAATTCAACGTATTTGGACGCTTTTTCGAAGGGGTGCTTGAGGGAACTCTTAGAAATTGATCTATACTCTTTAAAATGGTGAATATGGGTTAAAAAAGGAGAAAAGGGGAGAAAAACTTTGAGGAATGTTTAGGATTCTTAGATTAAGAGTAGAAATGTAGATTTCTACCTTTTCGGAGAGATTGAAGATGAGATTTTGAGAGAATTTGTAAGGAGATGTTATAGCATTGCATGGATCGATGGGAGACTTTGTGGGAGAGATCTTCGTCTTTCTTTCAAGGGGAAAAAGCTAAGTATTGTTCTTCATTATCTTATAATTTTGTAAACAATTACCTAGTGGATTTGCTTTGGTTTAATGAAGTTTCCGTTGTGTTTTCTTCGTGCTTTGTGACACATCTCTCTTACTATTTCTTCTTCTTTGGAAATAGTGGCATGAGAAGATTATGTCATTCTTTTTATTTTACTTTTCTTTTGCAATGAGTAGGATTCATGATTAGGATTTTGGGATGCATGCTAGAAACAATTTTAATTATAAATGTGATGGTTTTTACTTGCACTTCATTTACATTGCAATAAGGGCCCATTGTAGTGTTAAAATTAGTTGTAATTGCGTTAAGCCCTGAAAGGGCATATTTAATTCTCAACAAAGTGGAACCACATTCAAATTCCATGGATGGTAAAGTTCATGGGGATTGAGTGCAAATAAATAGGGAAATAATATTAATCGGGCGTAGAATTGGAGATTTTAGAGTGACAGGCTAAAATCCTTAATTCGGTCCTATCGTTTGGGTGTTGAAGTGTAGATTGTTAGCCCTCAGGCGAGGGGAATGTGGGAGCTCCGAAGTGAGAGTCGGTATCCTCCCAGCCTAGCCGCAGATTCAGTAACCAAGCATAGGATTAGTCAATGTTCTTTATGCCCGGACCAAAGGGTAAAAAATAGGATTGCTCCTATTTGGCACATACAATATTAAATGCATCTCCTTCCTATACATTATCTATTTCACTACATAAGAATAGTAGTTTTTAATATCTCAAAATTCTCCAAACAAACTCATCCAAAAAGGGTTATCTTTAGAATTATTATTTGCACTTAGTTATAGTTACTATCTTTACATTTAACTCTTGTACTTAGGAGTAATTTCTAGATAAAACACAATTTTAATCGACATTCCAAACTAAGAACTATTAGTAGTAGACTAGAATTTGACTAAAGACCTCTTACTTCACTTCCTCGTGGGATCGATACTCGGGTTTTTAAAGAAAACTTTATATTACTTGAAACGATACGTATACTTGCGTAGTACCCCTAGTGTGTAAAATTTTTTCTAATTTTTATATCATTTATAATTTTGCACACTAGCCGCTATTTATAAATCGGGTCAAGTTTTTTGCCATCTTTTAGAAGTTAATTTACTGCGTAATTGCGGGCCGGGTCAAGTTTTTAGCGCCGTTGCCGGGGAAGCTTCGGTAAGAACTTTAGGAGAATTTTAGTTGAAGTAATTAGGCTTAGACTTGGAAAACTATAGTGTCGTAAAAACTATTTTTGTGTGAAAAGTGTTTTTATATGAAAAAGTGTTGTGAAAAAACTGTTTATGTGAAAAATAAGGTGTTCGTGAAAATGTTTTGTTGTGTTGAATATATTTCATTTATTATTTATTTAATTGTTAATGTATTGTTTGTTATGTTGCATATGCAAAACAAAGAATCTGCAGGACTTGTGCCTTATGATCCTGAGTTTGAAAAAAATAAAAATATAAAAATACAGAAAGGACTCGAAAAACTAGAAATGGAAATGGAAAACTTTCAAGATAATAACTTAGAAAATCATCATAATTCATTGAGGGATTACGTAAATCCTACGACAGATGAAATTCACTCTAGTATACAAAACCCTGTCGTAGAAGCTAATTCGTTTGAAATAAATCCTGAGATTATCCAACTGGTGCAGCACAATCAGTTTGGAGGAACTCCTTCGGAGGATCCCTATTTACACTTATCAAATTTTCTAGAACTTTGTGCTACATTTCGTTATAATGGCATGTCAGACGATGTTGTTAGACTAAGGCTTTTTCGTTTCTCACTAAGAGATAAGGCTAAAATGTGGTTATACTCATTAGCACCTGGCTCTATTAAAAATTGCGAGGAGTTAATTCAGAAATTCCTAGCTAAGTATTTTCCACCTTCAAGGACTACTAAACTTAGAAACGATATTATCTCATTTTGTCAAAATAAAGGGGAATCAATATACGAAGCCTGGGAAAGGTTTAAGTAACTCCTAAGAAAGTGTCCACACCATGCTCTGCCCGATTGGTTAATCATTCAAACCTTTTATAATGGGTTAGTAGGATCCCTTAGGTCTATAATTGATGTTGCCGCTAGTGGATCATTGTCGGCATATTTTTAGGTTATGTATTTTGAAAAAGGGATCGCCAACAGAAGTTGTCAGCAAATTTTAAATTTTAATTTATATATATATATATATATATATATATATATATATATATATATATATATATATATATATATATATATATATATATATAATTTGAAAAGTAAGCATTTGGTTTTTTTTTTAAAATAATTTTTTTTAAGTTTGAAAATTTTAAGATATGAAATCAAACCGATCTCACATCCCGAATAGTTTATATAAACGAGCATCACACCACAAACCGTGTATTTATTCCGAAGAATAGACACACTGCTTGATGATGGGGCTTGATTAAATAAACTAGAAGATTTGTGACATCCGTTTGTCTCGCGAACCAATTTTATAAGCCGATAAGTTCCCCGCTTAATATAAAGGAATTAAGCGGGGTTTATATTACTCGGGTTTTTAAAGTTCCCTATAAGGGCAAGCCCCTATAGTTAATTACATCCTACGTGACGGGAATCACTTAAGAAAACTCTCGATAATGATCAGTGGTTTTGCTCTCAAGAATTTCAAAGTTTAAGGTTTCAAAGGATTGAGTTTTGGAAGTTTCAAAACGGATTAGCTCAAATTTGGAACAGTTTATTTCAGGAGTCCAAAGGAAGAGAAGTAGGGGATGTCACAGACCCGAAGTGAACTTCGGTGACTTCCCAGACTATCCTAAATTTAGGCTTTGAATTTTGAAAATGACTTTATTTAAGTTTCAATCCTGCCAATTAACTATAGGAATTACATTTACATAATCACCTGATTATGCAAATAACCTAAAAGGTTGGAGGATTTATGTCGTATCGGACGACGACCCTGGAATCCTAAGCGAGTTAGGGCTTATATGTCACAGCAAGACTGTGCAAAGACCTAAAAGAACAGGTGAGGATTTATGTCGCATTAGGCAGACTACCTCGAATCCTATGGCTTGTTATTTAGACTAAGGATTGGTTTTGCTGATGTCGACACAGGTTTTGTTGATGACGACGGCTGTGCTGCCCACCGCGCTCCAAGCTCCACGTCATAGCAAGATCGCAGCTTAAACTTAAATCTTAAGTTAAAGTGAACATGCAAATCATTTTATTCCATCTTATTATTATTATCGTTTTTTTGTTGCAAGTGTGAGTGTGTGCTACAGTGACAGGAGCAGTAGTAAAAGGGAACAGGAAAAACAGGTATATGCTACAGTAAACAGTAAGCATGCTACACTAAGCAGGAGTAGGTACGAAGAAAAGTAAAGCATGCTACGCTAACAGGAATATGCGCTGTAACAGGTAAAACATGCTATGCTAACTGAAGCAAGTACTGAGGAAAGTAAAACATGTTACGTTAGCAGGTATATATGCTAAAAAGTAAAGCAGGTAAAGCAAGAATAAAAGAAGTAACAGTGCTACAAATGTACCGTAGGCGCTGATTACCCGCGGCGTATTATTACATGTTTATTATTATCACTTTATTATTTCATGCAGAAAAGGGCATCAGCACCAAAACAAAACAGGAGTGAACGTAGTAAGGGAAACCTGACTAAGTACGCTACCATTACGTGCAGGAAAAGCGAAATGCAAAATCCGGGAATAAATCCAAAAAGAAAAAGGCGAAAGAAAGAAAAAAAAGAAACTCGAAAGAAAGGCGAATTAAAGCAAAGAAAATCAAGAAAAGAGAAGGAATCCTGTAGAAACCTCGTAGAAAAACTTGAAAATGGTCGTAGCAAAACTGCGAAACACTAAAAGGAGAAACTCACAGATGTCCCGCTAAACTCATAACGAACCGTAAGAAAGCCATGGGGCATCTGAAAAGGACCGTAAGCATGGTGGTGTTAAGGACTCAGAGCTGTGCTGTATGTCCCACCTTAGGTACTGACTACTAGACCAACTTTCTACAGAAGGTAGCCCTAACCTGACTCGAGTAGCCGACTATGGACCTTTGTAAATTTTCACACATTTCATTTTGGGTTTGCATGCAAGTAAAAAGTTGTAGGTAAGTATGCTGTGCTGTGGTGGAGGTAATTTTTTTTTTGTATTTTTTCAAATGTATGTATTTTTATTATATTTTTTTATATATATATTTTAGTCCACAGGTTGGCTACCCTAATCGGACTATAACTGCTAACATCTTTAGACAGCCGGTAGTAGAAACCCCAAGGACGGGTGAATAGTGTCTTGAGTTCCTGTTCTACCCTCTCCAGGGTCTCTGAGTCAGGCGGCACCATTCTATAATTTTCTCGTAACCTTTCCTATGCAATTTTATCAGTGTCCCCACCACACTTACAGCCTTGCTTGATGGCCCCACATATAGCCTAAAGGGGCTATAGGACATTGAACCAAGAAGCAAGGAGAAAATCAAGGGACGAGAGAACAAAACAAGGAGAGAGGAGAAAACAATTCACCTAACACAGAATCGTAAAACGAGGTGAATTGGTTCTCAAAATTAATCAACTCACGTCAATCACCCCGGACTCCCGACAATCCTCACTCGTCCTAAAGGAAAGACCTAAAAGTGTCACCACGCTCGTGAAGTGACCTAGGCCTCTAAGGTGGTGCTAAACCCATCCCCATGACACTCAAGTAATGGCAAAGAAAAGGGAAAAATAAAGCTGCGGGGAAGGAAAATAAAACGGAGTGAAGTAAAAATGAAGTAGAAAAAGAACAAAACCAACCAAGAAAAATTGGGCAGCATAACGGCATAAAAATAAATTTTCCACACCTGCAATTTGCATAAAAAGAGATGTCGCAAGCATATGTATATGTAACAACCACTGTTTCCATCCATCCCAAGCATGTATAAAGCATGTTAGAAGCATGAAAACCGAGCCCTCCATTTTAGTGCAAATAGGAGCAGCTTCCTACAACTAAAAGAGCCAAACCGAGCCCCAAATCCAAATGCAAAAAGGAGGCGGCCTCTCCCCATTTCAAATATCACATCTCAAAACTTTTCACATTTTCAAAAGAGAGCTATGTCAAGTTTTAGATTTTTCAAATAAGCCACCCGGGTCCTCAAAATTTTCACAAAAGAGTCATGCAAAGCTTTTCAAGTATTCACATATAAGCCATCCAAACTTCTCAAATTTTTACAAAAAGAAATACCCATGCCTTCCAGGTTTTCAAAAGGTCAAACACCAAGGTTCTCGAATAATTGCAAAGGACAAATAAAACCTTTCAAATTTTCAAAAAACGCAAAGCCTCGAGGTAGATTATTGCAAATAAGCAAGCCAAACTTTTCCTCCTATACTCAATCACATAAGTTATGCTCTCAAGATTACAGTGAAATCTTGGAATTTTAAAAAACAGTACCTGCTCCCATATTCCTTTCAAACACTCCATCAAGCAAAAAGAAGTAGCAAATCAACATGGCTAGAAATTCAAATGTCAAAAATGCGCATGTGCCAAATATACAAAGTTAAGTGGAATGCATGTATGTGCTTCGAGCAAAAGATGGATTTAAAATAAGTGCTCCAGTCTTTTGAAATTGACATTAAAATAGCTTAAGAATTCTCTACCTGAATGATTATTACTGCTATCTCCAAATAATATTTGAGATATCCAACTGGTGCTCAATTTAAAATAGGACTAAATGCTCAGCACTCTCAAGGCATTTATATACATATAATGAAACCCAACAAATATAATTCCAACAACGAAAGATTGATCCGATAAACAAAATGAATCTAACAACTGAAAACAAGCTCAACCATGAAGCAATGGTGAATAGAATTCCCATTGAAAGCCAGTTCTTGCATGCAGTGAAAAAAAAAATAATAATAATAAACATAATGACTGATTTACATGTATACCACTCAGCTCATAAGTATTCACATATTTAGCTTCTCGCTTCTTTGTTATCTAAATTTTGTATACCACGTCAAGAGCATTATCTCGTCACATAGAATCCACTTCCATGCATAAATCAAATGATATATATGTGAAGAACAATGGTATGTATATAAAGAACTAAAGCAAAGAAGTCAAACAACGAATATGAAGGATTAAGTGGTATGTATGTAAATTTCATTAAATAAGCATCAATCAATTGCAAATAGAAGTTTAGTGGCTGCTCATACAAACAAATTCCAACTTCCAATGTCACTATTTAAAGTGTTCTTCCAATAACTCTCATTCGAGCTAAAATTCAAAACGCCACCAACGCTCTTTGCTACCAAGGGAGATTCATAAAGCCATTAATTAAACCAACAGTGAATGCTAACTCTTCACAAGCATTAAGGCTTCCTACTCCAGCAAATGCATAAAACCTCCAACCACCCCTTCATGCTCCAAAGCACTAATGTTTGGAGAGGAAATAAATAAAGCATTGAAAGGATTCCAAACTCTCCAGAAAATTCAAAAGGAAATAAGAAGAGGAAACAAATAAAGCATAGAAAGGGTTCCAAATTCTCCAGCAAGTTCAAAATGAAAGAATCAAAGAACTCTTAATATAGTTAAAGCTGAAACGAATCAGCTCGAGAAATCAGATCTTTATTCTTTTCAAAGCAGCAAACGATTCATCCTAAAACAGTGCTAAAGTCTCCTCCAAAACAACATATGCTACAGTATGGATGTGAGTTTCTCGTATTAAAAGCATGACATTCCTCAACCTTCGTGAAAGTAGGAAAATCAGAGATAACTCCAAGCAAAGTAAGAAATGTGTAAGAAGAAGGAGTGGGGAGAGATTACCTTGCTCGAGATTTTACCCAAAAGAAGTGACGGAGCTCCAAGCCAAAGCACACAAAGAACAAACCAAGCAATGGAAAGTAATTACAACAACCTCCCTGAAATTATTTTGGCAGCACCACCACCTCCTCTCATAATTTTAGCCAACCTTCCATCCTTCCCCCAAGTAGGATTTTTATAGCAAAGAAAAGGAGGAGAAGCACTCACCTTCGCTTACCAGGGCGGTAAACTGGATGCGAAAAGAATGGGGCGAGTGGCGACAACGTGCGGCAGAGAGCGTGGCGAGGGAAAAGCTGGAGTACAGCAAAGAGCAGGTGGAAGTGATCTATAAAAAATACCTATTTCTTTATGTCTTAATTCTTATTAAATTTTAAGGATATTATGCTTTAATGAAAGGTATTTTTTGTATTTTTGGATGTAGGTAATGTAAAAAGGTCTAAGAAGGAAAAAGGAGCAAAAAGGAGCAAAAATGGAGCAAAATATTAAAAGTATAAAAATATGGCTCGACGCCTAGCGCGTAACCGGCGCCTAAGCGCCGTACTCGATACGAAATCATCAAGTTTTTGACAACGTTTGATCGGCTATTTTGACGGAGTGAGTGGTTATTGGACATTCTAGAAGGTCGGCGGCTGTTCCTTGATAATAGGACATGTGATACATTGCATTTGGACGCTCCAAAATGGTTTTAATCGCGAAGAGGTGCGAGCCAAAGTGAAGAGGTGCGAAGAACTAGACGCGGTGTCCGGCGCCTAGGCGCCATACCGACCTTCTAGAAGATTCATTGAATGTGGACATGTTTTGAAGAGGTGCCTCAAGGCAACTCTTGAAGCCTATAAATAGAGGTCCATTTCTTCGTAAAACGTGCCCCTCCCATCGTACCCCTTTCTCTTATCTACTTTAGGATCTCTCATCCTTAGAGAGAGAATTAGAGAGAGAATTTTAAGTCCACTTTTGTTTAGTTTAGTAAGTTTATTTTCAAGTTATTGCATCTGGAGTTCATTACATTGTGGAGTCAGTAGGAATCAGGAGATCTATAGAAGAAATATTTGAGATAAGTATATTTTTACATTTGATTCAAAGTTTAATTATCATGTTTTGTTATTTATTTTCAATGTGTTCTGAGTAGTTAGTTACTTTCTTACTTCAATTATAAAGAGATAGATAAGATAATATAAAGATTCGATGGAGAATTAAAATTCAAAATATTTTCAGAACATTGTGATGACATTAATACCTGATCTTACTTTACTTTTTTAATTGGTCGTTTGAATTGTTAAAACCTGTTGAAGAGTTTAGAAAACCTTGAAGGAAAAGAACTCTTAACTTGTAAATGTCACATGAATCCTTGGGTAGTCGAAGGCCATGTGCGGGCTATTCATGGTGAAGTGCAAATAAATAGGAAGATTATATTTAAAGGGCGTAGAATTGATAAGTTTTTAGAGTGACGGACTAAATTCTTATAATTTGATTTATGGACTAGAAAGGGTCACTAGTAGGGCCGACCATAGCCACCCTTGGACATCTAGAAGTGTGAGCCTAGATTAACCCATTCTACTAACAATACATCCGGACCTATTCTGAAAATTAGTCAATGTTCTTTGCACTCGGATCAAAGGGTAAAGAATAGGAATGCTTCTATTTGGCACAATACCATAAATTAAATTCTCCAACGAATATTAAATTATCTTAAAAATCTTAGATTAATTGAAGGAAAGAAAGTTTTTTATTTTATATAGAGTTCATAAAATCATTTTCTTATTATTGATTTCTTTAATTGCATCCAGTAAATTAATAGTAATTTATAATCAAAATAAAAATATTTTTACTATTTTATTTCGCTTTCACTTTATAGAAAATTTATCTTCCCTGTGGGATCGATACTGGGGTCTTTGTTTAAAAACCCTATATTACTTGAAACGATACGTATACTTGTGTAGTACCCCTAGTGTGTAAAAATATTACTAAATTATATAATATTAATTTTATACACTAGCCGCTATTTATAAATCGAGTCAAAGCTTTTTGGCTATCTTTTGGAAGCAAACATTACTGCGTTAAGCGCGGCGGTCGGGTCAAGTTTTTGGCACCATTGCCGGGAAGAAATCAAAGGAAGAAAGAAATAGAATAGTTAAATTTTATATTTATTGCTTGTTTTATGCGAAGATTTGGTTCTGAAGGATTAATACCTTTAGATTCTGAATCGGAAAGAACAATTAGAAAAATTAAAAAGGGAAAACAAATTCAAAAATTTCAAGAAATGGCTACTTTACAAAATCTAATCGAACTTAATGATCAAAATGTTTATAAACCATTAAGGGATTATGCTAACCCTATCGTTGATGAACTTCATAGTAGTATTCAAATACCCACTCGTAGATGCTAATTCTTTTGAACTTAAACCGTCTATTATTCAAATGGTGCAAAACAATCAATTTGGTGGACACCAAATGAGGATCCAAATTTACACCTCCATTTGCGACTGGTTCTATTAAAACATGGGCTGAAATGGCACAAAAATTCCTTGCTAAATATTTTCCTCCTTCTAAAACTGCTAAATTAAGAAATGATATTACTTCGTTTAGTCAATTTGACGGGGAGACAATATATGAAACTTGGGAAAGATTTAAAGAACTATTAAGAAAATGTCATCATCATGCTTTACCTGATTGGTTGATTATTCAAACATTTTATAATGGATTAATTGGACCTTTAAAATAAATTATTGATGCTGCTACTGGAGGTTCTTTAATGTCTAAATCATTTAAAGAAGCTTACACTTTAATTGAAGAAATGGCTAATAACAATTTTCAATGGCCTTCCGAAATGATTAACCCTAAAAAGATGGCCAGTATTCAAGATAATGAAGCCTTTTTTATCTTAGCTTCACAAGTTGCAGCAATGTCTAAGAAATTAGATAATTTTGCAATTAGTATTTCGCATAATAACTTTGCTAATATTGAAGATCCTCAAACTATTGAAACTTTACAAGCTATTGCAAGTAAAAATAATCCTTATTCAAATTATTATAATCCTGGGTGGAAAAATCATCCTAATTTTAACTGGAATAGATCACAACAACAATGGGGTAATAATCAATCTCATCCCACCGGAAATTGGAATAATCAAGTTAATTCAAATTATAAACCTCCCGGATTTAATAATCAACAGAAAAAGTTATCAATAGAAGAATTAATTATGCAAATGAATAATCAATTACAAAATCAAAATACAGCTATTCTTAGTATTGAAAATCAAATGGGACAAATTGCTACTTTAGTTAATAACAGACCTGTAGGAACACTTCCTAGTAATGTTGAAATCATTCCAAAGGAAACTGGAAAAGAACATGAACAAGTTAAAGCTGTGCAACTTATAAGTGGAAAGGAATTAAAAGAAAGATTGCATAATGAAATTGAAAAAGAGATCGAGGTCAAGAGATCGAAAAACCTAAAGAAACTCTCTCTCCTAGTCAAGATCGATCGTTATACTCGTTAATGTGGAAGTTGAAAAATCACCACCACCTTTTCCTCAAAGACTTAAACAAGCATAAACTTGATCATCAATTTTCTAAGTTCTTTCGAAATTTTTAAGAAACTTACTATTAACATACCTTTTGCTGAAGCTTTGGAACAAATGCCAACTTACGCAAAATTTATGAAGGATATTTTAAGCAAAAAATGAAAATTTGAAGCTTTTGAAACTATTGCATTAAGTGAAGAATGCAGTGCAATAATTCAAAAGAAATTACCTGAAAAGCTTAAGGATCCCGGAAGTTTCACTATACCCTGTGCTATCGGAGAAAAATTTTGCGTAAAAGCTTTATGTGATTTAGGAGCAAGTATTAATCTCATGCCATTTTCTATCTTTCGAAGATTGGATTTAGGAGATATTACTCCCACCACTCGTAACTCTTCAGCTTAGTGATAGATCTATAACTTATCCTAAAGGAGTTATAGAGGATGTCCTTGTTAAAGTGGATAAATTTATCTTCCCCGTAGATTTCATAAGACTTGATATGGAAGAAGATAAAGAGATACCTATTATTTTAGGAAGACCTTTTCTAGCTACCGGACGAGCTATGATTGATATGCAAAAAGAAGAATTAACCATGAGAGTCAATGATCAAGAAATTAAATTCAATGTTCTTAAATCAATGAAGTACCCTGATAAAGAGAAATGTTATCGAATGGATATAATTGATTATTTAATCGAAAAACATTATCAAGAAAAATGTAAAGTTATTTCGAAGAAAAATTTGAATTTTTAACTCGATGAAGATGAAATAGTAGAAGAAGAAGAAACTCATTTTATTAAAGATAATTGGGAAACTTTAGACATAACTCAAAATGATATACTTTTACCCTCAATTAAAAAAGCACTCGAACCGGAATTAAAAATGTTACCTTCCCATTTAAAATATGCTTTTCTTGGAAATTCGTTAACTTTACTCCGTTATTCTTTCTTCGAACCGAGTAAAGATCAAGAAGAAAAATTACTAGGTGTGTTAAAGAACTATAAGAAAGCTTTTGGTTGGACTATTGCTGATATAAAAGGAATAAGCCCTTCCATTTGCATGCATAGAATTTTAATGGAAGAAAATTTTAAACCTTCTATAGAATCGCAAAGAAGATTAAATTCTATTATGAAAGAGGTTGTAAAAAAGAAATTATTAAGTGGTTAGATGCTCGGTATTATTTATCCTATTTCGGATAGTCAATGGGTAAGTCCTATTCATTGTGTTCCGAAGAAAGGAGGTGTAATCGTCATTTTTAATGATAAAAATGAACTTATTCCTACAAGACAAGTTACTCGGATGGTGAATTTGTATCGACTATAGGAAACTAAATAAAGCCACTAGAAAGGATCATTTTCCTTTACCTTTCTTGGATCAAATGCTCGATAAATTAGCTGGACACTCATATTTCTGTTTTCTGGATGGATATTCTGGTTATCATCAATTACTTATTGCTCCTGAGGACCAAGAAAAGACAACATTTAGAAGAATGCCTTTTGGTTTATGTAATGCACCTGCAACTTTTCAAAGATGTATGATGTCAATATTTTGTGATTTGATTGACAAAGGAATTGAAATATTCATGGACGATTTTTCGCCTTTGGAACTTCTTTTGAATCTTGTTTGGAAAACATAGCCAAAGTTCGAAAAGATGCGAAGAAACAAATTTAGTTCTTAACTCGGGAAAAATGTCAATTCATGGTCACGAAGGCATTGTACTTGGACACAAAGTATCACGGAAAGGGATGTAAGTAGATCAAGCAAAAGTGAAAATTATTTCTGAATTGCAACCACCTACTACTGTTACTGATGTGAGAAGTTTTCTAGGTCATGCTGGATTTTATAGAAGATATATAAAAGATTTTTCTAAAATTGCTAAACCTCTTTTTCATTTATTAGAAAAAGATGCACAATTTGAATTTAATGAAGAATGTATTAATGCTTTTAAAATTCTAAAACAAAAATTAATAACTGCACTTATAATTGTTGCACCCGATCGGAATAAATCTTTTGAATTAATGTGTGATGCAAGTGATTTTGCAATTGGAGCTCGTATTAGGACAAAAATATGAGAAAGTTTTCAAAGTTGTATATTATGCTAGTAAAACTCTCACTCGAAACACAAAGAAATTACACTATCACCGAGAAAGAGCTTCTAGCTATAAGTATATGTCTTCGATAAATTTAGACCTTATCTTCTTGGTACTAAATGCATAGTTCATACCGATCATTCTCGCTATTAAATATCTAATATCTAAGAAGGATTCTAAACCTAGACTTATAAGATGGGTTTTACTTCTACAAGAATTTGATTTTCAAATAGTAGATAGAAAAGGAACTGAAAACCAAATTGTTGTTCATTTGTCTAGAATTAAAAATGATATTATTTCAGAAGAAAATATAAATGAGAAATTCCCTAATGAATCTTTATATGTTAGTCAAAGATACAAAACACCGTGGTATGCTGATATTGTTAATTATTTAGTTAGCAATACTTTGCCTTATGACTTGGATAACAAATTTATTAAGAAATTTAAATATGATGCTAAATCTTTTATTTGGGAAGAACCTCATTTATTTAAAATTGGTAAAGATTCTATGATTCGAAGATGTGTACCTTATGAGGAAAATTTTGCTATTATTCAAAAATGTCATGATTTTGATTTTGGAGGACACTTTGGCATAGATAAAACTGCATTTAAAATTTTAAATTCTGAATTTTATTGGCCTACCTTATTTAAAGATGTGAGACAATATGTTAAAACATGTGATCGATGTCAAAGGATGGGAAATATATCTAGGAAAGATGAAATGCCGTTAAACTATATATTGGAAGTTGAAATTTTTAATATATGGGGATTACACTTTATGGGACCATTTGTTCCATCATCTGGAAAAATTTATATTTTATTACCAGTTGATTATGTTTCAAAGTGGATTGAAGCTGTTGCTTTACCAAACTGTGATTCCAAAAGTGTTTCAAAATTTTTAAAGAAAATGATATTTTCAAGATTTGGAATGCCTAAGGTAATTATCACCGATGGTGGAAGTCATTTCGGAATATAAGAATTTAATCATTACTACAAAAATTTGGAATCAAACATAGAATTGCAACTCGCTTATCACCTTCAAACTAGTGGAATGGTCGAAGTATCAAACGAGAGAAATTAAAAGAATTTTAGAAAAGACTCGTTAATCCTAAAAGAACCGATTGGGTTGATAGACTTGATTTCGCATTATGGGCTTATAGAACGAACTTATAAGACACCAATCGAATGTCACCTTACAGGTTAATTTATGGTAAAAATTGTCACTTACCTGTAGAACTTGAACATAAAGCTTATTGAGCGATAAATGAGTTTAATTTAAATTTGAATAAAGCAGGAGAAAAACGATTATTGCAACTAAATGAGATGGAAGAAGTTAGAAACGAATCGTATGAAAATGCGAGAATTTATAAAGAGAAAATGAAGATGTTGCATGATAAGAAAATTTCAGGAAAAATTTTTGAGCCTGGACAAAAAGATTTACTGTTTAATTCTAGTTTAAGACTTTTTCCTGGAAAATTAAGATCTAAATGGATTGGAACTTATTTTGTTGAGAAAGTATACCATTATGGAGATGTGGATATTAAAGATCCCAAAACCGGAAAAATTTTTAAAGTAAATGCATTAAGATTGAAGCCTTATTTGGGAGATATTCAGAAGATTTATAAAGAGGCTTATGAATTGAGTCAACCTGATTAAAGATTTACTTAAGTCGGGTTGACGACGTTAAACCAAGAGCTTTGTGGGAGGCAACCCATAATAATCTTGTGTTTTTGTGTTTTAATGTAAGGTTATGCCTCGATCTTGATTAATTTTATATTACTTTAGAAAAATTTGATGCTCATAAGTCTTGGTCGACTTAGGTCGAAAATTATTTTGAGGTATGTAAGATTTAAAAATAGGATCACTCTATTTTAAATATGAGTTAAAAGGAGATCAAGTTAACCTTCATTATGATAGTTTACAATGTGAGTTATCGAGTCTAAATTACTCTTATCAATACAACTTACCTATCTTGGAGAACAAAATTTTGAAAATTCGATGATTAGGCGAAACGGAGTTGAACATAGTTCCGGCGCCTAGGCGCCAGAATTCGGCGCCTAAGCGCCAGAATCAACTATGTATCAATAGGTCCAGTGCCTAGTGCCAGATTCGGCGCCTAGGCGCCAGATTCGGCTCTTAAGCGCCACGGTTACTGGGTTGTACAAAAATTGAAAATTTTCAGTTTTTCACACGATTTTCCCCTTTAAATCAGTCCATCTTCTTCCATAACCATCAAACAATCAAATTTACGTCCCTTACATTTCATTCTTTAGAGATTTGAGAAATTTTTGAAGAAATGGAAAGGAGAAATCATGGAGAAGAGGCTAGGGACAAGGTCTCAAGGGATCCTCAACCCTACTTCAATGCTTTCATCGCTGTAAGTTTAGAGAAAATTTCTAGTCGTTTGGATAAGTTTGAAGAAGATTTTAAAAGGATTGAAGATCGCCTTCATGAGATGTTTCATCAAGTTGAACATCTTGAATGGCAAATGAAACTTCAATTTAATCATATTGCAGCTTATCATGATGCTCAAATTGAAATGTATGCGAAGAACATGTGGATTGATGAAAAGAAGGCTACAGATTTCCCGAGAGCGTTAGTATTCTTTCTAAGTGGAATACACAATTTCCCTTGTGAAGATTAGAATATTCTGGTAAAGAGATAGTTATTATGGTTTGTTGAGTCGTTGTATCGATTTAGAGAATCGATTGTGTTTGTTAGTATATTTTCTTTCATGTTCAATGTGTGTTGTATTTGCTTTGAAATTGTTATGATTGAGTGTGTATTAGGAACTTGAATCAAATGTAGTACTTATTTGGAATGTATTGAGTCAAAATTGAAGATTTTAAATGGAAATTAGTGAGTTTGATTGAAAACCTTATGTTTGATTGGTGGATTCAATATTTAATTTTTATAAATTTTTGAAAAATGTTGTGGAAGTTAGAAACTGAAGCTCTACTCTGATATGAGTAATTGGAAGTTGAATTTATGAATTTTGGTGGAAAAATAAATTAAAAAATTTTTTTTTGTGAAAGGCGAGTTTGGCGCCTAGGCGCCAGAATTCGGCGCCTAAGCGCCAGTTCGGCCTGTACCCGAAAATTTACTTAAATAACCCCCAAAAGCCATTTTTGACGCCTAAGCTTCATCTTCTTCCCCATTTTCGTGAAAATACATCCTCTAGATCCATTTTGAGGTCAAAACATCAAGGATTTGAGCGCGAAACCACTCGATTTCTTCGTCTCAAAGTCAGATCTACACTTTAACCATTTATTTTCGATTTTCACCATAGATTTCCCTAAGTTTTGCTAAGAACCGAAAATTTGAAAAAAAATATTCAATTTTTAGTAATTTCTTTGGATTTTTAAACTTATTTTAAGTTTTATAAACTTAAAAAGAGTTTAAATCTTTGATTCCTAAATTAGTTCTTGTTATCTTTCACATTTAGATGACTCTAAAATCTAAGCGCGGGAAAGGACGAGAAAATTTTGATAGCAGCAAATTTCCAACTGCGGCTGCGCATTTTCTCTTCCACGAACTTGCGTCGTCGAGAAAGTTCATCTCGGAATGAAGTTTTTATCATCCTGGGGAGATGATCGAAAACACTATCGTTGCGCACAACTGGCAACGATTTTGTTACTTTACCTGCTATTCGTCGTTATCCCGATTGTTCGAGAATTTTATGCAAATTTTCCGGATGCCGAGGATTATGAAGTCTTTGTCGAGGTATCGGAGTAGGATTTAGTCCGGAAAGAATCAACATATTCTATGGCCTCGCCACCGACTATTGAGTGTTATTATTCCGGATTATCACCATCCGAGGGAGATTTGGACATGATTATTGCTTATCCGACTAACGGTCATCGGATCTTGGAAGATCGGGAACGGAAAGAGGGTAAACTTCAAATCCTCCGAATTAAATGGTGTATCTAAAGCATGGCACTACTTTATTTCTACAAGATTGTTACCTTCCAACCACCCGAGTGAAGTGACTAGAGATCAAGCGATCTTAAATTATCGCATTCGTGAGAGGAAACCTATTGATGTCGGGAGCATTATTTATGATTCCGTGGAGTCTACCGCGAGATCCAAGCACTTCGTTGGATTGGGATTTCCATCTTTGATCTATTCACTATGTGTTAGTAATGGAGTCACCGTTGATATTTCGAGGAGAAGCCGAAGTCTACTAAGCCAATCGGGCGGGAGAGTGTTAGTATCGATGATCGTCTTCGAGGGAAGAGATCGACCGCTCCTTCTACTTCGCACATACTTCGGGTAGACCTTCTTCTTCTAGACCCTCTACTTCGCCGAGCCACCATCGGATTTCGGGAATCAATGCATGATTAGTTTTTAGAGCAACGGCAGGAGTTATTTCAAACTCACCTGCAGGATTGATACTATTGATAGAAAACTAGATCATTTATCTGATTATACCCAGAGGAAGAGTAATTATGATGCTGAGTATGATGAAGCCCTAGTCAGATTTCAGAAGGGTGAACATGATGTTAGTTTTCTTATTTTTCCTAGATTCACACCATTTGTTGATCCTAAGGACGTAGAATTTTCCTTTGGTGATGAAGATGATGATGAGGCTACAGCTAGTGATTAGTTGTTATCGATTTCTTTGATGTGTTACTCTGTTAGTTTGTTTTATTTGGATTGTTTGTTAGTTTTTTATTTGATGTATGTTGACTGTTTAATATGAGGATTCTGTTGTATTGAGACTGAATTTAAAATTAGTTTATATGTTGTTTTAGTTTAATGTTTAGTACTTAATTATTTTTGCTCTGTTTTAATTCTGTTTCAAATTTAATATCATCATAAAATTAGCCTGCTTACTTTTCTATATACATGCTCAATTTTATCTTAATTATTCATAAAAGCATGATTAGAAGTAAATTTTTCTTTTTAAAATTGTTTTTACATACTTACTAAAAATACTTATGATTTTCTTTCTCTCATACTTTCAAATTATCATAGTATACCAAAACTTAAGTTTGGGGGAAGGAAAAATCCATTCAAAATTAAATTTTATTTGTCTTTAAAGAGCTAATACTTTCTTAAAAATAGAAACTTTTTAACATAACTTAAGGAATGAAGAATTTATTTGAGATCACTTTTATCTTTGAAATTATAAACAATTTAGTGAAATTAACCAACATTTTACTAACATTAATTAATTTTAAGAATAGAATTATTTAACTTAAAGAAGAATGAGAAAAAGAATTTTTCTATTCATGGTAGAAATAATAGAATTTTAGAAATATTAAGTAATAAAAAATTATCACTTGAAAAAGAAAAGATTGGAATTCTTTTTTAATTTTTATTTATGTTATAATAATTAAGTGGAGATGTATAAGTTTTGAAAATATAAGTTAAGGATAGTGAAGTTCAAAACCATTAACAGGCTATCCAGATATAGTAATCCTCTCTATATAAAAAAAAAGAGATAGAGAGGAGAAGCTTGAGGAAATGCCTAATAAAAAATTGGCTTCACTTGAATTATCTTATAAGAAGAAAACTAATTACATACTTTACTTAATTTTATGCATAAATATTTATTTAGAAAAGATTTTTCAAGATCTTTTTCGTGTAAATAATCTATGAAAGCTTAATATAATAGACTTCTATTAGTTTCAAAATGAATGAAAAGTTTGAAATCTTATGATTTGGTAGTTAAATATTCTTTAAATTCTTAAAATTAAACCTAGTTAGTGAAATTGGGTTAATAATTTACTAAAGACTTTATAAAATCAAAAATTATAATGAATCTTAAATATTTATCTTTTATTTCCAAAAGTTATATTTTATGTAGTAAAAAGAGTTACTTGAGGACAAGTAACATTTAAGTTTGGGGGATTTTGATCTATAAAAAAATACCTATTTCTTTATGTCTTAATTCTTATTAATTTCTAAGGATATTATGCTTTAATGAAAGGTATTTTTTGTGTTTTTGGATGTAGGTAATGTAGAAAGGTCTAAGAAGGAAAAAGGAGCAAAAAGGAGCAAAAATGGAGCAAAATACCAAAAGTATAAAAAAATATGGCCTGGCGCCTAGGCGCCAGAAACTGGCGCCTAAGCGCCAGACTCGATACGAAAACTGTCAAGTTTTGACAACGTTTGATCAGTTATTTTGACGGAGTGAGCGGTTATTGGACATTCTAGAAGGCTGGCAGTTGTTCCTTGATAATAGGACATGTGATACATTGCATTTGGACGCTCCAAAATGGTTTTAATCGTGAAGAGGTGCGAGCCAAAGTGAAGAGGTGCGAAGAACTGGACGCGGTGTCCGGCGCCTAGGCGCCAGATTCCGGCGCTTAGGCGCCAGACCGACCTTCTAGAAGATTCATTGAATGTGGACATGTTTTGAAGAGGTGCCTCAAGGCAACTCTTGAAGCCTATAAATAGAGGTCCATTTCTTCAGAAAACGTGCCCCTCCCATTGTACCCCTTTCTCTTATCTACTTTAGGATCTCTCATCCTTAGAGAGAGAATTAGAGAGAGAAATCTAGGGCCACTTTTGTTTAGTTTAGTAAGTTTATTTTCAAGTTATTGCATCTGGAGTTCATTACACTGTGGAGTCAGTAGGAATCGAAGATCCGTAGAAGAAATATTTGAGATAAGTATATTTTTACATTTGATTCAAAGTTTAATTATCATGTTTTGTTATTTATTTTCAATGTGTTCTGAGTAGTTAGTTACTTTCTTACTTCAATTATGAAGAGATAGATAAGATAATATAAAAATTCAATGGAGAATTAAAATTCAAAATATTTTCAAAACATTGTGATGACATTAATACCTGTTCTTACTTTACTTTTTAAATTGGCCATTTGAATTGTTAAAACCTATTGAAGAGTTTAGAAAACCTTGAAGGAAAAGAACTCTTAACTTGTAAATGTCACATGAATCCTTGGGTAGTCGAAGGCCATGTGCAGGCTATTCATGGTGAAGAGCAAATAAATAGGAAGATAATATTTAAAGGGCTTAGAATTGATAAGTTTTTAGAGTGACAGACTAAATTCTTATAATTTGATTTATAGACTAGGAAAGGGTCACTAGTAGGGTCGACCATAGCCACCCTTGGACATCTAGAAGTGTGAGCCTAGATTAACCCATTATACTAACAATACATCCGGACCTATTCTGTAAATTTGTCAATGTTCTTTGCACCTGGATCAAAGGGTAAAGAATAGGAATGCTTCTATTTGGCACAATACCATAAATTAAATTCTCCAACGAATATTAAATTATCTTAAAAATCTTAGATTAATTGAAGGAAAGAAAGTTGTTTATTTTATATAGAGTTCATAAAATCATTTTCTTATTATTGTTTTCTTTAATTGCATTTAGTAAATTAATAGTAATTTATAATCAAAATAAAAATATTTTTACTATTTTATTTCGCTTTCACTTTATATAAAATTTATCTTCCCTGTGGGATCGATACTGGGGTCTTTGTTTAAAAACCCTATATTACTTGAAACAATACGTATACTTGCGTAGTACCCCTAGTGTGTAAAAATATTACTAAATTATATAATATTAATTTTATACACTAGCTGCTATTTATAAATCGAGTCAAGCTTTTTGTCTATCTTTTGGAAGCAAACATTACTACGTTAAGCGCGGCGGTCGGGTCAGGAAGCTTTTCCCAGAGATTGGAGCACAGGGTAGGGGACCTCAGGCTAGACCTTTGCGAGGAGAGAAGGGGGCTGCAGGGAGAAGGTGGAGCTCAGCCTCGTCCGGGTTTGCGAATGGGAGAGGGGAGCGACGGCTAGAGGCGTGAGTTTAGGGATTAGGGATTTTGCTTTTCTTTTTTTTTATTTTAAAATAATGTTTTATTCAAATTTCATCGATCTGAACAAATTTCGACCCTACACGAAACCACATCAAAATTAGTGTCCTTTCAAGGAAATTTTGACATTCCGGACACAACGGCGCAGTCCGTTTCGTCATCCGAGGTCGTTTGGGCAACCTCGTCGATGGTCTCGTCAAAAAACGTGTCAAATTCAAGTTTTATCAAAATTTCGACTCGCGGTTGATCGTTTCAAAATTTAATTTTAGTTTCGATTAATTGTGAAGCAAATGAGTGACGTGAATTTCAGAGTTTAAAAGTGTCGAGGGTCCGAATTGTAAAATTCGCGCGTGCGGCGGTGCGAAAAGTGCACAAGGCAACCCTTAAGGTTCTATAGAGACTAATTTTGAGCTCTGTCGTGTTAGTTTCGACCTTCTAAATGTTAGAGGTCGACAACCATACAAGCAGAATTTCAAGACGAGTAAAGAGTCGGTTCGAGTCTCTAAAACAGGGTGGGTCCCATCTCTAGTCCTCTAGGATAGTCAAGGAGAAGTCCTATGGCTAGACCCTAAGCACTAAGAGGAAAGAAAAGACCTCGCCAAAAATGAGGTCAACAATCATTAATGTCAAAATCATTTGATGAAGCGTATGCATTAGTTGAAGAAATGGCTACAAATGAATTTCAATGGCCCTCTGCAAGGGTAAATCATAAAAATATAGCTAGTATTCATGATACGGATACAATTTCAATTCTTGCAACTCAGATTGCTGCAATATCAAGGAAGTTGGACCAATTTGGAATGAACCAACCTCAATTTACTCCTGTAAGTGAGGAAAGTTCATTAGGGCCTATGATTGATTCTAAATTATCATATGAGACTTTAAATACCATAAACAACCCGTACTCTAACTTTTACAACCTAGGTTGGGAGAACCATCCTAAATTTAATCGGAATCATACTACTGATGGTGGAAACCAAAAATGGGAAAATAATCATGCAAATCCTAATGGAAGTTGGAATAATCAGGGGAACACAAACTATAGACCTTCATATCTACTGGACTCTAATAATGATCAACAATTTGAGGATAAGAAGATGTATATGGAAGAAGTGGTATTGCAAATGGGAAACCAGTTACAAAGTCAAAATGCTGCGATTAGAAACATAGAGAATCAACTAGGACAAATTGTTAATTCACTTAGCAATAGATCCCAAGGAACACTTCCTAGCAACATTGAGATCAACCCTAAAGAGAACACTATTGAGCAAGTAGATGCTGTCCAATTAAAAAGTGGAAGAAAGATAGAGGATGTGGTTAGAAAAGAGAAAGATGTTGTAAGAGAAACAACGGAAACTAAAAAACCTGAAGAACATGTTTCTAAGGATCTGGAAAAATTAATATCTCCAACTAAAATCAATTTGGAAGGACCACACCCTCCATTTCCTCAAAGACTTAGACAACATGAGTTGGATAAAAAATTTTCAAAGTTTATTAAAGTACTTAAGAAGTTAACGATAAATATTCCTTTCACTGAAGCTTTGGAACAGATGTCAAGTTATGCAAAGTTTATAAATGATATATTAAACAAGAAAAGGAAATTTGGGGATTACGAGACAGTTGCAATAAGTGAGGAGTGCAGCGCTATACTTCAGAAAAATTTTTCTCGGAAACTTAAAGATCCTTGTAGCTTTACAATTCCTTGTGCAATTGGAAAAAGATTATGTGGATAAGCTTTATGTGATTTAGGAGTGAGCATTAATGTGATGCCTCTATCTATATTTAGAAGGTTAGGTTTAGTCGATATTTCTCCCACTACTGTAACCCTTCTGTTAGCTGATCGATCTATCATTTATCTAAAAGGAGTTATAGAAGGTGTTCTTGTTAAAGTGGATAAATTTATCTTTCCTTTGGACTTTATTGTATTAGATATGGAGGAAGATAAAGAAATTCCAATTATTTTAGGGAGACCTTTCCTTATTACTGGACAAGCTGTGATAGATGTGCAAAAAGGAGAGTTGACTATGAATATTAATGATCAGGAAGTCACTTTTGATGTATTAAAGACTATGAAATATCCAGCTGAGAGAAAAGATGATGATTGTTTTTGGATGATGAAATTGATTATCTAAGTAAAGACCATTTCCAAGAAAGTTTTAAGAGTAAGTTAAAAGATGAGATTGAAATAAATTTTCATGATGAGTTGAAAACTTTATTTAAAAAAGACTGTATGTATGTTCAGGAGAGGTGTGAAATGATGGACGCTACCAAAAATAGTAAACTTTTAATTCCATTTATTGAAAAATCTCATGAACTTAAGATGGATATACCCCATACAATTTTAAAGTCTATCTATTTAGGGAATTCATCTACACAACCAGTCTTTATATCTTCAGATGCGACTCAATCACAAGAAAAACCTCAATTGAATGATGAACAATATAAAATTATTGAACTAAGATTTGGAAGAGAATTTGAGGATAAATTTCAAAAGAACTTTGAGTTAAGAAAAAAGGATAAGGATATTGGAAGACCATTGGAAGAAATTCCTAGGGAATTAGAAAAACCTATTTCCTTAACTAAGATAGATCCTCCATCATTTAATAATTATAAAGGGGAAGAATTGGAAGATAACTTGAAACAGAAGAGTGACATAGAAGAATTTGATCCTGAATCTGAATTATTTAAAGAGAATCTGACCCAAAATTTGGAAGATATTGAAGTATCTTATAAAGATCCATTTCTTATAAATTTCAAGGATGATATTAATATGCAATTTCAGAAAATCAATAGAAGAATATTGGATCTAGAAAGAAAAATGAGGAACAATGATATAAATCCATCTGAAAAGGAAGAGCTGAATGAAAAATTAAAAATTGAGAATTCTATTGTAATCCCTGGATCTGAAAAAGATTGGGCGATTGATCGAGGATTACTTAATTGAAATTTTAATCCAGGTGAAATCATTTTTCAGGCCCGCGACGTTAAAACCAAGCGCGTTATGGGAGGCAACCCATAGTTATCAGGGTGCTTTGATTTAGTGTGCTTGAGAGTCATGATTGTTAGTGTTGTATGGTGTTTGGATTAATGGATTGACTTGATCTTTATGTGTCATTATGGATTGATAAATTTGATTGTTGATTGGTAGATGTTTGGATTGTTAGTAGTTTGATCTTTGTGTGTCATGAGTGAGGTGATTCCTAAACTTCTTATTATGGCTAGACTTCATCTCTTGTAGTAGTTGGATTAATGAGTCCACTGTGACTAGGGTCTCACCCAGACTTGAGTTTTACAAGAGAAATCATGAATTTCAAACATTGATATTTCTATCTTAATTTGTTACATCCTTTCTCTAACTTTGTTTTCATTTGGTAAGAGTCGCGAACCTATTTGATGAATAACATTAGGATGATCTTACACTACAATATGTACCTGTTAAAGGTGCTTAATTAAAGGGATTTGATGATGCTTGAGATTGGTGTCCGGAAACCAATTTATCAGGGATTATCTATAAAATCATTTCAAAATGTACATAATTTATTAGAGTAGTGATTCCGTTAGAAATTGGAAGTAAATCAATGTGATGTGATGAGTTAATGGAAGAATTGAACTCATTTATCATATGTATGTTTATGTTTGTGTTACAACTTTATTTAGGTCTTGAAGAACATTTTTATATTCCCATGCTGATACATGCTATGCTAGTTAGACTTTGGTTTAGTTAATTTCATTCTAGCATGATTAGTTTAGATTTATTTTCTGCTGCATATTGTTTTATCCTAATGAATACTTGTAAATGGTTTTGATAGATGTTTGTGGTAGATAGAATTTCTAAATTATTTTTCTTCCTGCTTATATTTTCTGTACTGAATGCTATATATGTTAAAAATTAAGTTTGGGGGTAGGAAGAAAAGTAAAATTTTAAAGTGAAAATACTTCCTTTTAGTGTAATTTTATTACAAGCATGTTTTAGGTTAGATTTACTTTCTCCTACAGTTATTCTATCCTGATTATGCATGTATATGAATTTGATAGGATGTTATAGTAGTAAGTAGATTCAACCTTTACTTTTTCTTCCTGCTATATTTTATGGAATTAATTGCAAAATATTTTTGAAATTTAAGTTTGGGGGGAAGAAAAATATTAACTCTTATTTGTTCTCAATTATTATATTTTCAAAAATTATTAGCATAACTTCTAGCAATTGAACCTCGCTTGAGATAACTAAAAATTTTTATTTCAGTTGAATATTATGGAAGGATTGGATGAAAGTTTTTAGTAATAAATGTTAATTTTATAAGGGTAAGATATTTGGTATGAAAGAATTTGATTATAGTTAACTATTTAAAGTAAAGAAAACTGTATTTTTGAAATGTTAAGAGACTTAAAGTATTGTGTGTTAAGAAGAGATTGTGACTTTATGATGAATAATAAAACTCATACCTAATTATAAAGTAAGGATGTGTTTCAAGTTTGAACTTTAGAAAGAGGAGAGTGAAGTTCAAAATCATTACAGGCTCTCCAGATATAGTAATCCTCATTAAAAAAAAAGAGAAAAAGAAAAGAGAGTGAAAAAAGGGGATTGAAAATGATCCCGAAAGAAAAGGAAAAAAAGAAGAAAGAAAGAAAAATATTTATAAGGAGAAGCTTGAGGAGATGTCTAATCAAAAATTGGCTTCACTTGAGTCACCCTAAAGGGAGAACTTGATTTAATTGCTGAATTTATATTTAAAGTATTGGCCTACATTTTGATTAAGTTTACATGAACTTCTTTTTCACATAATCTTTCAAGGCACTCTTAATGTTACAAATTATGGTTTATCTTGAAATAAATAGAAGACTAGAACCCTTTGACTTGATTATCGAATATTCTTATACTCGTAGCGTTAACTCCGAGTTATCGAATTTCTTTCTAAAAATCTAACCAATATATTCTTTTGAATGAAAAATTTTAGTGTATTACGGGTGAAAAGTAAATTGCCCTGAGTTATATTTTTATGTAGTAAAAGTGTTACTTGAGGACATGTTACAGTTAAGTTTGGGGGATTTTGACACGTCTAAAATATATACGCTTTTTGTTATATCATTTTACTCATTTTTGATGATATTTCACTTTAAAGGAAGGTATTTTGTATGTTTTTTGGTTTTAGGTACAAGAAATGGTGATTGGAGCAAAAGGAAACAAAAACGGTGCAATTTGGAGCAAAAACGAGCAAGAAATGAAATTCTGCCCTGACACCTTTCGATAAGTCTTTTGATGCTTAATCTCATTTATACTTCTTGCATATTTTTGAATGATATTACACTTTAAAGAAAGGTTGTTTTTATTCTTATTTTTTAGGGCTATCTGTTATGAATGCAACGCAACTGAAACGGGGCGAATCGGAGCTAAAACGGAGCAAAACGGAGCAAAACGGTGGAGCTGCGCAGAGCCTGCTCGCCGACGGCGGCCACGATCTCGCCGACGGTGAGATTTTCCAGAAAACACCGAAAAGTGCCCGAAAAGCTCGCTGGTCGGCATATTTTTAGGTTAGGTGTTTTGTTTTGAAAAGAGGTCGCCTACAGAAATTGTCGGCGAATTTTAGATTTAATTTAAATATATAATTTAAAAAGTAGTATTTTATTTTGAAAATAATTTTAAATTTGAAAATTTTAAGATATGAAATCAAACTAATTTCACATCCCAAATAGTTTATATAAATGAGCACCGCACCACAAACCATGTATCTATCCCGAAGAATAGACACACTGCTTGATGATGGGGCTCGGTTAAATAAACTAGAAGATTTGTGACATCCGTTTGGTTTGCGAACCAATTTTATAAGCCGACAAGTTCCCCTGCTTAATATAAAGGAATTAAGCAGGGTTTATATTACTTGGGTTCTTAAAATTCCCTATAAGGGCAAGCCCCTATAGTTAATTACATCTTAAGTGACGGGAATCACCTAAGAAAACTCTCGATAATAATCAGTAGTTCTGCTCTCAAGAATTTCAAAGTTTAAGGTTTTTAAAGGATTTGAATTTGGAATTTCAATAGGGAATGGATCAAATTTGGAACATTTTATTTTGGGAATTCAAAGGAGGAAAGGTAGGAGAAATCACAGATTCGAAGCGAGCTTCGGTAATTTCCCGACTATCCTATTGTTTGGCTTGGATTTAGGAAAGCCCTAATGTTTATTTAGTATTTTGATCTTGCCAATTTTAATTAGTTAGGACTTATATTCGTATGATAAAATCATACAAATAGCCTCGAAGATGTGAGAGTTTATGTCGTATCGGACGACTACCTCGGAGTCCTAAGACCGGTTAGGGCTTAATTTACATGATATGATCATGCAAATACCTAACGAAGAGTTGAGGATTTATGTTGCACTAGGCAATCTTCCTCGAAGTCCTATGGCTTGGTTATTTAATTCTAAGAAAGTTTTGCTTGAAGTAGACTCGGGTTTTGCCGATGACGATGGCCGTGTCGCCCACCATGCTCCGAGCTCCTTGTTGCGAGAGGTTTAGTTTTAGAAGTCATAAATCGGGAGATGAGAGAAGTGTTCGGTTTAGAGAAAATCTTAAAATCCAGGTGTTTTTTTTAATATTTTAATTAAACAAATCTTAAAGTTGATTATAACAACACCGGTTAAGATCCCACGGTTCCATCCTTCGGCATCGTTATTTTTATCGGATTCACTTAGTCCGGATGAATTTGCTAAACTCAACTGAATGAGTTCCACACTTTCATTTAGACCGTGGGAAATCCCATTAGCAACACGTAGGTTACATCATCCGAGGTATTCCCGATCATCCAACAAGACGTTTTAATTTAGTTGTAGTTGTAGTTTTGTTGTTCGTTTGTGATTAAATTTTGAGTTGTTTTATATTTTGAAATGTTGTGGCGGTGAATTTTATCTTGTAATGACTTTTAATTTAGTTTTGGTTTCAGTTTTAGGGACTATCCTAAAGGTGTAGGTTTTCATGCAAGAATTGTTTATCATGCAAGAAAAGTAAGTGCGATGCGATTAAATAAATTGCAATAAGGTAAATTGCAATAAAATAAAAACGTACCTGGAGGGTCTTCCCGTCATCCCAAGCTGCACTTAAAACACAATTAGAATATTTAAGCATTTAAAGCAAGTTCCTAGGTAATGCTAAGGGAAGGGTTATGATTTTCTACAAAGGTCCTACTCCTATAGCTAGTCATCTCCTATGACGTCTAGGTGTCGGTATTTTGGGTTTGAGGACGATTTTCTTCATCAAAGAAAAATTAAGTTCAATTGTTCTTATAAATATCCTATCATATCGAGGAAGTGCTTAAGACGAATCTTAAACATCTTTTCAATATTTCTAGGATTATTTTAAGTCCAAGAGAATTTAATTATACAAATGAATTAATCGTCCGGAGTTCAAGTTTTGTTATCTTGCTCAGTGAACTAGGACATTTGAATATCCTATAAGTGAAGTAACACTTCACTTAATACTCCATTTAGGAGTTATGACAACAAAAGCTTTCGAGGGCAAATTGATGTTCAAGTGATTTATGATTTAATTTAATTTCGAGTTAATGGATTTAAGTTTGGAATAGTGTTCAAGTTGTTTTAGATTTATTTTTGAATTCTTTATGTCTTAGGTGATGTTATTTTTAATTCAATTTAATTTAACTTTAATTTAATTTAATTTAATTTAATTTAATTTAATTTAATTTGATTTAATTTAATTTGATTTAATTTGATTTAATTTAATATGTTTTAATTTAATTTTATTTTATTTAATTTAATTTAATTTAATTTAATTTAATTTAAATTTAAATTTAATTTTATTTTTAATTTTAATTTAATATTTTATTTCTTATGTTTTAAAGATGATTTAATTTTAATTGTTAAAGTATTAATTTAATTGAAATTTTAAAAGGATTTAATTTAAATAATTTAACTTTAATTTAATTTAATGATTAAATCTTTTAGCATTTTAAATCTTAAATTTGGATTATCATCTTAATTAGGAATTAAATATTATTGAGATGATTAATTTAGGGATTCTTAAATTAAAGAACAAATCTCTTTCTAATAATATCCCTATTTTAATAATTCCAATTTTATTATTCTTCCAAATTTAATTAATTGCTTAATTAAGGTTTATTTTAATTATTTTTAAATTGTTTAGTAGGTTTCTACCCTTTAATTATTTAAATTTCAATCATCCAAATCAGATTAAGATCAAATATTTTACTTTTTCATTTTATTAAGCCTAAAGTTTTAATTAATGGTTAAAATTTTAATTACCATTTTGCCCTTCAAGCTTACTAATTCCATAACTCACTAAATTGAGCTCACATGAATTTGAAATTTTTATGTGACTTCACTCATATGTCAATAAAGGCATTAGAGGAGAAAATGTGATTTTTTTGTATTTAATTTATTTATGTAATTATTTTTGGTGGAAAATAGGGATTTCCAAGGAAAATTTAATAATATGACCAAGGGAAAGTTTCTGTCCTTAAGAAACTTATGGGACATTCCTAATGACTAGAGGACTACTTGGACCAATTTTGGTGATTTTTTGAATTATATTCTTTTTATTATAATTATTTTGAGTTTTGGAGTATTAATTAATTTAAAAATAAAATAAAGGTTGAAAAATGAATTTTATATTTTTCAAAAATCTCTCTTATATCAAGGAAATCAGAGAACCAATTTTTACAATTTTCTAATTTTTCTTTGATTTATTAGAATTATTTTAGTGGAAATGCTAAAAAATACATTTTTTTAATTTTAAAATTACCTTAGGGCTTTAAAATTTAATATCTCATCATATAGACTTAAGAAAAATATGAGGTTTATTCCTAAGTGGTTAAAATTCAAAATGTGACATTTTGGTGAATTTTATTATTTTTGAGATTTTTATTATTTTTAATTATTAAAAATATTAAAATAATGCAAAAAATCAACTTTTTTAGAAAATTGAAATTTTAATTTTCTTAAATTCCCCCGATATTAGAGAGGCTCCAAAACCAATTTGGTGAATTTTTTAAAAGCATTTTGAAAGTTATGAATTTTTTAAGTTTAATTTTGGCTAAATGGCTTAATCAACCCATTTGATAAAGCTAACCAAGTCCAATTGACTTCAAACTTTCATGGTGGGTTCCTCTGATGCTAAAGGTCAGTGGAGTATTGATTTCAAGTCAATTTGATGTATGGTTAGCTCTAATTAATTAAAACTCCATTTTGGGTGTTTAAGCCAATTAGGGTTATTCCAAGTGAGTTAACTCAAAACCTATTTTTCCTAGGGTCCTCTGGTCATAACAAACATCACCAAATTTTCCTAGAATTTATTTCACAATATGCTGATTATTGGAATTAAAATACTCAAACTAGCAACCTAGAGTTGAAAAATCAATAACTCTTCATAGGGATGGCCTCGACTTTGGAAAATTCAGGGAATGTTCCCAAATTCGCAGGCTTCAAAAGCCCTATGGTCTCATGCCATAGTGAAATGTATACATGCATGGAGAATTGAAAATGTGCAGAGAGTAAATAAATTATTAAAAATCAAATACTCAATGAAATTAAATGTTTCTTTTCCACATTATTCTCCTCTATTCACTCGAGCAAGAGAGTATTTTTATTTTATTTTTATGATTTTTCTACACAAAGTTATGCATTTTTGAAGTTTAGGGTCAAAAATAAATAAAATATTTCATTTTCCCGCTCAATCGCCACGTGTCGCTCTCGATTGGCCGGCGCGGTTCCGTTCATGGATGCGACTACCGTCCAACTCTATCAGCACCGTCCGTTGGATACACGCCCGATCGGACGGCCGTCGCTTCTCTCCCTAGTTCTATTCACCCAAAACTGTCCAACTTCAAACCTTGATATCTCCCTCGATTCTCAACGAAATTGAATGAATTTTTTTTTAAATGATTGTCTAATCGAGTAGCACACATCTATATGGTGATGATATACTTAAAACATGTGAATAATTACAGAAAATTAAAACATGCTCTGTTGGAGGAGAAAAAATTTAATACTTTTGTCCAAGAGGTGAGGCCTCGATTGGAAATGATTGGATTGAGCTTAGGAGTGCTTGGAGAAGCTTTGGGAACAATTTGGCAGAGTTTACCCAAGGTAATCTTTGCATCTCTTCCACTTGGTCATGGAGGTGGGGTTTAAATAAGGAAGGTTATGGTGGAGCTTGGGTGGCCATGAGGGTTGGCTTGGTCCATTCATCAAGGTTTTTTGGCTAAGGAAAACTCACATGATTGAGCTTGATCTTGGTGCAATCAATTGGGTTATGCCATGTGTAAAGTCTAGGATTTAAATGGCATGGGTGTAAGGAGCATTTTTGGTCCAATTTGGGTCAATTCATGGTTTTGGCTTGGTTCACTCACCAAGGCTTGATTTGGGCTGATGTGAGATCATTTGGGTCAGCCTCACATATGTGGTGAAGTCCCCATCCAAGGTGAGGTGGCCGATTTTGGTTAAAGTGTATCATGAATGGGGTTAAAAAAGGTTTAGTGAAGGCTTAAGAAAGGCTCCCTCTCCTTGCCATAAGTGGCATGGTGAGGTGGAAAGGGCTCCCCATGGCTTGCATATGGCTTATGCATGGCTCCATGACTTCATTTGGCTTGCTCATGGCTTGGGGAAAACGTTGGCTCACTTGCATGGAAAAGGGTTATTTGGAATTTTGAAAACTTTGGATTCCATTGATGGGATTTGTCATGATGCTACAAATGGGTTGATTTCATGATGTTTTAAGACTTTGGTCAAATAGGATTATCAAAGGAATGATGAAGAAAAGGTTTCATGTGGGCTTGGAAATGGACTTTGGGCTTTTAAAATTTGGTAAAGGTGGGCTTTTAGGAAGGTTTAAGGGAGTGGGCTTTTAGGTTAGATAATGGGCTTTTGAATAGAAAAATTTGCAATGGGCCATGCCAAATAAATGTTGATTTTTGTCTAAGGATGTTTCATGATTGATTTGAAACAAGTTTGGAGTGATTTGGGTTTGAATTGGGTTGGATTTGGGCTTCTTTGGTAAAGGGGTTAATGTAGGTCAAATTGGGCTAACTTGGGCCAATGTTGGTCTAGGGTTGAAATTGTTGTAAAATTAATGTTGGGAAATGTTTATGGGAGTGTTTCAAAGAGGTTTTGACTTTGGTTGGGTTTTGATTTTGGAGTTTGGGCTTATTTGGGTTAGGTTTGGGTTTAGGTCAAGATTGGGTCTTTTAGCTTTGGGTTGAATTTGAGTGGGGTTTGGGTCTAAATTTTGGGCAAATTATGTTAGTGTTTTATTTTTGGGGATGTTAAGGAAGGTTTAGAAAAGGTTTGGGGTTAATTGGAGTTGAATTGGGTGAGTTTGAGCTAAGTTTGGGTCATGGGTTCAAATTGGGCTTTAAGGTTAAAAGTGAAATTGGATTCAAATGTCAATCAAATTGGGCTTGGATTTGGTCTAGATTAGTGTTGGGGATGTTTAATTGAAGTTTAGAATTGAATTGGACCAGAATTTGGGTCAATTAGGTAGGTTTGGTTTGACATTTGGTTCACTTTGGGTTAAAAATGGGTCAAATTGGGGATTTTGATAAAAGTGGGGTAAATTGACAAAATTGGCCCATAGTGTAGTTAGACAAAATGAAATTGGGAATATTTGGGATTTTCTGGAATTTTCTGGGAATTTTCTGAATTTTTGGATTTTTTGGCTAAGAGGGGCATTTTGGGTATTTGGAGGGTATTGGGGGGTATTTTTGGAATTTTTGGTATTTTTGGCTATGGATGATCAATTTGATTGGTGAGGAAATGTTTAGGAATGGTTTTGGGGAATTTTGGGTGATTTGGAAATTTTGGAGGATTTGGGTAATTTCAAGGGTTTTGGGTAGGCTAGGCGGGTGTAGGGTCCCTGGGGTCAAAAATTAAAAATTTGGAAAATTGAAGATTGGGTAATTGTAAGTGAAATGAAATCATTTTGGTTGAGCCATGAAGCCATATCAAGCCCACATGAGCCATGAAGGGACTCATTTGAGGCATCCACTATGTTGTTCCTAACCCTCTTGGCCAAGGGCTTGAGGGTTAAGGACCATCCATGCGAATCACCTTCATGAGTCGAGAGGTCAAGTTAGGTATGGGTGTGTTTTTAGGAGGTGTGTGAAAGTGTAGTGTATAGGTGTAGTGTGTGTGTAAGTCAGCCCTTCACTCGGACCGATGCCACCTGAGGCGGTCCTAAGGCCAAAGAGTCCTATAGGAACTCATCATTTAAACTTCCACATTCGATTTCAACCCTCAGGTGATTAGGGGTCTACAATCAAGTTTGTGGAGTTTGCAGGAGTTAAGAAGTGGTTTGAATTTCTAAGTGGTGGGTCCCAATTCTAATCCTCTAGGATAGTCAAAGGAAAAGCCTAAGGCTAGATCCTAAGTACTAAAGAGAAGAAGAGAAGACCTCATCAAAAATGAGGTCAACACTCGCCGACAGCGAGCTCGAACCTGCCGACGGCACCCGGAAGGTTCTGGACTAACTTTTGGCAGTTTTTGGCCTAAATTCGACGTATTTAGACTCTTTTTCGAAGGGGTGCTTGAGGGAACTCTTAGAAATTCATCCATACTCTTTAAAATGGTGAATATATGTTAGAAAAAAAGGAGAAAAAGGGGAGAAAAACTTTGAGGAATGTTTAGGATTCTTAGATTAAGAGTTGAAATGTAGATTTCTACCCTTTTGGAGAGATTGGAGATGAGATTTTGAGAGAATTTGTAAGGAGATGTTCTAGCATTGCATGGATTGACGGGAGACTTTGTGGGAGAGATCTTCGTCTTTCTTTCAAGGGGAAAAAGCTAAGTATTGTTCTTCATTATCTTATAATTTTGTAAACAATTACCTAGTGGATTGCTTTGGTTTAATGAAGTTTTTGTTGTGTTTTCTTCGTGCTTTGTGACGCATCTCTCTTACTATTTCTTCTTCTTTGGAATAGTGGCATGAGAAGATTATGTCATTCTTTTCATTTTACTTTTCTTTTGCAATGAGTAGGATTCATGATTAGGATTTTGGGATGCATGCTAGAAGAAATTTTAATTATAAATGTGATGGTTTTTACTTGGACTTCATTTACATTGCAATAAGGGCCCATTGTAGTGTTAAAATTCGTTGTAATTACGTTAAGTCCCGAAAGGGCATATTTAATTCTCAACAAAGTAAACCATATTCAAATTCCATGGATGGTGAAGTTCATGGAGATTGAGTGCAAATAAATAGGGAAATAATATTAATCGGTCGTAGAATTGGAGATTTTAGAGTGACAGGCTAAAATCCTCAATTCGATTCTATCGTTTGGGTGCTGAAGTATAGATTGTTAGCCCTCAGGCGAGGGGAACGTGGGAGCTCCGAAGTGAGAGCCGGTATCCTCCCAGCCTAGCCGCAGATTTAGTAACCAAGCATAGGATTAGTCAATGTTCCTTATGCCCGGACCAAAGGGTAAAGAATAGGATTGCTCCTATTTGGCACATACAATATTAAATGCATCTCATTACTATACATTATCTATTTCACTACATAAGAATAGTAGTTTTTAATATCTCAAAATTCTCCGAACCAACTCATCCAAAAAGGGTTAGCTTTAGAATTATTATTTGCACTTAGTTATAGTTATTATCTTTACATTTAACTCTTGTATTTAGGAGTAGTTACTAGATAAAACACAATTTTAATCGACATTCCAAACTAAGGACTATTAGTAGTATACTAGAATTTGACTAAAGACCTCTTACTTCACTTCCTCGTGGGATCGATACTAGGGTTTTTAAAGAAAACTCTATATTACTTGAAACGATACGTATACTTGCGTAGTACCCCAAGTGTGTAAAATATTTTCTAATTTTTATATTAATTAAGATTTTGCACACTAGCCGCTATTTATAAATCGGGTTAAGTTTTTGGCCATCTTTTGGAAGTTAATTTACTGTGTAATTGCGGGCCGGGTCAGACTCTAAGGTATATTTAAATAGATAAGAACTCAAATACCTTGAAAAATCTCCAAATTTTCTGTAAAAACCACAAAATTTTAAATCTTCCTAATGTAAGAGATTTTTGCGGTCAAAATTAAAAAAATTTAGTTTAAAGTGTAGCTCTTTCCAAGAGAAGATGAAATCTGAACTTTTTCCGGCCACGAAATCGCTTCAAATCAAAATGCTAGTGAGCCTTAGGTGCGAAAAATGGTATTCACTGGAGGTAGAAGACGATGTTTTGGGAAAAAATGGCGGGTCCTAGCGTTGAATCGTGAAAATTTGGAGTTTAGGGATTTTTTCTGGTCTAGCGATGTCCAGCTCTAGTGACAGCGCCGTTCGACACTGATTTCTGCTCTTATGGCCAAACTCTCTGTCTTTTGGCGCGGTTCGGCGCTAGTGACAGTGTCGTTTGGCGCCAGTTCAAAAACTGGGCTTCCAACTTTCTTTTACAATTTTGATCTTTTCAAGCCTGCTCCGACGTCTAATTAGTCTAATTAAGAAATGAATAACATTCTAAAGTCATGGAAAATGATATTTATTAACACGAACAACACAAAACATCAATTTCATATATAAAATCCAAGTTACAAACCCATACACACAACACTAAATACTACACATCGTCAAGCCATAAAATTCTAAAATTTTACATCCCTCACAACCACAATACAATAACGCTGAAAAATAAACAAGAAAGCAAGTCTAAATATAACATCCAAGCAAAGCAAAGCAATCAGTTCAAATACACAAACATAGAAATATAATAATAAAGTCTTCATTCTTCCTCAGAACTATCATCAACTCTTAAATCTCCAATTGATTGAGCTTGAATGAACAGATTGTAGAATGGACGAAACGGGAATTCTTTAGTAGAATCCTCCTCAATCCAACCTTTCCTTTTCATCAACCGTATCAAACTTCCTTTGAGATACACAAAATGATCAAAGTGCTCCTTCATTCTCCAATCTAGATGATCCAATAAGTCAGATAGATTTGTTGATTGCATTACTTCCTTCTCCAATTTCTTAATTTTCTTCAAGATGATCTGTGAACTTTCAGGAAAGTAAGGACGAATAGGTGTCAACCTCTGAGATGGTTGATCTTCAATGATACTCTTGTCATTCATATCACCAACTATCTGGTTACTATGTTCATCTGCTGGGTCTATAGGCTTCCAAGGTAGAAGTACCCTTTCCCAATTCTCATATGGCGCTTGTGATTGACTGCAAAGGAGAAATTTTGTGGAAGGATGTCCAAGCCCATACTTTGATCCATGAATGATCAATCCTAAAACAGACTTAACAATTATTGAACCAATGTCAATAGGCATCCCCATTTGAATATAATAGTTTAAAATAGCACACTCCTTAGTTACTTTACTGATTTTCATAATTGGTAGCAATTTTGCATATATGAAATAATGTATGTGCTTTGACGTAGGATTTAACAGTGTGCTCGAAAAACTTACATACCTGTTATCTCTTATCTCTCATTCATCACTTTCATCCGTCAGATATCTGTATATATCATTCATGTTGTCCTTCATTGGGGTAAAGTTTGAATAGTGGCAGATTGACACATTCTCAATCATGTATAAATCATTAATCTTTACAGGAGTCAATGTGACAAACCTACCTCGCACATAAACTGATCCTTGGTTGATTCCATAAAGATTTGCATAAAACTCCTTCACAACCGGGACAACTACGGCGGTAGTAGTATAACACAACACTTCCCAACGTCTCTGAATAATGATTTCATCAATTTTAGTAGTAGGAGAATTTGTACATTGATTCACAAAGCATCGCTCTTTAATCAACCTCATCTTTGAGATATTCTTATTGAATAGATGTTGCGCTTTGAAACTGATGAACTTTATACAGTTGAAAACTTGAAATCTTGATGTTTCTATCGAGTCAGAATTCATTTGAATGAGATTTGGGATCTTCCTATTCGTTCCTCTGGAAGTTCCTTTATCTATGGGTGATTTTTAGGAGTTCAAGTGGAAGAATTATCGCCTAGAACCTCCAAAACTCAAATTTAAAGACGAGAAACTGTTTTCTGAACAGCGGCGCGGTCCGGCGCTAGTTCAAATTTCGTCAAACTTTATTTTGTCAAAGTTATTTCCAAATTTCGATTCAATTCATTTCTTAAATGTTGTTAATGATACTTAAGGAAGGGTAATACTTAATTAGGTAACAAACAAACACAAATAACACATCAAACAAAGCAAACACTCAATAACTGTGGGTTGCCTCCCACAAAGCGCTTGGTTTAACGTCATCATCCCGACACAATTTCAAGTTATTCAGGTTGATCTAACATTAAAAACACTTTAAAATTAGGTATATTGCCTTTAAAATATGGTTTTAATCTTTGTCCATTAACTTTGAATGTTCTTCCAGATTTAGGGTGTTCGATAATCACAGCTCCAAAATGATAGATTTTTATGACAGTGTAAGTTCCTGTCCATCAAGATTTCAATTTCCCAAGAAATAATTTCAATCTTGTATTGTGAAATAAAACTTTTTATCCTGGTTCAAATTTCTTTTTAACAATCTTCCGATCATGCCATATTTTTCTTCTCTCCTTATATATCCTATCATTTTCATATGATTCATTTCTGATTTCTTCCAATTCATTTAATTGCAACAGTTTTTTCTCACCAGCATCTTTATCGTCCAATATGCTTTATATTCTAATTCAACTGGCAAGTGACACATCTTTCCAAAGATTAATCTGTAACGGGACATTCCTATAGAAGTTTTATAAGCAGTTTTGTATGCCCATAAAGAAGTGTCTAATCTAGCAGACCAATCTAATTTATCAGGATTAATGACTTTCTCCAAAATTCATTTAATTTCACGATTAGATGCCTCTGCTCAACCATTAGTTTGAGGATGATAAGTTGTAGAGATTCTATGCATAATATTATATTTTTCCACCAATCTCTGAATGAAATTATTCTTAAAATGGGATCCTCCATCAGTGATGATTATTTTAGGCATTCCATATCTTTTGAAAATATTTTTAATTAGAAACCTCGAAACACTTCTAACATCACACCTAGGTAAATTTATTGCCTCAATCCATTTTGACACATAATCAACAACAATCAGTATATATATTTCCAAATGAAGGTATAAATGGTCCCATAAAATCTAATCCCCAAGCATAAAAAATTTCAACTTTCAAAGTAAAATTAAGAGGCATTTCATTTCTTCTAGATATATTGTCTATTCTCTGACATCGATCACAAGTTTTGATAAATCTATAAACATATCTAAAAATTGTAGGCCAATAAAATCCAGATTGGAAAATCTTATGTGCAGTTCTATCAATTCTGAAATGTCTCCAAATTCAGAATCATGACATTCTCGAATAATTCTTTCAGTTTCTTCATAAGGTACACATCTCCTAATAATAAGATCTTTACATTGCTTATACAGATAATAATCATCCCAAAAATAAAATTTAGCATCATGTTTAAATTTTTCCTCTATTGCATTGTTAATTCAACTGGTAAAATATTACTAACGATGTAGTTTACAATATCAGCATACCACGGTAAAGTTCCTTCAGTAATATGATATAATTGCTCATCAGGAAAAGTTTCTATGATTTCCCTTTCAAAGTCATCCAAATTAGGTTGTTCAAGTCTAGATAAATGATCAACTATTTGATTATCGACCCCTTTTTTATTAGCAATCTCAAAATCGAATTGTTGCATTAAAAGTATCCTTCGAATCAATCTCAGTTTAATATCCTTCATTTGCATTAAATATTTAATAGCAGAATGATCAGTATGCACTATACATTTAGCTCCAATTAAGTAAGATCTAAATTTTTCAAAGGCATAAACGATAGCTAATAACTCTCTTTCTGTAGTGGTGTAATTAATTTGAGCATCAGTAAGAGTCTTACTAGCGTAGTATATAACTTTAAACATTTTGTCGTGCCTTTGCCCTAAAACAACTCCAATAGCATAATCGCTAGCATCACACATTAATTCAAATGGTTTCTCCCAGTCATGTGAAACTATTATAGGGGCAAAGATTAATTTTTCCTTTAATATATCGAAAACTTTGATCGTTAAAATCAAACTTCTTATCTTTTTCCAAAAGTTGGCATAGAGGCTTAGTGATTTTTTAAAAGTCTTTAATATATCGCTTGTAGAATTCTACATGTCCCAAAAAGCTTCTTACCCCTCTCACTGTTGTTGGAGGTAGTACTTTTTCTATAATTTGAATCTCATAGGATCCACTTCCATGCCATATTCAAATATTTTATGCCCAAGCATAATTCCTCCTATAACCATAATTTGACACTTTTCCCAGTTTAGGACTAAATTTGTTCATTTGCATACCTTTAAAACTTTTTCTAAGTTGCATAAGTATGCATCAAATGAATCTCCAAATACTAAGAAATTATCCATAAATACTTCTATTCCATCATCTATTAATTTGCTAAATATGGACATCTTAAATTTTTGAAATGTTGCAGGCACATTACATAATTCAAAGGGCATTCTTCTAAAAGCAAAAGCTCCATAATGGCTAGTAAATGTAGTCTTCTCTTGATTCTCAGAAGCAATAGGTATTTGGTGATAACAAGTTTATCCATCCAAAAAGCAATAATACTTGTGTCCAGCAAGTCTTTCTAGCATTTGGTCTAAAAAAGGTAAAGGGAAAGTGATCTTTTATGGTGGCGGCGTTTAATTTTCTATAATCAATACATATTCGCCAACCAGTGACTCGTCTTGTCAGTATAATTTCATTTCATTCATTTACGTCAACAGTCACTTCTCTTTTCTTAGAAACACAATGAATTGGGCTTACCCAAATACTATCAGAAATAAAATATATAATTCTAGCATCTAACCATTTTAAAAATCTCTTTTTTAAGCACTTCTTTTATTATTAGGTTCAGTGTCCTTTGTGGATCAACTCTAGGTTTATGTTGTTCATTCAACAAAATTCTGTGCATACAGATCGATGGATTGATTCCTTTAATATCAGCTATGGACCAACCAAAAGCTTTTTTGTACCTTTTTAAGGTGTCCAATAATTTTTGTTCTTGATATTCATTTAAATCTGAAGATATAATGACTGGTAAGGTAGATGATTCTCCCAAAAACATATACTTCAAATGATTAGGGAGAATTTTCAGCTCAAGTTCAGGGGGTTTAATGATAGATGAAATTAAACTTTTATCTTCATTTTCCATAGTATTCTAACTTTTCATTCTTTATATCATCCAAATCATCTTCAATTTCACTTTCATATTCATCCTCACATTCCAATTTTTCTTCAAATACTTCTTTAAAATGATCTTCTCTCAAAATCACAGATTTCCATTATAAAGCACTCATCATCTTTTTCAGTTAAAGGGTATTTCATAGATTTCAGAATATTGAAGGTTACCTATTGATCATTAACTCTCAAAGTTAATACTCCTTTTTGAACATTGATCATAGCTCTCCCAGTAGCAAGGAATGGTCTTCCCAAAATAATTGGAATTTATTTATATTCCTTCATATCTAATACAGTAAATTCCACAGGAAAGATAAATTTATCCACGTTCACTAATCCATCTTCCACAACTCCTTTAGGATAAGTAATAGAACGATCAGCCAACTGAAGAGTCACAGATGTACGTGAGATTTCTCTTATTCCCAATCTTTTGAAAGTTGATAAAGGCATAAGATTAATACTAGCTCTAATATCACATAAAACTCTTCCAAAAAATTTCTCACCTATGACACACGGGATAGTGAAACTACTTGGGTCTTTAAGTTTTTCAGGAAGCTTCTTCTGAATAATTGCACTACACTCACCGCTAAGTGCAATAGTCTCGTGGTCTTTGAAATTTCTTTTCTTTTTAAGAATATCCTTCATAAATTTTGCATAATCAGACATCTGCTCTAATGTTTCAACAAAGGGAATATTAATCGTTAATTTCTTAAGAATTTTTAAAAACTTTGCAAATTTATTATCCATGATATGTTTCTGTAGTCTTTGAGGAAAAGGAGGAGTAATTTTTCAACAGTTATTCATTGGTTCAAGTGGATATTCGTCTGGATGTATCTTATTAGAACTATTCTCAATGTTCACTTCCTCTCTTTCAACTTCGACTTCTTTTTGAACTCTTGGTTCCAATTCTTTTCCACTCCTTAATTTAATAGCCTTAATTTTCTCATTGTTTTGATCTTTTGGGTTTATCTCAACATTGCTAGGAAGATTTCCAGAAGGTATATTATTAAGCGTAGTAAATATATGTCCCAATTGATTCTCAATGTTCTTCATCGCAACATTTTGAGCTTGAATTTGATTACTCATATTCAGAATCATTTCTTCAGTATACAACTTCTTTTCCTTAAATTGTGGGTTACTATTAAAACCATGAAGATAAGAAGGTCTATAATTGGTATTTCCTTGGTTGTTTGGATTTATAACTGGATTCATAGGATTGTTTCCCCATTATGGGTTAACGAAAACATTGGTGTTATTCCAGTTGAAGTTTGGGTGATTCCTCCAACTAGGATTATAATAATTCGAATAAGGATTATTGACATTGTTATTTATGGCATTCAAGATTTCATAAGGTATTTGAGAGTCGATCATTTGTCTTGATGAATTTTCTTCTAACACTGGGGGTGTTGGAGAATAATTCATTCCATATTGATCCATTTTCTTATAAAGTGCATCAATTTAAGAGATTATCATAGTTATTGCATCCGAATCATGAATACTAGCTACTCTATTAGGATTTACCCGCTCAGAGGGTCATTTAAAATTTATAGTAGCCATCTCTTTAATTAATGAATATGTTTCATCAAAAGTTTTAGACATAATGATCCACCAGCAGTAGCATCGATAATTGATCTCAAAGATCCCACTAATCCATTATAAAATGTTTGTATTATTAACCAGTCTGGTAAAGCGTGATGTGGACACTTTCTTAAAAGATCTTTGAATCTTTCCTAAGCTGCATATATGGATTCTCCATCAAACTGACTAAAATATGTGATATAATTCCTTAGCTTAGCAGTTTTGGAAGGAGGAAAATATTTTGAAAGAAACTTTTGTGAAAGCTCTCCCTAAGTTTTGATAGATCCAAGTGCGAACAAATTTAACCACACCTTAGCCTTTTCCCTTAATGAAAAAGGAAAAATTCTAAGCCTAACATCATCGTTTGACACTCCATCGTATTTAAAGGTAGTACACAGTTCTAGAAAACTAGCGAGATGTAAGTTAGGATCATCATTAGGTGTTTCTCCAAATTGATTATTTTGTACCATTTGGATAATAACAGGTTTAAGCTCAAATGAATTAGCAGCAACATCAGGGTTTTGGATAGTTAAGTGAATTTCATCTGCTGTTGGATTAGCATAATCTCTTAAAGGTCATGGTATATTTTTGTTTTGATTGTTTAGGTTCTTCACCATTTTGTAAGGATTTTCAGATTGTTTTTGTTATTTTTGAATTTTTCTAATAGTACGCTCTAATTCAGAATCGTAAGGCACTAAACTTATAGATTCGATACTACGCATACAAACACAATAAGCACACTAACAATAAATAAACACACATGATTATGACTTGCAATTCAAATATAAGATTTCAAATAATACAAAATTAAATTTAGCAGTTACCTTTTCTCTCGGCAACGACGCCAAAAACTTGGTGCGACTTTTTTAATTTGCCAAAATTTATGAACTCATATTTATATTTATATTGATTTAGTTTTCTATTGAGTCATACAATTAAACGCAATTATACGTATAGCTCAGGTAATACAGGGCTCTAGTGGAGTCATGGATATCGATCCCACAGGGAGGCTATTAATTTTATGGTGTAGCACATAGATCGCTTCTCAAATCACATCACAATTGCAAGTAATTTCAATTTTTAAGATAAAGAAAACAGTTGTAGTTACTACTTTTACCAAAGTAAGTTCTAACATTCTAGCAAGTTAAACTAACACAAGACTAAATTTATAACAAAGTTCAATTGTAAGAAAAAATCTTCCTCCTCTCCAATTATAATATGATATTTTTTTGTGACATAGATCAGTGATGCAAATGTATTGTGCCAAATAGGAGCATTGATATTCTTTACCCTTTCCAAGCGCATAAAAAACATTAGTTAATCCTAAGTTTAGTCCCCAAATTTGTGGTTAGGCTGGGAAGATATTGGCTCTCACTCCAAAGTTCCCACTTTCTTTCCCGTGAAACTAACAATCGCTTTGGTTTCCAAATCCTAGGATCAAATTGAAGATTTCAGCCTGTCACTCTGAAATATCTAATTCTACGCCCATCAAAGTATATTTCTTTATTTATTTGCATTTAACTCCTCTGAACTATATCACTCATTCATGCACAATGAATGTGACCTTCAATTTTGTTGTGGAACTCATAATCCTTTCGGAACACATGTTTCCATACAAGTTTTAACAATTTAATTGGCCAGATCAAAAAGTAAATGAAGTTCGAAGTGAAAAGGTCATCACAAAATTTTCATAATAAATCAGCACATCATTTCCATATCACAACATCAATACATCACATGAAAAGGAGGAAGACAAAGAAATCTACTTAAGACTCATGAGGAAAAGATGACAAAACATGGCTTCTATATATAAAAGCAACGTCATACAAACAAAATAAATAAAATACAACTTATCTCAAACTCTTCCCCAAGTGAATCTCAAGAAATTCCTTTGACTCCTCTTCTTTCTTCACAACAACACACAATTCTCTCTTTAGATTAGTAAGGAAGAATAAATCTCTCACTTCCCTCTCCTCCTACACTCCTTAGAAAAGAACACACAAAACCTAGATTTCCTAAACAAAATGAAAAGACACTCACTCTTCACTCTCTCTACACTCTAAACTCTCTCCCCTCTCACTAAATTTGACTCCAAAGTAGTTTAAATTCGGCCATAACTAATTTCCGAAGAGTTTCTTCAAGCAACCCTCCAAAATTTGGCTAAAAAATTGAATCCAGTTTGAATTCGGGATAGTGCACGGTCCGCCGCAGGATAGGGCACCGTTCGACACTATTTTTTGCCTTTTGAGTCTAATCCATGAAAAAAATACCCATTTTTATGCCTTGATTTTTATCAAATTTTTAAGGATATTATGTTTTAATGAAAGGTATTTTTGTGTTTTTGGATATAGGTTATGGAAAAATGTTCAAGAAGGAAAAAAAGTGAAAAAGGAGAAAAAATAGAGCCAAAATGCAAAATTGTCAAAATTATTGGTCTGACGCCAAGGCGCCAGAATCCGGCGCCTAAGCGCCAGGTCGATACGGGATCTGTCAAGATTTTTTATGACTTTTGGACGGTTATTTTGACGGTGTTAGCCGTTATTGGACCTTCTAGAAGACAGGCAGTTGTTCCTGGTTTATAGGACATGTGATACAATGTATTTGGACGCTTGGAAACGGTTTTAATCGCAAATAGGTGTGATCCAAAGTGAAGAGATGCGAAGAACTAGACGCAGAGTCCGGCGCCTAGGCGCCAGATTCCGGCGCTTAGGTGCCAGAGTCGGTTTCTAGAGGATTCAATGAATGTGGACTACTTTTGAAGAGGTGCCTTAAGCAACCCTTGGCCATTTTCAGAGCTCTATAAATAAGAGCCCATTCTATAGAGAAAATCGCACCCTATAGTCTCTTTCTTCCCCCTTAGTCATTTTAGTCATTTTAGAGTCATGAAGATGTAGATTTCTACATCTTATGGAGAGATTGGTGAGGGATTTTGAGATATTGATGTAAGGGATGTACGAGCGGCGCATGGATCGGTGGGAGACTTTGGTGGAGAGATCTTCTTCTTTCCTTCAGAGGGAAAAAGCTAAGTATTGTGTTCTTCATTCTATTGTAATTGTTGTAAACACTTTTTAGTGAATTTTCTTTGTTTTAAACTGAGTTTTCTGTCATGATTTATCCATGCTTCGTAAGTGATTTTCTTTACTCTTTCTTTTAATATGAAGTAGTGACATGTGTAGGAAAATCGTTTTTATGATAAAATTATCTATTAGATGCTTCTAGGTGACAGGTAGTTGCATAAATATAATAGAATACTAATAAAATAAGTTCCTTGTTGGCACTTAAATTATTACATAATTTTATCAACCCTTTTACTTCTTATGCCATTATTTTCATTTACTTTTGTTTTGTAATGAAATAGATGCATGTTTAGGAATTAAGATTTGCTTAGATATTCTCTTATTAAATTATGGTGATGATATTCATACCAGATCTTCATTTACTTTACAAATTAATCACTTGTATTGTTAAAACCTGTTGAAGAATTCTGAGACCTAACCGGAGATGAGTTCTTAACTAGAAAATATCACATGAATCCTTGGGTAATCGAAGGCTTTATGCGGGTTATTCAAGGTGAAGTGCAAATAAATAGGAAGATATGATTTATTAGGCGTAGAATTGATTATTTTTTAGAGTGGCAGACTAAATTCTAATAATTTGGGCTATAGAAAGGGAACGGGTCACAGGTAGGGCCGACCATAGCCACCCTTGGACATCTAGTAGTGTGAGCCTAGATTAACCCATTCTAATAATCAAACATCCTGAACCGATCTATAGATTAGCCAATGTTCTTTACACCTGGACCAAAGGGTAAAGAATAAGATTGCTTCTAATTGACACTACTACATAAAATTCTAAGCATTTTATTCCTACACATTATCTATGTAATTGCAAGAGAAAGGTAGTTTTTAATATCTCGAAATTCTCCAAACCAATTTATCAATAAGTTATCTTTTTATTTAAGAATTTTATTTAGGATTAGTTATTAGAAAACTCATTTTAATCTACATTCCAAATTTAGGCCTTATAGAAATAGACTGGAATTAGCCTAAAGGATTGCTTACCTCACTTCTCTGTGGGATCGATACTGAGGTTATAAAAGAAAACTCTATATTACTTGAAACGATATGTATACTTGCGTAGTACCTCTAGTGTGTAAAATATTTTCCATAAAATTATATTTATATACACTAGCCGCTATTATTATTTGGGTCAAAGTATTGGCTATAACATATTTTTGGAAGCATAAATTACTGCGTTATTTGCGGTCGGGTCAAGTTTTTGGCGTCGTTGTCGGGGAAGCTTCGGTAAGAACTTTAGGAGAATTTTAGTTGAAATAATAAGGTATAGACTTGGAAAACTGTAGTGTCATAAAAACTATTTTCTTTTGTGAAAAGTGTTTTGTTTTATGAAAAAGTGTTGTTAAAAAAGAAAAAAAACTGTTTGTGTGAAAAATAAGGTGTTCGTGAAAATGTTTTGTTGTGTTGAATATATTTCAATTATTATTTGTTTAATTGTTAATTTATTTTTTGTTGTGCTATGTATGCGAAACAAAGGATCTGCAAGACTTATGCCTTATGATCCCGAGTTTGAAAAAAATAAAAAAGTAAAAATACAAAAAGGACTCGAAAAACTAGAAATGGAAATGGAAAACTTTCAAGATAATAACTGGGATTGAGGGATTACGTAAATCCCGACATATGAAATTCACTCAAGTATACAAAACCCTGTCATAGAAGCTGACTCATTTGAAATAAATCCTGAGATTGTCTAACTGGTGCAGAACAATCAGTTTGGGGGAACTCTTTTGGAGGATCCCTATTTACACTTATCTACTTTTCTAGAACTTTGTGCTACATTTTGTTATAACAGTATGTCAGACGATGTTGTTAGGCTAAGGCTTTTTCCTTTCTCACTAAGGGATAAGGCTAAAATATGGTTATACTCATTAGCACATGGCTCTATTAAAAATTGGGAGGAGTTAACTCAGAAATTCCTAGCTAAGTATTTTCCACCTTCAAGGACTACTAAACTTAGAAACGATATTATCTCATTTTTTCAATATAAAGGAGAATCAATATACGAAGCCTGGGAAAGATTTAAAGAACTCCTAAAAAGTGTCCACATCATGCTCTGCCCGATTGGTTAATCATTCAAACTTTTTATAATGGGTTAGTAGGATCCCTTAGGTCTATAATTGATGCTATTGCTGGTGATTCATTAATGTCAAAATTATTTAATGAAGCGTATGCATTAATTGAAAAAATGGCTACAAATGAATTTCAATGGCCCTCTGCAAGGGTAAATCCTAAAAAGGTAGCCAGTGTTCATGATACAGATGTGATTGTAATTCTTGTATCTCAGGTTGTCGAAATATCAAGGAAGTTTGACCAATTTGGAATGAACCAGCCTCAACTTACTTTTGTAAGTGAAGAAATTTCATTGGGGCATATAATTGATTCTAACTTATCATATGACGCTTTAAATACCATAAACAACCGATATTCTAACTTTTACAACCCGTGTTGGGAGAACCATCCTAAATTTAACTGGAATCATACTAATGATGGTGGAAACCAAAAATGAGAAAATAATCATGTGAATCCTAATGGAGGTTGGAATAATCAGGGGAACACAAACTATATACCTTCATATCCACCGGACTCTAACAATGATCAACAATTTGAGGATAAGATGTCCATGGAAGAAGTGGTATTGAAAATGGGAAACCTGTTGCAAAGTCAAAATGTTGCGATTAAAAGTATAGAGAATCAACTGAGACAAATGGCTAATTCACTTAGTAATAGACCCCAAGGAACACTTCCTAGCAACATTGAGATCAACCCTAAAGAGAAATAATGAACAAGTAGAAGCTGTCCAATTAAAAAGTGGAAGAGAGATAGAGGATGTGGTTAGAAAAGAGAAAGATGTTGTGAGAGAAACAAAGAAAACTAAAAGACCTGAAAAACATGTTTCTAAGGATCTGGAAAAATTAATTTCTCCAACTAAAATCAGTTTGGAAAGACCACCACCTCCATTTCCTCAAAGACTTAGACAACATGAGTTGGATAAGAAATTTTCAAAGTTCATGAAAGTACTTAAGAAGTTAACGATAAATATTCCTTTCACTGAAGCTTTGGAACACATGCCAAGTTATGCAAAGTTTATGAAGGAGATATTAAACAAGAAAAGGAAATTTGGGGATTACGAGACAGTTGCACAAAGTGAGGAGTGCAGCGCTATACTTCAGAAAAATTTTTCTCAGAAATTTAAAGATCCTCGTAGCTTTACAATTCCTCGTGCAATCGGAAAAAGATTATGTGGAAAAGCTTTATGTGATTTAGGAGTAAGCATTAATGTGATGCCTCTATTTATATTCAGAAGGTTATGTTTAGTCGATATTTCTCCCACTACTGTAACCCTTATGTTAGTTGATCGATCTATCATTTATCCAAAAGGAGTTATAGAAGACGTGCTTGTTAAAGTGGATAAATTTATCTTTCCTTTGGACTTTATTGTATTAGATATGGAGGAAGATAAATATATTACAATTATTTTAGGGAGACATTTACTTGTTAATGGACAAGCTATGATAGATGTGCAAAAAGGAGAGTTGATTATGAATATTAATGACCAGAAAGTCACTTTTGATGTATTAAAGACTATGAAATATCCAGCTGAGAGAAAAGATGATGATTGTTTTTGGATAGACGAAATTGATTATCTAACTAAAGACTATTTCCAAGAAAGTTTTAAGAGTAAGTTAACAGATGAGATTCAAATGGATTTCATGATGATTCAAAAATATTATTTAAAGAAGACTGTATGTATGTTCAGGAGAGGTGTGAAATGATGGACGCTACCAAAAATAGTAAACTTTTAATTCCATTTGTTGAAAAATCTCATGAACATAAGATGGATGTACCCCATACAATTTTAAAGCCTACCTATTTAGGGAATTCATCTACACAACCAGTCTTTATGTCTTTAGATGCGACTCAATCACAAGGAAAACCTGAATTGAATGATGAACATGATAAAATTATTGAACTAGGTCTTGGAAGAGAATTTGAGGATATATTTCAAAAGAACTTTGAGTTGAGAAAAGAGGACAAGGATATTGGAAGACCATTGGAAGAAATTCCTAAGGAATTAGAAAAACTTATTTCCTCAACTATGATAGATCCTCTATCATTTAATAATTATAAAGGTGAAGAATTGGAAGATAATTTGAAACAGAAGAGTAACATAGAAGATACTGATCCTGAATCTGAATTATCTAAAGAGAATCCGATCCAAAATTTGGGAGATGTTGAAGTATCTTATAAAAATCCATTTATTATAAATTTCAAGGATGATATTAATATGCAAATTCAGAAAATCAATAGAAGGATATTGGATCTAGAAAGAAATATAAGGAACAATAATAAAAATCAAACTAAAAATGAAGAGCTGAATGAAAAATTAAAATTTGAGAATTTTATAGGAATCCCTGGATCTGGAAAAGATTGGGCGATTGATCGAGGATTACTTAATTGAAATTTTGATCTAGGAGGAATCATTTGTCGGGCCCGCGACGTTAAAACCAAGCGCTTTATGGGAGGCTACCCATAGTTATCATTGTGCTTTGATTTAATATGATTGCGAGTCATGATTGTTTATGTTTATGTTTATGTTTTGTGTTTGCTTTAGTGCGGATTAGATTATTGTTGTGAGGTTATGCCTTGGTCTTGACTAAATTTGTATAAGACTTCTGGTAGTAGCAGGCTGTCAACTCTGTTATAACTCAGTTATCAACCGGAGCTGAGCTTTACCTTGAAGCATGTAGAGTTTGGACTTGGACCACTCCATGTCAACTCTATTACTTCCTTTATCTAACTTTGTTTTCACTAAGTAAGGTCATGAAATTGCTTAATGAACAACATCTGGATGAACTACACTTTTTTATTCACCAGATTATCGTTATTAGTGTAGTTTCTTCCGTTAGAAATTAAAAGTAAGGAGAGAAAATGTGAGTAGAAAGGAGATCAAATTAACCTCAATTGATATTTGTTTATGAATATGCGAGTCTAGGTATTTTAGTTTGTGTGTTTGTGTTTGTGTTTGTGTTACAACAATTTAGAAATTTGAAGAACACTTAAATATATATTCCTATGCTCATACATGTCCTGCTTATTTAACCTTTCTTTAGTTTAATTTTATTCTAGCATGTTTAGTTTAGATTTACTTTCTATTGCAAATTGTTATGTCTTGATGAATATTTGTAGATGTTTTTGACAAACATTTGTGGTAGATAGAATTTCTGAACTATTTTTCTTCCTGCTTATATTTTTTGTGCTGAATGCTTTAAATGTTCAAATTCAAGTTTTGGGGTAGGAAGAAAAATATATTTTAAAGTTAATATACTTCCTTTAAACTTAATATTATAACAAGCATGTTTTAGGCTAGATTTACTTTCTTCTGCAATCATGCTATCCTGATTATGCATGTATATAAATTTGATAGGATGTTGTAATAGTTAGTAGATTTATCTTTTATTTTTCTTCCTCCTACATTTTATGGAATTAATTGCAAAATATTTTAAAATTCAAGTTTTGGGGGGGGGGGATGAAAACTGAATTTTGAAAAACTTAAATTTTATTTGTCCTAAAAAATGCTATAAATAAATTTGATTTTTGACTGAAAAATAATTATGTGTATGAAGTTATATTAAGGAAATAAAATTTTGAATATAGAAATGAGTAAGAAAATTTAGTTAAAATTTATAGTAGTGATGAAAAATTTAAAGTTAAATTTTTCTTAGTGAAGAAATGATAAGTATTGTGTAACCATCTTTAGTAAGAAAAGTTGTATTTTTAGAAAAATAGAAGGATTAGACTTTTGTTTTCAATATATAAATTTCTTTTCTTGAAAATTAATTTTCAAAACTGTTTTTATATTTTTAAGTAAAAGATATATATCTACCTTATGCTTTAGGAAAGGAAGGGTGGAATTCAAAATTATTAAAGGCCTATCCAGATATAATAATCCTTGCCTAAAAAAAAAAGAAGAAGAAGAAAAGAAAAAGAAAATAAAAAAAGAAAAGAAAAGTATAGTATGTGAAAAAGGAAGGAGAAGCTTAAGGATTAAAGGGCCTAATAAAAAATTGGTTCCACACCTGAGCTTTTTAAAGTATAAGATTTGAGAAAATCTTAAGCTTAAAAATATAATATAGTTAGTATAATTATTTTTAATAAAGATTTTTAAGTAAAGAAAGTAAAAATGTCTAACCCCTATATTTCTAAAAATCTACAAGTCTTTCTCAATTAGATAGCAACACATATTTTCATACTCTTTCATCTAAGAGATTTCTAAACTTTAAATTGGTCTCATTTACTAAAATTTTTTCTAAATTTGACTACTACATTTCTAGAACAAAATTTTAGAAACTCCTAAAGAAACTCATACACATGATTTGCTTATGTGGTTTTACATGATTATAGTGTTACTTGAGGACAAGTAACGTTTAAGTTTGGAGGATTTTGATCCATGAAAAAAATACCCATTTTTATGCCTTGATTTTTATCAAATTTTTAAGGATATTATGCTTTAATGAAAGGTATTTTTGTGTTTTTGGATATAGGTGATGGAAAAATATTTCAGAAGGAAAAAAAAGTGAAAAAGGAGCAAAAAGGTGCAAAAATGGAGCTAAAATGCAAAATTGTCAAAATTATTTGTTTGGCGCCTAGGCGCCGGAGGCGCCAGAATCCGGCGCCTAAGCGCCAGGTCGATATGGGATCTGTCAAGATTTTTGACGACTTTTGGACGGTTATTTTGACGGTGTTAGCGGTTATTGGACCTTCTAGAAGACTGGCAGTTGTTCGTGGTTTATAGGACATGTGATACAATGTATTTGGACGCTTGGAAACGGTTTTAATCGCGAAGAGGTGCGATCTAAAGTGAAGAGGTGCGAAGAACTGGACGCAGAGTTCGGCGCCTAGGCGCCAGATTCCGGTGCCTAGGTGCCAGAGTCGGTTTCTAGAAGATTCAATGAATGTGGACTATTTTGAAGAGGTGCCTTAAGCAACCCTTGGCCATTTTTAGAGCTCTATAAATAAGAGCCCATTCTACAGAGAAAATCGCACCCTATAGTCTCTTTCTTCCCCTTAGTCATTTTAGAGTCATGAAGATGTAGATTTCTACATCTTATGGAGAGATTGGTGAGGGATTTTGAGATATTGATGTAAGGGATGTAAGAGCGGCGCATGGATCGGTGAGAGACTTTGGTGGAGAGATCTTCTTCTTTCCTTCAGAGGGAAAAAGCTAAGTATTGTGTTCTTCATTCTATTGTAATTGTTGTAAACACTTTTTAGTGAATTTTCTTTGTTTTAAACTGAGTTTTCTGTCGTGATTTATCCATGCTTCGTAAGTGATTTTCTTTACTCTTTCTTTTAATATGAAGTAGTGGCATGTGTAGGAAAATCATTTTTATGATTGAATTATCTATTAGATGCTTCTAGGTGACAAATAGTTGCATAAATATAATAGAATACTAATGAAATAAGTTCCTTGTTGGCACTTAAATTATTACATAATTTTATCAACCCTTTTACTTCTTATGTTATTATTTTCATTTACTTTTGTTTTGTAATGAAATAGATGCATGTTTAGGAATTAAGATTTGCTTAGATATTCTCTTATTAAATTATGGTGATGATATTCATACCGGATCTTCATTTACTTTACAAATTGATCACTTGTATTGTTAAAACCTGTTGAAGAATTCTGAGACCTAACCGGAGATGAGTTCTTAACTAGTAAATATCACATGAATCCTTGGGTAATCGAAGGCTTTATGCGGGTTATTCAAGGTGAAGTGCGAATAAATAGGCAGATATGATTTATTGGGCGTAGAATTGATTAATTTTTAGAGTGACGGACTAAATTCTAATAATTCGGTCTATAGAAAGGAACGGGTCACTGGTAGGGCCGACGATAGCCACCCTTGGACATCTAGTAGTGTGAGCCAGATTAACCCATTCTACTAATAAAACATCCTGAACCGATCTATAGATTAGCCAATGTTCTTTACACCTGGACCAAAGGGTAAAGATCAGGATTGCTTCTATTTGACACTACTACATAAAGTTCTAAGCATTTTATTCCAACACATTATCTATGTAATTGCAAGAGAAAGGTAGTTTTTAATATCTCGAAATTCTCCAAACCAATTTATCCATAAGTTATCTTTTTATTTAAGAATTTTATTTAGGATTAGTTATTAGAAAACTCATTTTAATAGACATTCCAAATTTAGGCCTTATAGAAATAGACTGGAATTAGCCTAAAGGATTGCTTACCTCGCTTCTCTGTGGGATCGATACTGGGGTTATAAAAGAAAACTCTATATTACTTGAAACGATATGTATACTTGCGTAGTACCTCTAGTGTGTAAAATATTTTCCATAAAATTATATTTATATACACTAGCCGCTATTATTATTTGGGTCAAAGTATTGGCTATAACATATTTTTGGAAGCATAAATTACTGCGTTATTTGTGGTCCGGTCAGAGTCCAAATTCTTTGTAAATTGGCGCGATCCGGCGCTGGTGACAGCGCCGTTCAACGCTAGTTCAATAAAATGCACTTTTGCCCCATTTAGCTCCAAATTTGCTCATTTTCTCTTTCTTTGCTCCAAAGGCCTAAAATCTTTGTACCTGCATGAAATCATGAAAAATACATTTCTTTAAAGTGCAATATCATAAAAAACAAGTATGAAATGGACAGTAAAAAGCTATCGAATTTTTAGTTGATCATAAGGATTACAGGTGTGAAAATTATAGTGCTGAAGAAGCTTTTTTTATGCTATAGATTTTAGCTACTTATCCATGGTATGTTGATGCACTATCGTAATTTTTTAATAGGCATTACTCATTATTTATCGAAGGGATGGTGAACAAACGACATATTGTAATTTACGATATCCACTTTGAAGGCTTACAAACTGACACCACAATACAAGTTTGGGATGTTTACTCTAGTTTTGCAACGAAATTGACCATCGGTTTATACCAATGGGTATAAACGCCTCAGCTATATTTTTTTTATGGTTTTGCAACACTTTCTTGATGATAATGTTACACTTTTTCAATTTTCAGGACCATCATATATAACTGACGATGTACTTGTGATATCTGATTAAAGTCTATTGTTGTGGTTTGGCTCTGTCGGTAAACCGTCAACACTTATAAGCCATAGGTAATTACGTCGGTAAAATAATTACTTACAAGTGTTTTAGTTACATCCCAAAATACGTCTTTAAGTTGTCTAATATTTATGAACTGATGGCTTTTATATATTTTCCGACGGTTTTTTGGCCATCTAAAATAGACTCATTTCCCGTATTATAAGAATCTTTTAAAAAATTTTGAAATCTGGTTCAAAGTTCTAAACGCTTTTAACATTAAGATAAAAGATTTTTTCAAAATACAAAAGAATTAAAATAACTTTTAAAGGGAAGCTTTAATTATTTAGATGATATTACAATTTGAAGTAAATAACCAAAAATACTAAAATAATTTAAGCAAGACCAACAATGAAGTTGAAAGCCTATCTAAAGGGATGAACAAGATGTTTTCATTGACATTCATGAATCCAAAAATCTGAATGTGAGTAACAGAACTTATCGCCTTGAATGCTGAACAAAACTTAGAATGCCTTAATGCTACAGAATTCACAACATAAACTTGCAAGCAGATGGAAGTGTCTGCTTAAAATTTATATGTACAACTTTTTTTAATGCTTTAATAACAAAATATTGGCACAAAGTTGTTATAATTTTAAATATTTGAAGTCTTATACAAAGTCTTAGGGCTATTTTAACTCAATATGATACCCTAAAATTCATTTAAGTGTCTTAAATATCATTGAAATGCACCAATGGTCATGCACAATATCGAATACATTACTTAGGCATGTGCTCTAGCCAACATATTAAATGTTCTATACTTGGACTATCATAAAATAGACTTCAATTTCCCATATGTGCTTTGGTGGACATTCTGAATGTTTAGACAGGGGTTTGAGAAAGTAACACAAGCTGAAATAATTTTTATTATAATTTCCCTGTCTAGGGAAACATGCAAAATTTATGATAATTCTATATCTATTCTAAATTTCGTACTCTTTACCTTTTTCTTAAATCAAATTAAACCCGTCAAATTATGCAAACTCTTGGATGTGTAATTTTTTATATATTATAGATTTATAAGTTAGACTTAACTTGTCAGATCCTCCTTCTCATACAGCTGAAGTAAATGATACTAAGTTCATTTAACCAACTTAATCCTCCTCCTCATAAGAACTATAATGACTAAGTCCATTTAGCCAATCTGACCATTCTCCTCATAAGGGTTGAAGTCAGAAAGATTGAGGCATTTGATAATGCTCAAGCAATGAGTTTTAACCTGACTTCAAATATAAATAAGTTGAGGGGTAGAAAATCCCTATTGATAGTCATACTAAATACAAATCTCAACTGGAGGGTACTCTATCCTTAAAATATTTATCAATCTTGATGAATATATATCATTTTGAGAATAAATCAAGATAAAAATGCCAAAAATTTAAGTTACTTATAAAATCTAAATTTATTAAAGAAAAATTTGTCATAAAAATCTAAGGTCATACTCCATCTACTTTCTATAACAACATGTTAAATGTGACACATTTAATATTAATTTAAGTTTATAAAAAGTAAATATTATAAACAATATACTACAACAATCACTCTCAAACTAAAATACATTAGGAAGTTTGTTCCCGAAGTCTTTTGTCTATGTGGTTTGGCTAACAAGCTCCACAAAATTTAGTAGTTAAGAATTGATCCACCACAAGTATATTAATATCACAATTATAGTCTATATATTTCATAAAGATTTCTCAACATTTGAAATATGAATCATATAACATATTCTTTTAGGCATAAATTTCTATTAGTTAAAGTCATTTAAACTTACTCCCTTGATAAACAACCTTTCTAAGTATACGAGATCACATTGGATGAAATAACTCCTAACTATTGATAATGATCATTCCATGAGGTTGGATTAACTACCTCGTCTAACTGGATAGACAAGTTCCTTGATAAACTTGGATGTCAAAATTACGAAATATAGATTGGGTTCTTCATCATTCCTTCCACCGTTTTATTTAAGATCACATGATAAATTATTATAATTTAACTATTTGATAGATATTTAGCACATAATGGCTAGCCTTAATCAAATGTGCACTTTCATCATCGAAAGGGTTAATTAACTTTAGGGTCTTTCACATATGAGAAATCTCGAACTAAATCTTGAAGTCCTTGAAAAATAAAGGCAAATAATATGGGTAATGTCATATCTATAGTTTAATATGTCATATAAAAAATTGACTGTGAACTTAATGAACTCACTTATTAAGTGATTTTTGGACACAAAATTTTGAAGCCCACATATACATAAGAAGTGCATATTTTGAGAAATAATGCACTTAAATCTTAGACTATAGTTAAAACTTAGTATCACTCATCCGAGGTTCAACGATACTTTCCCAAGATTCAATGTTACTCGAGTAGTAATGATAATTCCCAAAGGCTCGACAATACTCACCTAACTCAAAAATGTTCATCCTAGTTTAGAAGTTGCACTTGTCTAGACTCAAAAAGACACTTGAACTGAATCATACGAGTAGCCTTCAGTGATCTCAGTCATTAAGCCAAGCAACCTCTCATTCTCTCAACGACCTCATCAATTCAACATCTGATGCCCTCAACGTACTCACTCAATGAGCTATCTACTTTTTACCTACATGGTCCTGATTATGTGTTCGCATACATAGCTACTTATTTTCTTTAATTTATTTTGCATGGCTCAGAAATTTTTAAGCGGTTAAAATGGAGCATTTAAAGACAAGACAACTGCAATATCATCTACTTCTGAGTTGTAATCAATGTAATACTTTAAGCTTCCCTCTCTTAATTATCCCACCTTATTCATATTCTCTTCATCGATACAATCTCACATATTACGTTAGTACAGTTTAAGCATCACCCATAAATCTCTTAGATCTTGTTTGTAGAGTTTGGATGTTGCCCACAAACATAATTGAACCCAACACATCTAACCACTTATATGATCCGCAAATATGCTTCATCTCCAAAATAAACACACACAAAGTAATAATAATAATAATAATAATAATAAAGATCCTCGATCTTTTAGTGTGAGAGAGGAAGCATGATCTTAATATCTAAAATGGAATGTGGATAAATCAAATGATCCAATTAGTAGGAATTAATTCGCTGGTTCCAAATATGTATGCAACTCCATAACTATTTTAAACTCATCTTATCTCATCTTAAATATTATAAATGGATCAATTTATAACCTCAACAAAAAATCTCTCATCTTAAATTATGAGAGATTTGTCATTCTTTTTTTTTTTTGCATTATCGATGAATGCAGCAGTAATATTTTACGTTGCTCACCAGTTTTCCTTGAATGATGTAATTATTTACAATTAATTAATTTACAAACGATAACGCCATTTATAATTAGAGAAATATTCTTTCATTCAAGTCGATGTGATAAGCCGTTATAAAAAAGTACAAAATTTTAATTTCTAACATGTAAAATTCAAACATCACGATCACAATTTTTCTTTTTTTTTTTCATCCTTTAGAGCTTGTTTGGGGCAGCTGTAGCTTATTGAATAACCTGCTGATACACTTATTAAAAATAATTTACTATTAAGCTAGGTGCTGTGATTATTACAAAATTTTATTTTTTTAGAAAAGACAGACCGCAATCAGAAAGCTTCCACCGTAACTATTTAGGTGCGGTGTGAAAAAAATGTTTTCTGTGTTTTGAAAACGCATAAGCTTTCAAAACGCAGTTTATCCAAACAGACGATGTGCATTTTCAAAACACCACCGCACCAAATAAGCTGCCCCAAACGGACCCTTAATGACTCTTAGCTTGTTTCGTAATTGTGTCGCGTACCTCGGGCTGTTGGTTGGCACCTACGGTATAAGACCCCTCAGGTCGGGAGTTCAAATCCCCTCTGACACAGTTGACATTAAAAATATGATACTCGAATTGTTAGATGTATTAGAAGTGACTAAAAGCTTGTATAATAGCCTCTACCCATTTTTTTAAATAATAATAAAAAAATTGTTTCGTAATTAAAAATATTTTATTATTAAATGTTGATAAAATATTAATTAATTAAAATTAAGGTATATTTTATTTAAGCTTGCTTATGAGTGTGTTTGAGGCAGCTGCAACTTATTGAATAATTTGCTGATAAGCTGATTAAAAATAATATGTTGATAAGTTGGGTGCAATGACTATTATAAATTTTTAATTTTTGAGAAAAATCAGACCGCAACTAAAAAACTGTCATCGCACCTAGATAGGTGCAGTGTAAAAGTGTTGTTTTCAGCGTTTTGAAAATGCATAAGCTGCCAAAACGCACTTTAGTCAAACAGACTTGATACATTTTTAAAACGCCACCGTGCTAAATAAATTGCCCTAAACGGGCCCTATATCACTAGCACGAATTTTATAGTCTTCAATTGGTTGAACAAGGCACTATTTAATTTTATTATTCAAAATGAAAAAAATCTTAATCTATAACATTTGTGCACAATCTGCTGATTGGTTGTTTGAATAGATATAAAGTTAAATTAAATCAATATACGAATCCGACACTTCAAATTTTTTTTATTACTTTTAGACCCTCAAAAAATTTCATATCACATTAATATACCATCATTTTAACTTTTTAAAACTAAAATATAACTTCAAGTGTGTAAATAAGGAGACGCATCTTAAAACTATTTATGTTATTTTCAATTAACACACTTGTAAATAGGGCTGTCAAAAAAGCTCGTTGTTCGCGAACAGTTCGTGTTCGGTTCGCCAAGAAGTTCGTGTTCGGTTCGTTCGATAAGCAAACGAGACGAACACGAACAATTTTTTTCGTTCGGTTTGTTAAACGAACCAAACACGAACAGTGATGTGTTCGTTCGTGTTCGGTTCGTTATTGTTCGAAATATAAAATAATTTAAAATAATATATATAAAAAATTTATGATATTTTAAAAATAATTATATATTATAAAAATTTATCATATTTTAAATAATTAAACTTCTATAAATTATAATATATGATAAATTAATAATAATAATAATAATATTATAGTATTAATTATATTAATATAAATATTATAATATTATAATTAATATACTATACTATATATAAAAATAAAACCCTAATCAAAACCCTAAACATCTTATTCGGTTTGCTTCATTTTGAGTAAGTATGGGTTACTCGATGTGTACTGAATACCCGATCAATTTGCTTCATTTTGAGGAAGTATCCTATCAAAGTCTAGGCATCGTCCAAAAGCTCGTTGTTCGTGAACGGTTCGTGTTACGTTCGCCGCGATATTCGTGTTCGTTCGATAAGCAAACGAACAAAACACGAACAGTGATGTGTTCGAACATTTCAAACACGAACACCAGCTCTGTTCGTTCGTGTTCGGTTTGTTTACACCCCTACTTGTAAATTTAGGAACTAAAAAGAAAAGGCATAAATCTAAAGACATTTACATACAAATCCCTCAATTTCTATATATTTACAAATCTAATATTTAAATTTTATATATTAAATTTATATTATTCAAAGTTTCATATCACAAAAAATATTATTATTTTAATTTAAAATAATAAAATAGAATGACAATATATATAAATATATATACATGGATATATATATATATATATATATATATATATATATATATATATAAATATATATACATGGATATATATATATAACTCAAATCTCAGAGACGAATAAACGCGCTTGCCCAGAGGGGGAGGGAGAGAGAGAGAAACCGAGAGAGGGAGAGAGAGACAGAGGAGAGAGAGACAGACGTCCGAATGAAACGGCTTCGTTCTCGCTGTATCCCTCTCAGCCTACTTCTTAGGGCGCGAGTATTAATCATGAGTTATTTTCCAGCTTTGAATTCCATTTTTGATCCTATTAGCCGAGTAGAACATCTCACTTCTCTCTCCTTGTGCTGGAAGCCGCAGAGGTTCTCCTCCGTTTCTTCTCCAGGTAGAAACGAGCCGTTCCACGAGGTATTTTTCTCAATGTCTCCCCTGCTTCTCACCGTTTTCATTGAATTCCCGTTCTATCTTGCAATGTAGTTCGAATGATTTTGCAATGTATTATGAATTTCAAATGTTTTCGTCATTGGATGGATTTATGAGAATGTGATTCGTGTTGATTGAGTATTTGCGTTTAGGTTTCCTCTAGAACATTGTTTTGTTTCTCTTGGTGGGTGATTATTTCTTCAATCTGGGTTAGGGAATTGTTAGAATTTGAGGTTTGGATCGACAATAGATTGATTGAATTGAATAGGTAGAAGAATTTTACGTATGCTTATGAAAACTGGAGAACTAGCATTTATTACATTTACAAGAAATGGTTGCTTAGAAATTGGAACGTTAGAAATCATTCTCCGAGACTTTCGTTTCATATTTCTGGGAATGCTATATGTCTTAGGGATGAGGACTTTGCGATCAAGATAAGGTTTGAACTTCTGATCTCTTCATTTGAGGAGGGCGGTGCCATTTAGCGAAAGAGTATGGATGTCATGATTGCACCATAGACGCAGTTTAATAAATGATACTGTCGGCATGAATGTAAAGGTTAATAGTATAAGTGACAAGGAGCATGATAAATGAAACTTTTGAAGGTTCCATGGAACGTTAATCATAGAATTACTTGTATTATGATCTTATAACCTACTTGATGTTCACGTCAAGTGAGCTTGAATCTGCAAGAAATATGGACGCGTGTTTACAGTGGCAGAATCAGAATTCAAGGAGAGGGGTGACGGAATTAAAATTAAGAGGTGGCAAGTATTCAAATTTAAAGCTTCCATCTCCTTAGAAAAAATTAAAATTACTATAATAATTATTATTAAATTATAAATATATTTAATATTAATTTATTAGTTAAATTAAAGTTAATGGAGCAAAATTTTTAGTGTATTATATCAAATTAAAGAGTCTAGAGACCTCCCCTAGCCATTCCATAGTTTCACACCATTTTGTTTAGGTGTAGACGGGGTATATTTTGTGAAGCAAAAGAATCTCAAACATAAGATATTAAGCTTAGTGGGAAATTTCGGGTTACAAAAACTAAATTTATAGGAACTTGTTACCTTAAAAGCCTGAGAATGTGTAGTACCAATGAAGGCGAATATGATGGCATTTAATTAGATGAATCTATGATACAACACATGCAAAAGGGACTTATCAAATATTCTAATGGTTGTCTGATTTTAAATAGTATCACAAATTCAACACAATGGATACCGTAAAAAAATAATATAAAATTTTGCTTTTCAGAAGGAACAAACTATTTCTCACCTATTTTTGAAGAAAACACTGGGTGCACTATTAATCTCATAAGCACAGCACACATCATTTAAGACAACCCATGAACTTGGGTCATGAATCTTATGTCTTCAAATAAAAATTAATTATATGTATCTAAAACGTTCATTCCTTTTAATGACTTTATTTCCTATTATAATTCTGCCACTAGATTTACTATTACTAAAGTTACATTCATATACTCAGTTTTAGATCCCTTCAAACGAAAATCTTTAAAATCTAAAGTTAACATTCATAATTCTAGTATTTCCTAAACACTTTAGAGTTTTAATCACAAGAAGAATATCGTCAGCGAAAAGTATACACCAATGTACATCCTCCAGTGATGTCCAATAAGAACATCCATAACCAAAGCAAAAATACGTTGGCTTAATGAAGATTCCTGAAGCTATCCAACTAACATAGGAAAATACTTGGTCAATCCTCCTTGTGTTCGAACATAAGTAATCTCTAGAATATATATATCTTTAATAACTTATTTGATTTGTTGAGTATGATTAAGTCATTAAGTTTGATTAAATTTTTGATTTCAGTTTTAAGTGCTTGTGTTTGTTTTCGGGTATTTTGATTTATGTTTGTTTTGATTTGAATCAAGTTGACTTAGTTTCAAATTTAATTTAAATTAATGTTTAATGAGTTTTAATTGAGTTTGGTTTAGTTAATTAGTTTAAGTTTTAATTTTGACTTATTTTGGCCAGCCTATAAATCTACATAGAGCACTCATGAGTTGGTAAAGGACACAAGAGGGGTGCTATCGTTGAGCTTTGAGATTGTGTGTTATGATTTAGAAGTCTACGTCTTATAGTTAAGTTGAATTTGAGGTTTGATTCATAATTAACTATTTTAGTTGAGTTAATTTTTATTTTATATTATGTTGATTAGTGTTTATTTATATTTCATATAGTGTTTTATTCTGTCAGGCCTCCACAAGCATAGTAGGGTCCAAGGTTAAGTCTTAGGGTGCTCTAATTAATTTAAGTCTAATTTATGGTTTTAATCATATTTTTAAAAAGAAAATTCAAAATTTCATCACAAGCATCTCAAATCTTTATGAAATTGCTCTTTAAAGTCAAATAAAGCAAAAAAAATCAACCTCTTAAAATTTGAGATTTTTCTTATTTATATTGAATTTTCTACTATGTAATGATTATTTTAATTATATTAATTAATTAAAATGTTGATTAAATTTAAAAATTATGAAAATTACGAAATAGTTTGAAATGAGGTCCTAAGTCTTTTATGAAAATTTCATGTCAAAATGGACTCATTTAGATGAGTTAATTTAGCTTTAATTGAATTATTAAAATTTAAAACTTCAGAAAATATTTAAATTTGTAAAATATTTTTAATTTAATTTTATAATTTTCTTCATGATCTAATGGTTATGTGATTAGAGTTTTAAAATTTTATGATCATGTAGATTAATTCAATTTTTTAAGTGTAGTTGATTTTATGTTAATTTTTTAATTAATGATTTTTCTAAATTTTTAATTATATGAATTTCTCCTAACAAAATACATCGAGTTTTTATATTAAATTAATTCTAAATTTTATGAAATTATCCCAACCCGAGGGATCATTAGATGGAGTTACCATGAAAGATTGAGATTATTGTGATTTAAGTTGATTTTTCTTTATTTTTCTAAGTGATTTAGTTGGTTTTAATTCATTAAAAATGAATTCTAATTCAACAATTAATAAAAAATTTTAGAGAAGTTGGAGATGGGGCCCGACCATTCCAAATAGTTTCTCAAGTCATTTGGTGTATAATTTTAGGTTTGATGAATGCTTTAAGTTCTCAAGCAATTAATTTCATTTTAATTCTATAAACCACTTAAAATATTTTAATTTTAGCCAAACTCAACCCTCATTGGAGATTATTATGCTGAGGTCAATTGAGCAAAGGCTTAGGGTTTGACGAATCTTTCTAATGGGGGATTAGGGTTTGGCTTGCTGGGTGGTCCTAAACTAGATTAGCTTTGTTGAGTCGACCTGGTAAGCTGGACCAATCCAGGGATAATCCTAGGATTGCCGTTCCACCTAATTGGATGATGGGAAGATGAATTAGCCAATTGGTCAACCAATGCCACTCAAGCTAGATTCCGTGGAGGTTAGTGGTGTAAACGAACCGAACATGAACGAACAGAGCTTGTGTTCGTGTTCGGTTCGTTTGAAATTTAGTTTGTTTGAAATAAGCTCGTCTTCGAAATTGTTCGTGAAGTCACTGTTCGTGTTTGTTTCTTAACGAACGAGTCGAACACGAGTTGTTCGCGAACGACGAGCCAATTTGACAGCCCTAATATTAATATATATAAATAATATATTATCTCAGTTATATAAATTATATTATATAAATATCTAATATCTATATTAGTATATTACTAATAAAGTATATTAATATATTATGATTAATAATTTATTATATATTATAATTTATAACATATAATTTTTTAAAATATCATAAATTTTTTATATATAATTATTTTAAATTATTTTATATTTCGAACAATAATGATTTGAACACGGACGAACGCATCACTGTTCGTGTTTGACTCGTTTAACTAACCGAACAAAAAAAAAATATTCGTGTTCGTCTCGTTTACTTATCGAACGAATCAAACACGAACTTCTTGACGAATCAAACAATAATTGTTCGCGAACAACGAGCTTTTTTGACAGCCTTAGTGGAGGTGCTTGAGTTTGAGGTTGGGTTTAAATGACACTAAGTGGTTGAAGAAGATTTACAGCCAAATAGCTGAGAATATGGCTATTTGGACTTCAAGTCTTTATTAAGTGTGGTGTTGGCTGAGTAGTTTCATTTATTTTAAGTTGGATTAGGTTATTATCTATATTTAGGCTTAGATTAGCTTAGGATTAAGTTGCATTTAGTTTCATATTTGGTTTGGGTTTAGTTAAGATTACATCTAGTTTAGTGGTTAAAATTAAGTATGATTAGATTTTTGGTTGAGTTGATTTTTCTTTGGTTTGTTCATGTTAAGTTTTCAATTTGGTTTGTTATTTTGGAATACTTTTAGGCTAGGTTATGTTTAGGTTTAAACTAATAATTAATTGAATTTGTAATGCAAAAGTTTAAATTTGAATTTAGGTTTTAATTAAGCTTGGTCAATTTAAGTTTATGTTTGAGTTAGTTTTAGTTTTAGGTTTAGGTTTGATTTCTCCTTTAAGTTTGAGTTAAGTTTATAATTAGATGTAAGGTTGAATTGGTTTTTGCTTAAGTTTAAATTGAGTTTCAAGTAATTTTAGTTATGGAATTATGGCTAAACTGGGTTGAGATTAATTTAGTATTAATTCTAAGTTAATTTATATTTGATTAAGGTTTGGTTCTAGGTTAAATTAATTTTAATTTCAAGTTAAATTAATTGAAGTTTAGGTTAAGTTTGATTTTAGATTAAATTATTCATAGGTTTAATTGAATTTAGGCTTGATTTAGTTCCAATTAAGTTTTTTCTTGCTTGGTTTGATTTTAATTTTAATTTTAATTTTTTGTTTGAATTTCAGCTGAGCAACCCTACCAAATCGCTCATGCATTGAGCCAAACCCCATCCAACCTTAGCTTAGGCTTATCAAGTTTTAAAGTGGACTTATCTCTTGATTCCCAATTGCACTGAGTGAGTTGGGATCCAACGAAGCTCAGTTGGGACTCAAGATAAGGGCTAACCTAGCCACACCAAGACCAACTAGCCATCTAGGGGACACTAAAAAGGAGACCTATTCCTTGAAAGGAGAGGTTAAGGGCCAAATAGAATTGAGTTGACCAAAAATGAGGTCAACAACATGCACACTCAAAAAACAATCTGCATGTGCTTCGATAAATGCACAAAATGTTTAGATGCTTAGTTTAAAAAGTTGAGTCTCTTAAAAATATAATTTTAGAATTGCTTCTGCTTTGTTAAACGTACAAATATTTAAATTTTACATAATCTCTTTTTTAAAATGACTAAAATAAAAAATTATTGCACACTTTTGACTGAACCGCTCTATTTATGGGATAAGGTTGTAGGTCTTATCTTGACCAGTCTAATTCTTTTCCTAATTAGGACCCCCCACCTCGACTAGCCCAATCCTCCATCTTATAAGGCATGATGTTTACAAATCGAGCTCCCATATAACTAGTTTGATCGTCATTTTTATTAAAATCAGGTTTGATAAGGTCGAGTCCCCACTAAATCAGTTTAATCCTCTTTCTTATAACGATATGAGTCGACAAAACTAATGCTTATAAAGATCGTGATATTTTTTATATCAATAACAAATATAAGTACTTCAAATGTTCTTTAAATTTCTTGATGATGTTGTGTTGAATGCTAATATCAATTAGAGGAGTTTATTCATAAAATTAAGTTTCAAATTATAAAAATTAAAATATATTTAAATAAAATTTTTCATTAAATATTATAGCAAAATTTGTTCATCTTTCAAAATATTTTATTGATGGTGTGATTAATTAAAGTTTACTAAGAATGAATGTCATAAAAAGTATATTGTTATGTTCATACTCAATAATCTCACTTCAATAAAGATATGACCCAAGTCTTTTGCTTTTGTTGTGTGGCTAATCGGATTCACAAGTGAAGTAATTACAATTAGACACTTTAACAAGGCGATTTGGTCTGACAGTCTCCACTATATTATGGTCACAATATTATAGCTTGTATGATTCCCAATAACTTTGCTTATTTGAATTATGAATCGTACAATATACATGATAGGACATAAAACTCTCATATAGTTAAGGTCTACTTGAGCTTATCCTCTTATACAAATATTCATTCTAGGTTTTTAAAAGTCACTGGAGTGAAGCAACCCACGACTGTTGGCATGGATCCTTTTCTCATATCGAGTTGACTTTCTACTCCGAGAAAGTAGATTACAGATCAAGACAATCTCAGACGACAAAACTATGGGATTTTAATTAGTATTGCCATCTTTTCTTCCACCATCTGCTCTATGTTCATAGTGATAAATTTCTTTAATCTATGAACCTTACTTGCCGCCAATATACGGCGAGCAATCAATGCTTTAACGAATAGCATTAAGTGCTCTCTTGTTATTGGAAAGAGTAACTATAGAAGCTTGCACTTATGAGAAATCTCAAACTCTAGATCTTAAAGTCCTCGCAAAATCAGATCAAATCTCTAGCAATGTCTCATCTATTGTTTCACCTGTAGTTTAAAAACTTGACCCGGAACCTTATATGAAGCTCGCATTTCATCTCAAAGGTGATCGGGGCTAAATTTTTTGGAGCCCACAGAATAAGAATAAGAGGGATCACTTACCTTAAAAGAAAAAAAAAGAATGCTTCTGATTGAGAAACGGGAAGGAGATGACAATTTTCCAATAATGGCAGTGTTGGAGAAGAGCGACGGATTGGTGGCTAGGGTTTTGGGAGAGGGAGGGATGGTTGTTAATTACTAGAGATTCATGGCTACAAGGGATTTGACGGCTATGAGGACGGTTTGTGGCTGTTTGGAGAAGGGTTGCCATGCCCTTGTTCTTGCTCATCATAAATCGTTCTTGCTCATCTTAGATCATATGTCGAAGGAGGTGACATTGAACTGGGGGAAAAAAATAGTTCTCATAGTTGAAGTGGGTGAAGGTGGTGCGGAGTTGAGCCTTGGCTGATCTAGTTTGATTTACGATAGGAGCAGTACAAGTGAATAAGTGTGACGAAATAGACCAGGCCATTCTAGGTTGGTTCCTTGGCTTATATTCACAGTTTATAATAGTGGAAGCTGTGCAAGTACGGGGCTGTATTTGATTAGTTTTATAATTTCATCAATTTCAATGTTTTCTTCATATATAATTGTAGTTGCTCAAATAAAGAATAGTAGAATCTTAACAAAAATTAAGATACCTCGCTTGTTCATACTCTTACTTTCTTTTTCTTTCATATTGTAGAAATTGGCCACTATGCTTCACAGTAATATCATAGTTTTGCAATAGCAACTTCCTGAGATTTTGTTTCTAAAGCGTCTATTGGTTAGTTAAAGTTAGCAACCGTTGTGCTGGCAGTGCTCATTATTTATCAGAACTATTTTATATGCTGCAGTCATTCAGGATATTAGTCTTCCAAGCAACACATGGCGACAATTGGAGATATATGTATGGCTGCGGCTATAAATATCCTATCAGCTTTTGCCTTCTTTGTTGCGTTTGCTATATTAAGGCTTCAGCCATTCAATGATAGAGTATATTTTCCTAAGTGGTACATCAAAGGGATAAGGAGCAGCCCAACACATGCTGAAGGTTCTATAAAAAAATTCGTTAATTTGGACTGCAGGACATATATAAAATTTCTGAGTTGGATGCCAGCAGCATTAAAAATGCCAGAGCTTGAGCTTATTGATCATGCTGGATTTGATTCGGTTATATATATCAGAATCTATCTCCTTGGGTGAGTATCCTCATTTGCAGTTTTATATCTTCATGGTTTCTTAACCAAATGTAGATACCAAGTAAACATATTTGTATCCACCTTTTCTGCTGCTCAACACTTATTACCTGCAATATATCACTTTGAATTTATCTGAGATAAATTTGTTGAGTTGTTCTCAAAATTAAGCTGATGCTTAAATGCTTATCATAAAAATATTGTCTTTTTTAATTATGAAATCTGATCGACGAGCATTATCACCTAGTCCTTTTCTAATTCTTCTACGTTTACATTCATATTTCCAGGTTTGAGCTTTACATTTCTAAATTATGAACTAGTTTGGATTCATAATATGATGTAGCAATGCAATTGGTTTTTTTCATTTTCAACTTATATATACATTTTCAGGGTTAAACGTTTACATTTCTTAGAACTTACAACAATGTTTTGTGTTATAATGCAGACTGAAGATATTTGTTCCTCTTTCTGTTCTTGCCTTTGTTGTTTTGGTGCCAGTTAATATGACTGGCCGATATTTGGAGCATCGTAAAGAGCTAACATTTAGTGATCTTGACAAACTCTCAATATCGAATATTCCCCCAGGCTCACAGAGGTTTGAAATTTTGAACTTTGAACTTCTCTTTCTCTCTTTATATATGTATATATATATATATATGATTATATATAACACATCCTTTACATAATCCTATATTTGCGTACTTATTTTATATATCGTCGTATGTATGCACACATCTATTTTTATGCAATTTGTGTCAATTTTCAATCCAAAGCAATTTTTATATGAAGGAAGGCAACATAATTATTCTATTTGTGAATGATATAATGTTTGCTTGCATTTTTTTTGTAAACAAGAAATGAAAATTATTCTAATCATTATCAAACATATGTTCTTTTTCTTATAAAGCATATATTTTATGCTTGAAAGAGGATTTTATTTTGGCCTTTTTTTTGGCTGTATTGACTCATTGTTCATAAGAAATCAATGCTTTCATTGATTCCCTCGCTACAGCATGATATTGGTTTCCCATTTTGCTAACAACACTGATTAGTCTTCCATTATGCTGGAAGCTTATTGGGGATTATTGCTAATCATTTTAAGGGCATTATTCGGAAAATTTTCGGCAAATTTATCGGGAAAAAAGCGAGTGCTTAAAATTCATGCCACAAAATGCGGCTAGAATATGTTTTCATTTATTTTAGCCATCTAGTGTTAATCATAAGTTGTGGGAAAGCTTTGATAGGCACAGAAGGGTCTCACCCTTATAGTAAAAGATCATATGTTGAAAGGGGAGCACTTGATCTTTTATTAATAGAGAAAAAAATCACCCATTAAACCAAACTCCATAAAGAGAAATTCTTTCTAAAAATGGCTAATTGAATGTATACAAATTTTATAAATAATTGCAATTGACTATTATCCAAATCCATAATTTTAAAAAAAATTTATGCAAATTAACTTCAATATTCAAAGTTACCCTTAACCTATTATAATTAGAATTTTGATCCAATGTTCAAGATATTTTGCTTCCCAATATTAATCACCAAACATCATATTAATAGTTTAATTTTGTTGGTGGACTTAGGGGGACGATTGATTATCTCCTCTTTATTCTCAAGTGAAATATGAGAATTATTACTAATATTAGTCTCTATCAGAAAATAAGACAATCTAGAATTATCAAATTGTGTTGGAAGCTACCTCGCATAGATTTCTTTGAAGTGGAAGGTAAGATTTGATTAAGCCCCTTTTTTGTGATCCCTAGATTAGTCATTCTCTTCGGACTAGTTAATTATATGTTTATAATTATTATTTTAAATTGTGTTGTCAAACATACACGCAATTCATTTTGCGTTTTTCAAAAGGATTTTTTCTTCCTTATTAGTAAAAATAAGTCCATTTATACACACAGTTTGAAACTCTATTTTTCAAAGCGACCAAGTACTTTTCTCATTTTTCAAAGTATGTAGCTGCTATTTTTTTATGTCGTAACACGCTTATAATGTTTATATCAAATGGAGTTGTTCTCTTAAACCATAGAAAAAATGTCGGTGGGAATCCTCACATAATTTTTATTACTAATCTTCAATTATAAGGCTATGTATATAGGGAAATGGATCCCTCATAATTTACAATCTTACCAAATATATCTAGCCTAAACATGGAATTGAAATAATTCTGAAATAAACATAAGTAAGAAAAGAATAAAAACTAATCAAGGAGTTTCCCATATTTTCTCCAATTATCCATCCATTATATAACGCCCAATTTTGCAAAGCAGGAGAAAATTTTGGCAATTTTAAAGTATATCTCAAATTTAGCATTCCTAGAATTTCGATTGAAATAAATTCATAAAATTCTACACGTCTAATAAATCAATTTGATATTTAACTCCTTGTATGCACTACAAATTCATGTGGAGATATAAAATTTTGAAATTATAAACTTCATTAAGTTTAATTCAGCATTTAATTTATTCCTTCAATTTGGATTATCGTTCTCACCGACCTATTGACGTGTTTTCAGCCGTGGGATATAATCAAATGATTGAGATTCAATTGGGACGCGGGGGGGGAGGGGGGGGGGGTTCCTCTTTATTTTATCTTCCAGTAAGACCTATGGCTTCGCTCCTGTAGCACAGGTGGTATCGAGCAGAACAGGAGACCTGTAGGGAGCCGCATTCTCCAAGTCAATGTTTCAGCGAGAAAGTGAAAGGTAAGAAATCCTCATTCGCGTTATTTCAGACATTCCTTTCCTTTTGTTTTTTTTTATATTTACCATGAATTAAGGCATTCCATGTGTTCCATGTTGTTATAGCTTTGTGGGAATAGCCCTTGAACTGTCGAAACGAGAGCTACACTCTCCAGTAGGTTCATTTCACGAGTTATAGGAAAGGGTTAAGGGGAAAGGAAGAAAAGGGAAGATGAATAGGAAGTATTGGAGAATGAATAGTTATTCCGAGAAGTCTTTTTGAGGTAAGAATTCGTAAATGAGTAATGTTGGGGCTAAATCACAATATATGTCAATAATTTCATGAAATCTGGGTTGGTTATACTAGGCGGCGAGCTCGAGTTGAGCTTGGAGAAATTCATCGTAGGGCTGTTCCACCAGATCAACTGAAATAATGATGTCTAAAATTCAGAATAATAATTTTTTATAGGATTTTCAAGATGTTGTCTTTGATGGGTGATCACATTTAGAACTTCTGTATATTGTTGAATAACTTTATAATGTTATATGTATGCCAGCATTGAATTAACACTGAGAATGTTATGATTTTCCCATAAGGCACAAGTGATGAACATGTTATGATATGTGTATTTGTAGGTATTCATGTTATGATGATTATGCATATGATTATGAATTAATTATGTTTGTTTATTGTGGAAATTATGATTACAGAAATGTAAAAAGTGTTATGTTAGGTTGACTGTTACATGAATGCTTGCAAGTATGAATGGTAGAAAACAATAGCCTTCTCGACTTCCGGTATTCAAACAGAGAACATTTGCAAACTATTGGCTTCAGACGTAGATGAAAAGCAGGATACTGTCATTATCAGGGGAGTTGTTGATAACTGCTATGTTGCGAGGGGTCTAACTTTTTTCAATAATTAATGAAGTCTTTGGTAGGGTGACCCAATGATATAAAAAGGTATAAAAATAATTAAAATATTTACAATTACAAGTGCTATTTCTATGATTACGATTATTGACTATGAAATCATTCTGAATATGTTTATGATTGCATATGACTGGGTGAAATATATGTTTTACGTAGTTGCTATGATTTATTACAATACATTTATTTGTTCTTTGAATGTTTTATATGATTAAAACATGTTATGATATGTTCTACTATCACACATATGAACCATGATTTTCGTATACGTTATTTCTTTCACGTCTACAAAATTCTTTTTTTAGCCTTGATTATTTTGTTGAGCTTGTTGTAGCTCACTATATGTTGTTGATTTTCAGAAAGAGGTAACAAGCATAGGGCCGAGTAGCTTGGTGTGATGTGTGTGACTTTTTCATTGTATAATTTTGGGAGCTTGTCCAAACTTTTGGATACGTGCTTTTATTATTTTGGATTTAAGAACTCTGTATATTTTTCTTAGTGATATAAATTTCCACGCCTCTAAGTATATATGAATGTGAATGAATTATGGATTGAAATGCATTACGACTGTTTGAGGTGATTTAGTTAGACTAGATCATCACCTACTCAGTCATGCTTATGCAAGTCAGGATAAGTGTTGGCGAGAATTCAGGATGATCAAATTGTCCACCTCTGTTCCATTGCAATTGACCCTAAAAGGGGGTCAGTTGGGGTGTGGCTCATCGCCCTTTGGATGGTCGGCCTGGGCCTACCTTGGAAAGAAGGTCGATCCTCCTAAATTTTCACTCTCCCTCAAGCTGGATCGTAGATGTTGTAGAAACCAAGCTTGGTATTAAACTCCGAGAAGTTGCTTAAAGGAAGAGCTTTGGTGAAGACATCAACAACTTGTTAAATCAGAAATTATTAATTTCATCAAAATAATTCCATAATTCCATAATTTCCCACTATTAATCTTTTCCGAGATAAAGTGCTTGTCAATTTTAATATGTTTGGCTTTTTCATGATGCATAGAGTTCTTAATAATACTGATAGCTACTTGACTGTAATAAGATATTTGCATAGGCTTATTGGTTGTACACCCAAATTCTTCCAATAATTTTTAAATCCAAATTTCTTCATAGATTCCTATGACAAATGTCGTATACTATGATTCTATACTGCTTCTAGAGATAACAACTCGCTTCATATTTCTTCACGTGACTAAGTTTTTCCATACATTAGAGCAATAACTTTTGATGGACCTTCTGTTAGTGAATTCCCCAACCTAATTTGCATAAGTGTAGACCCCTACCTCTCTATTTCTTGTCCTCTCAAAAATTAAGTCATAACCATGAGTCTTCTTGAGAAACCAGAGGATCTTTACGCCATCTCCATATGCTCTTCATTTTGGTTATTTAAAATATTGACAAAGTACGCAACATTTGATCTATAGTATGTGACAAGTAGATGAGTTTTTCTGCCATTCTTTGATCTCTTCCCTTATCCACAGGTATTTTTTCTCTCCCTTATTAGACTTCTTGTTTAGATTCATTGGAGTATCAACATGTTTGCATCTAATCATTCATGTTTTCTTTTGGAAATCTTGGATATATTTCTTGTATGATATAACAATGCCCTTCTTGGATCTTGCTACCTCCATACTTAGGAAATATATCCTGGCTTCTAGGTCCGTGATTTCAAATTCAGTAGAAAACATTTCTTTTATTTTAAGATTCTCTTTCATCATCACTAGTAAGAATCATTTTATCCACATCAGTGCAGCAACTTTGTATGAATAATGTATGACTAGCTTGACTATGAGATTCCTAAGTTTTATCAAGTTTTTCAAATCATGCCCTTGGTGATTGCTTAAGACCCTAGATTTTCTGAGTTTACTTACTATATGTTTGTTGGAATCATTCTCAAGTCCCGATGGTATCTCCATTTGCACTTTTTCAAGATCCTCATTCATAAAAGGCATTTTTATGTTAATTTAATGTTGCTCCCACTCCTTGTTAACTGTTAATGAGAGAACTCTGATAATGTTTAATTTAACAATTGATGCAACTGTCACTTGATAGTCAATCCCATAGGTTTAAGTGAAATTTTTTACACCCAGTCTAGCTTTGATTCTCTCAATAACCATCAGCTCTGTAAGTGATGTTAAATACCCATTTGTATCCAACCGACTTCTTATCTTGAGTTAGTATAATTCATATGTCATTATGCTTTAGTGTTTGTATCTCTTCTTCAACCACTTTCCTGTATTCTAGATTTTTAGGGGCTTCATGAATAAAGTTAAGAATCTAGACACTATCAAGGTTAGATACAAAAATGTTTATAAAGTGAGGATAGCTTCCCCTAAGTTACAAACTTTTCAGTTTTGGTATTTAGTACAGCTTTCCTTGTCATTAGCACAGAAAGAGGAAGAAGATTACTCATGAGTTCACTTACCCAAAATTTCAGATGAGTGTGGACTCGATTTTTAGTTAGGACAACTTTGTCTTTGTAAGTCATCTTCCATCTGCTCAGGGTTCTTCCTTATTTTGTATACATGAAGTTCTTTATTATGAACTATAAGCTGGGTTGGTCGGTAATGTTTTTATGGAGAGCTTTCTTAAAGGAGAAAAGCTCCCCAATTTTCTCATTAAACAAATAACAAATATGTATAGCTCAGACTAACCTAATACATTTGGAGGGAAATTTAAATCATGATAAGAAAGATAAAAATAAAACACACAATAATGGATAATTAAGGGAGAATAAATTCTCCCCCTACAATGTAGCAGCGAACCCAGTCTATGAAACTGTGGGTGAACCCTTGTGGTCCATGGTTATATGCATTATGCATATCAACACTCGTCCACAAGTTAGGTTATATATGTCATACATCCCAAAGTTGTTGTTGAGATCACTAAAGTGGTTCCGGGGAAGAGCCTTGGTAAGAATGTCATTAATATAATACTGAGTTGGGATATAGCTTAGCTGAACAACGCCTCCATTGACCTTCTCAGAGATGAAGTGCCTGCCAATTTCTATATATTTGGTTTGATAATGTTGTATGGTTTCTTTGATATATTGATGACTTATTGACTATCACTAAATATCTTAATAGTGCTTTTGTTCTCCATGTTCAGCTTCACCAATAATTTCTTTAGCCACATCCCTTCAAAAATTACTAGGACAAGGACACCACTCAAATTCTGCACTACTTATTACCACCACAAACTTGCTTTTTACTTATTCAAATAATTAGGTACCTTCATACAGATGAGCAGTAACCAATGGTAGATTCTGTATTATTTAGTTCTCTTGCTCAGCTTACATCCGTATATATCTCAATGTTACTGTTCTCAATTTTCTTGAATATCAATCCACGTCTTGGAGTCATTTTTTGGAACATTAGTATTTGAAATGCTGCTTCTAAATGCTCTTAATTTGGATCATTCATATGTTGGCTCACCAAACCTACAAAAACAAAAAAAAATACAATTTTAGGTCTTATATGTGATTGATAATCGACTCACCACACCTAAAAAAAAGGCAATGTTAGGTCTTGTATGTGATTGATAAATAAGTTTATTCACGAATCTTTGATACATCCCTTTTTCAATTGGGATATTATCCTCCCTTTTTTATGCCCATTGATTGAGATCCATAGATGGTTTGCACCCCAAGATTCTCGTCTCCTTTAATAAGTCAAGGATATATTTTCTCTGGGACATGCCAATGCATTCTTTGGATCCAGCTTTTTTCATTCCCAGGAAGTATCTTAAAGTTCAAAGATCTTTGATCTCAAATTTAGAAGCCATTATTCTTTGGATTGCTTCAAGTTTCTTTACATCATCCTTTTGTAAGAATAATGTCAGGATGGCTATCTTACCTTCTTGATTTGATTTCATAAATAAGGTGCGATCATTCTGACACTGATAGTAGCCATAAACAAGAATATTCTTAGTGAAACTTTCGATTCATGCTCTGGGAGACCATTTCAACCAATACAATAACTTCTTTAGTTTGTACACTAGCTGAATATTTGTGTTGTTCTTTGATCATGGAAGTATCTCCATATATACTTCTTTCTCTAGATCTCCATTTAGAAATTCATTTTTAATGTCTATCTGATGTAAAGACCAATCTCGGTTGACAACCAATGAGGAAATGACATTAATGCTCGAATTGTGTTGAGTTTTGCCACAGTTACAAATGTCTCTTGGTAATCAATCCCATAAGACTAAGTGTACACATTTGTTATAAGTCTAGCCTTGAACCTTTCTATTCTTTCATCTTCTTTGTATTTAACACTGAATACCCATTTATACCCTACAATTATTTTCTCAGGTGGCAGAATTATTGTGATCCATGTACCGTTCTTTTTAGGGGCAAGAATCTCCTCTTCCATAACCTTTTTCAAGCAAGAATATAGAAGGTCTCTTGGATTCAATTTGGTATCCGCACGTCATCTAAGTTTTGAACAAGAGATTTGTAAGAGAATGATAATTTTTCATAAATCACAAATTCTTCTATCGGGTGTTTGTGTATTCTTATGCTCATTCCTATTAATTTTCATAATGTGTTGACCCAACTTCTATGTGAATATTTGGGCTGTGTGGAGTTGTTTTTGGTGATTTGCATTCCTGATTTTGCATATTGTTCTTTACATGCTCACAGAGTTTTTTCTTTCTAGTGTGCACACAGAGTTCTTGGTTCTTGATGAGAGCTGTGGGAGGATTTTGTGGAGTGGTAGATTCATTGTTCAGATTGATTTATGATAGTTAGGACAAGAGTGAGTTCATCATGAACATAAGTGAGGCGAGTTTGAGGTTTTTGAATGGCATCTCAAATTTGGTAGTCTTTCTAACTTTCACCATGAATGTCAGATTTGGAATAATATAGTTGGTTTTCAAAGAAGGTGACATTCATAGTATCATACACTATGTTAGGAAGACGATACACCCCGACAACACAAGATAATTGAACTTGTTTTATATTCTCAAAGAAAAATTGTATGCAAATATTAACATTAATAAATAAGGAAAGATAAATTTTATTCCATAGTTAATAGTACACTCAACTGAATGAAAAGTAAAAAAGTGACCATCATAATTGCAATGACAACATGGAATGCCTATCCATATTAATAAAAAAAGAAAAATACAATAATTAAAGCAAATTTTTAAAAATAAAAAAAAGGAAATGTAAAATTGAAAAGTCCGCTTCAGTGGAGATGTATGTTAGTGGCTGAATATAATTTGTTATTCAAATTCAATAAATAAGAACTATATTTTAAAACATGAACATCAAGAAAAATGAGACATGCAGTATAAATAATAAATAGTGACAACTATGCGCATATAATTTAGTGCAACAAGAATGTGATAAACAAAATATGCTCAATTATTTTAAGAAAATATGTAATCATTTCTTAAGACAATTCACTGCTACAACTGAAAAAAAATAATTATGAAATAGTTCACTGAGATAGCTGAAAGAAAAGTAGAAAAAATGACATAATCGAAACTGAAATGATAACAGAAAAAGACTACTTAGACCCAAAAAAAGAAAATACATTAACAAAAAAAAAAGTGCAAAATATCAAAAATAAAAAATCTAAAACTGAAAAGTCCGTTATGGTGGAGACGATCTTGCTAATCCCTGAATATATTGTGTTATGAAAAAAAATACAAATGAGTGGCATGCAAACTCAATAAATAACAATTATCTATTAAAACATAAGCGACAAAAAAAATGGGACATGCAGTATAAAAAATAAATAGGGACAACTATTATGTGTATATATAACATCTTAAGGCAACAAGTGGTAAAAAATATATTCAATCATCTTAAGAAAATATGCAATCATTCCGAATCAAATTTTACCAGTGCATAACTTAACAATTATTTATCATTCAGTTTTAATTTATATTTATATTTATATGGTCGGTTTTAACAGATGTCCTGAAATCGGTAATGTCAGTACCAATTCAAAGAAACCTGGTAATTTTCTATAGAGTCGTTGCTTTGTAAGCCCGTTGACTCAGCTAGTTAATACCCAAAAGGGTTTCACCCGCCGAAATACCAACACACACACACATACTAAAATTTTCACAAGTATAATCTGTAAAAAATATGCAACTTCAGACAAATTGTAATATGAATTACATTCAATTTTATAAAGGAAAAGTGTAGGAAAGGAAAATATTATAATTGTAAGATTTATTCACATATGCGAGAATTGTGCGGCTATAGAGTAAGACAAGTAGTGATTTTCTCTTGAGCAATAACTGAAGCCTATAACAAATACAAAATAATAAATATAATTGAAGTAGCAAGGGCATGATTACTAATCTTGTAAAATAATTACCAATCTACTACAAACAAAAAGGATAACACCGCTAACTAGGCAGGGTACGTTTATCTCCTAATAAAAATCAGATACATCGAGATAACAGCTACAACTTTTCTATATATACAGCTGTTCAACTAGTGATTATTATTTATTAAATTAGATATAATGGGATTAAAATATTATTATTTATTTTATTTTATTATAAAGATGTTAATTAATATATAAAAAATACTTTAGTTATATCAAATAATGTAACTATATACTTATATTCTTATAATATATAAAAATAAAAGAGAAGGAAGGTGGGGGGGCAGTAAGCGTCACCTTCTTTAGCGGTTTCAGATAGGAGCGGAGCAGAAAGAGGAAGAGAGCGTTTCAGTAGTGTTTGGACACCATGATCCCACTATTGCCTTCCTGACTAGCTCTAATCGCGACTATATTGCAAGGTTCCAATTACTAAGGCAATAGCTTTTGAGAGAAATTGTGAAAAGGGTGCAGGGGGATTGAAGGCTACTGAAGGAGAGGGCTGTGAGGGGGTGAGCAGGGTGAGGCGAGGTGATTCCCCACCATTCAATCTCAATTTATAGAGAGCAGAGGCGGTGGGTTGATAGAATCATGAAGGTGGTAGAGAAGACTGAGAAGGAGAAAAAGAAAAGAATTATGAATCGGGAAGCAGGTTGGGTGGTGAGCAAAAAAGGAAAGAAAAATCGAGCAATCAACATGAGCAAAAAGGGGTATATCTGTGATAGAATCATAAATATACAGTAAGTTGCAGTTTAATTTAGAAACATAAAACATAGATTGAAGACTAAGATCCTTTGTGAGATTCGCACTTTCTCTTCTTTCCACAGATGAGAGGGAACTATCTGGGATTCTAACTGCAGCATGGTGTTCACAAGAATTGAAGGATTGAAAAGCAATGATATCATTTGTCATGTGATCAGATGCTCCGAAGTTCATATCCAAGGCTGATTCTTCTTGTTAAGAGCAATAAATGCAGATGGAGGATTACCTTGATGTACTTGAAGGCTAGTAGAAGGCTTAGAATATTGTATTTGAAGTCTTTGGAGAGCTTCAAGTTGTTTCTTACTGAATGGACTATGTTCATGAGGCTTGCTTTCATTTGATGTTGAGTTTGCTTGGTTTTCTCCATCATCTATGACTTTGTTGGGCTTCCAATATGTAGGCTTTCTATAAATTTTCCAGCATCCTCCTTTACATGACCAAGTTTCTTGCAATGATCATAATACTATTCTTTTCCTCTTTGATTTGTTATCCTGAGACGATTTGTTAGTGTGTAAAGTCGAGTTATCAACATTGGATGTAGTGGGATTATCTACCATCATGAGTTTTATCTTGCTTTCTTTCTTTCGTACTTCAACAATAACTTCACGAATTGAGGGAAGAGGTTTGGTTTCCATAATTCTTACTCTGACTTCATCTAATTCATTGTTGAGCCTTAGAAGGAACTTGAAGTCCTCTTTTGTTCAACAAGGGTTTTGTAAATAGGAGAATCTTATGAGCACCTCCATGTATATTTTGTATATTTTCTTCTAGTTGGAGCCAATATTTTGGGAGAATGTTGAAGTATTGAGTAACATTTAACTCACTCTGTCATCGGTCATGTAATCTAGTTTTAATGTCAAACAACTTAGAGGTGTTGTCAACACTTGAATAAGTTTCCCTTACAACATCCTTATTTCTTTGGTTGTTTTGTATAAAAGGAAGTTTTCTCCAATTTTAGTGGTCATGGAGTTGACAAGCCATGACATGACCATGCGATTTTCATTTTTTCATGTTCGATATTTAGGATCAGTAATTTCTGGTGTATGTTTCTCGGTAAGGTATTCATCTTTTTTTACCACAGATGTGCATGAACACAGATTGAGATCATTGAAGGAAATTGTTGCCATGTAGTTTGTGATTTGTGATGAAGGAAGAGATTTCAGATGTTGCAGAATCAAACATCTTAGGTTCAAGTTCCGATATACTTTCTGATGAAGAAGCATCTTTCATGCTATATTTATTGATCATGATGATTCCACTAGAGTGCGAAATTGGTTGTCGTCGACACAGGATTTTCACTAGAAAAAAACACCATCTGTTGTCGACACATGATTTTTACTAGAGAGAGAAACTGTCGGTCGCTGACATAGAACTTTTGCTATAGAGAGAAATAGTCTCTCACTGTCATTGGATTTTCGCTAGAGAGAGATCATTTATCCTTGACCTAAAATTTTTATCATAGAAGAGAAATCAAATGTCGAGATGTTTGGGATTTCCACCAGAGATAGAAAGTTCAAACCCACTTAGGATTTTTGAGCAGGAGCTTGACAGAGAAGATTAAAGAGAGAAAATCGATTCTTCGATTTGGGATTTCCACCAGAGATGGGAAGGGTGTCCTTCAGGAGAAGCCTGCTGGCATTACAAAAGTTTGGAAGGGTGTCAGTATTTCATGTTTGATCTAGCTGCAAGCCAATGGGATCACATATCACAGAAGATGGAAGGGTGTCGGGATTTCACGTTCAACCCATCTTGCTTCGATCCAACTGCAAGGTGATGAGATTGCAATGACTACAAGTTGACAGGATCAAGTCGTTAAGAAGTTGATTTATTACAAATGCATAGGGAGAAAAATCCAGAAGCAACCAGGGATCCGGTGGAGGGCCTGCAGGTACAGGCGAGTGCAGGGAGAGGCTCCGGTGGAGGAATGAGAGCTAGAGTTTGTTTCCTCGCTCTGAAATCATGAGAAATTCAACAGGAATTTTCTTAAAGGAAAAAAACTCTAATTTTCTCATTAAGTAAATAACAAATATGTATAGCTAGAGTTTGTTTACTCGCTCTGAAATCATGAGATATTTAGCAGGAGCTTTCTTAAACGAAAAAAAAACTCTAGTTTTCTCATGAAGCAAATAACAAATATATATAACTTAGATTAAGCCTTATGCAATTGGAGAGAAATTCAAATCATCTTGATAAAAATGAAAGAAATAGAAAACACAATAATGGATAATTAAGGGAGAATAATTTGTCCCCAGCAAAAGTAGTTGTGGACTCACAGTTTCCTAATCAGTGGGTGAGCTCATGTGGTCCACAGTTATAAGTTATATGCATATCAATAGTTGGACAAAGATAATTTCATGCAGTGTTTGGGAGATAGAAGGGCTCAGTGGAAGATGGGTAGGTTGTGAGGCAGTGTAAGTGTCATTAAGTATATCTCAAAATTGATATTCAAGTACACTCCCCCTGAACATTAGATTTGAGATAGATTGATTTAAAAAAATATGTGACATTCATGTAGTTGTATTTTTTGGTAACAACGCATACCACTTATAATCGTTCTTATTGGAGGCATAGCCAAAGAAAATACATTTGATAGATTTAAGATCTTTTTTTTTTGTGGTTTGGAGAATTGATGTCAATGAATGGTACACACCCAAAACATTAGGTGATACAATAGAAGAGAAAGCTCTAAGGGGATATATATCCATCAAAACATGATGTATTCTAAAATTAAGTAGTCGAATAGACATTTGTTTGATAAGGCATGCGGCAGTAAAACTACTTCCTAAAAATATTTTGAAACATGATGGGAAAATATAATTGAGCGGGATACCTCAAGAAGATGTTTGTTTTTTTTTTCTTTTAATTATTCTTTGAATTGGGACATCAGTACATGAGCTCACATGGATGATTCCATTTTTTGAAAGGTAAGATCTAAAAATGGAGTTGAAGTATTCCTTTAAATTATCGGTTTTGAGGATCAGAATTTTGCATTGAGATTGAGTTTGGAAATTGTCATGGAAAGTTCGGAAGATTTGGACCATTTCATAATTTTTCTTTATTAGGAATACCCAAGTAATTTGAGTGTGATCGTAAATGAATGAGACAATCCATCTAGCCCCAATCAAGATTCTTACTTTTGAGGGTCCCAATATATCACTGTGGATAATATAAAGATGATGTGAGGGTTTGTACTGAGCCATTGAATAAATATCTTTTGTGTGTTCGGCAAGTTGACAAATCTCACATAAATAAGTACTATGCTTTTTTATATAAAAAATAATGATCTAATTTTGCAACATAAATTAAGGGTCTGTTTGGGGCCGCTGTAGCTTATTGAATAATTTGCTGATGAGCTGATTAAAAATAATCTGTTGATAAGCTAGGTGCGGTGGCTATTACAAAATTTTATTTTTTTGGAAAAATCAGACCGTAGTCAGAAAACCGCCACCGCACCTATTTTCTACGTTTTGAAAACGCATAAGCTGCCAAAACGCAGTTTACCCAAACAGGCCAGGTGCATTTTCAAAACGCCACCGCACCAAATAAGCTGCCCCAAACGGACCCTAAATTAGGATGACCTTGGTGAAAATGGCATAACATGCCATTTTGTTTAAAAGACATAAACTTAACAGACTCAGAGACTCGAGGCAAAGATGGAGGTGGGACAACTTATGTGTTCAGAGAGAATTTTCTTGGCATTTTAACACTGTCAGTTACTTTTCCCGAATCTACCACTTGAAATTTATAAGAGTTTACAAGGAATTTAGTTATACATTTCATATCATGAGTAAGTTTACTGATCAAAATTAAATAACAGTATAATTGTGGAACATATAAAATAGAGGAAAGAGAACTATCCGTAGAGAGCTCCACATCTCCTTTTCCAACAATTTTGTAGTGTGATCCATATGCAAGTTTTGATATATTGTTGCATATTTATGAAATTTTGTTTTAATTTCATAGTGGAGGATCACTCATAGCATTTACGAGAGAATTTTGAGGTGCTTCAAGTAGCCCAGATATACGAACACCTAAAGAAGTGTCATTTCATGACTACACAAACTTCTTTCCATGGATATGTTGTATCAACACTTGACATTGAGATAGATCCAACCAAGATTGAGACTACTTTTAACTAGCTCAATCCATAGTAATTTATTTAGGCAAGGCATTTTCAAGGATTGACCACTTCCTACAGTAGTTTATCAGAAATTTTAAATTTATAGTGATATATTTGATTAAGCTTCTCATCAAACATATTCACTAGGCCAGGTGAAGCCATACCAATTTTGAAGCATTAAAGCTGCAAGTTACTCATATATCTGTTCTAATTCTTCGAGATTTTTGCCAAGTGTTTGAGACAGAGTGTGATGCCTCGAATGTGGGGATTAGTGTTTTACTGAGCTAAGGAGAATATCCTATAGCCTTCTTTTGTGAGAAGCTACATAATTCAAAGCAAAAGCACTCCATCTATAGCAAATAATTTTTTATGCTATAGTGAGAGCAATCAACCATCTGAGTCATTATCTGCTAGCGAATGAGTTCACTCACTACACTAATCATGAGGCATTGAGATTTTTGAACATCCAGAGTAAACTAAAAGGCAAAGACACCTCATTAGTGGAATTTTTTTTTTCCTTTCATTTTGTGCTCAAGCATAAAGTCGGGAGTCAAAATATGGTTCTTGATGCCTTGAGTTACGATCATCTGTTACTTTCTATAATACAGCTTACGGTGGTTGGGTTTGATTTGTTGAAGGTTATATGTCATTGATTAACACTTAAAGAGATTTGAGCTTACTGTTATAAGAGACCTTATGATCAATATTACATATTCGACGGTTAATCGTTCTTCTAAAATAAGCTGTACATTTCAATGGGTTCACTCAGGGAGGCCATCTTATAAGAGTGTAGTTTTTTTCATTATAAGATATTTTGGTAGGGATAAGATTCACTTTAGTGAAATGGAATTTTTACTAGCCTGGATCGATACAATATGTAGAGAGGCATGTCAAGCAGTGCAAGATATGTCATCTAACTGAGACCCAGGGGCAAAATATGAGTCTCTATACACTATTACCTATTCTAGCTAAGACTCAAGTTCATGGACTTTGTTGTGGGCCTTCCATGATCCCACTGGAATAAAAACTTTATATAGTTGTAATGGACCGCTTTTCTCCAAGTTACATATTTTGTACCTTTGCAAAAGAAGATGCATACTTCACATATTATATATTTATATTTCAGAAAGATGTTCAGTCTTCATGCGTACCTTGAACCATCATTTTAGACAGAGGTATAAAAATTTTGAGTTACTTTTGGAGGGCTTTATGGGATACGTTATGTGCAAAGCTCCAGTTTAGTTCAACATTACACCCACAAAAATATGGGAGTGATAAAATTAATGAATCACAGTTTGAGGAATCTTCTCAGTTGTTCTATGGGAAATAACATCAAGTAGTGGGATTTGATTCTTTCTTAGGTTAAATTTGCCATCACAAATCCACCAGTCAATTCACGGTTCATAGCCTCTTTGAAATTGTATACGGGCAGAAGCCTCTCATGCTGTTAGAGTTAATGCCTATTCTACCAACTATCAAGCTTAGCATTGGCACAAAGTCTAAAAATAGAAAGATTCTCACCTTACATGAGTATGTAAAAAAAATAATTACTAGAAAGTACCAAATATCAAAAGCAAGTTTACAGGTCCAAGAAAGCTATGGCTCAAAGAATGTGATATGGTGTGAATTGGATTGACGAATGCGACATTCCTTTTAGGTTCTTTTGAAAAACTTAGGCCTAGAGTTGACTGTCCTTTTAGAATTATCAAGAAATTACTGCGAATGCTTGTAAGATTGAGCTGCTGGGAAATTATAATATTGCTACTGTATTTAGGGCCCGTTTGAGACAGCTTATTGGGCTATGACAGCGTTTTCCCAATGCCGCCGTTCTGTTTGAAAAAGACGTTTGAACCGCTTGTTATCGCCGCTCCCATAAGTGCTTTCGACTTTTGTTAATAGGAGGGGAAGCGGAGAAGAACCCACGTTCGACTTCTGCTTCTTGCGTTAGATAACGAAATTCCTCGATCGCCATCGCCCTCACCCTCCTTCCCTTCCACGAACCAAACCTCTCTCGCCGAATCTTTTCCGTCGACGACCACTCCCAAACGCGAAGACATCGCCAGCGTTGTCCTCTCCACCTTGTTGATAAATCCCGCACCAATTCCGGCATTGCCCTCTCCGTCTTTTCCTGAAGGTGCTTTCAGTGCATGAATACATATATTTGGAGGTTTTACTAAAATAGGACCACCATGGATTCTTGCTTTGTTCTTTGATTGATGCACTTGCTACTTAACTATTAGTAAGTGAAGGTAGGAAGGATGTCGCAAGCTGAAGAACTGCCCCCAGTTGCAATGAAGCAGCCAACACTTGCTCCGAAGGCTCTCATACATCAAAAGTTTGGTAAGCAAGCGTCCGACAGGATTGAAGAGGTGACGCAGCCTGGTGAGAACAGCTGCCCTGGTTTGGCTTTGTCACAGCAGATTCAGATTTTATATAGATGCTATTTGGATCTTCCAGAGCTGTCTGTTATTTCAGACCCATTACCCAAAAAGGACGCTGAACATGCGGCTGCGAAAATTGCTATGGAGAAGGTCAGGATTTATTATATTGGATTTCATTTCTGATTTTTTACCACTCATTTGGTTTTTCATTTTTCACTTTATGGTATGCTTAACAAGAAACAAATAAATGGTGTTTAGTATTCAATTTTGACCAATTTTCTAAAGAATCTGTTTCCATTCATGCTATTCCCAGGAGGTTCAAGTGTCTCAACCACAAATGTGGAGGGATGATAGTCCCGATTAATCAAAGTTTATTAATTTGAATTCTGTAGAAAAGGGAAATTATTTAGTGTGGATCAGATGATTACCATGAAGTCTATCCATTTTGACAGTTTTAGATCAGTTTTGGTCTCAACCATGAAATTAATCCAAAGTTTTAATTTCAGCAATTTTCAAGGATTATTGTCCTATTGTCAACTAGAATTCTGTTAGTTGTCCGCTTGGCTTTATTGCTTTATTGCTGGCATCTGAATTTTGTTCTCCTTATTTTAATTTACTTATTTTCTTGTGAAATCATACAAGGTTACTTATTTTCTTGTGAAATCATATGAGGTTATCAACCAAATTAACCTAACAAGAAGTAAAGATAAATAAAGGAGAAGGGGAAAATTGAGAGAGAGTAAATGTTCTAGAGGATGATGCCAGCATTCGTTGATGAGATCCATCTGTTTGCTTTCATTCATAGAAGGTTCCTCCCCTTGCAAATTCTAGTTCATTAGAGGAGATTATTGTTTATTGCTAATAGCTGAATTATAAAAAGTTTGGGAGGAGCTGGAAAATGGTTAGTGGAGGGGAAGGGAGGGGAGTATGAATTAAAATGGTGGCATTTTTGTATGTGATATGAAATATTGGGGTGGCGTAAATGTAAAAAAGCAAAGTACATGTTTTAGATATGTATATACACAGGAATTTGGTCATTATTAGGTTTTTGAGGATGTTTAAATACTTCACATTGAACAATATAAAGTAAGTTTGGAGGTTTTTGTTCAAGGTATGCAAGAGCATTTGTTTAACTTGTAAATCCAAGGCCAATTTTGCATTGCTTTGAGAAATGATTTAAGTGCTTGTCATATGTGAAAAGAAATGAGAAACAGGGAAAACACTAATTCTTTATTCTGTATTTTTCGATTTCTCTTTACATTTGCTCCATTATAAGTACAACATGAATTCTTCAATTACTTTTGCCAACTGAAGTACCCTTGGCAATACTGTTAGGAAAGAATGTGCTTGAATGAGTCATTTTGTGTTTCATTCTTGTGATCTTTTGTCTTTGGTGGAAGGAGAAGTTAGTGGTGAACTGAATTTTAAATTATTTGTAATTCTATTTTGTTATACTTAGAATTATTAGATATAACTTTTCCTCTTCATTGTATGAATGCCATGTGCAATTGATGAGTGAAAACCAAGTGGAATATAGCACCTTGGCTTGTCATTCTTTCTTTTATATTATAATTCCTACATTAATTTCTGTTAGCATCTCGACTGAGGTTTTTTATGTTTTCTTCATTTCATCAGTTATTGATTGCGTCCACAATTTATTGAGTTGCATGTTTATCTGTGTAATTGATTGTTTTGTTAACTTACTATAAATTTTAAACATTTCATACATAAACTTTTTATGCATGCATGAGCAAGTTGTTATGATACTTGTTGAAGTTTGTATTGGATATTGAGGACGGAAGTAATTAGCTTATATTTTTTATCTTCTTGAAGCATGTTTATCTGTAATTGTTGTTTTTTATCTTGGAATGCAAAGAAATGAAAATTTATTTCTTTTGCTAATCGCGAGAGTGTGAACACTCTATGTTATCTTTTTGAAATGGTCTTTAATGATTTACAGATTCTGTTTTATCTAATACTATGCTCATATAGTTCTGTTGCAAATAACTTAACTAAACAAGGGCAAAATAGTCATTTATCCAGCAACACCTGCCAATAAGCTATTTTGAATAAGCTCTCCCAAACAGCAAGCCGACTTATCTTGATAATCTGCAGATTATCAGATTATCAGGATAATCTGCTGCTGCCCCAAACAGACCCTTAATGTCATTGATTTGTGGCCATAATGCGAGAATCCAGAAGTTTCTAATTATTAAGGCAAAGCGTATCTTACTTGAGGACAATGACACCGGAGCTATTTCCTGCCCAAGCGGTGGGATTTGAAGGAAGGGGCAAAATTATTGCCCCGGGAGATCTGTTAAAGAAATCTTCCTGGCCTGAAGCCCATGTAGTGCCCCATGTAGGCCTTAAATAGAATTCAGTTTAATTTATGCCTTAGTATTAAGTAAATTGCTTAGAACTTCGTTTTGCACATTTGCTTGGATTTTTATGATAGCAGAGTATTTTTTTTTGAGTTTCTCTCCTTAAGAGAGTTGTATCATTTTCTCACTCAAGTGGTGTGCTTGTAGCTTGATTGTGAACATGCAATGGATCATCCTTGATGTTGTATCACTTCAACTTTTGTCGCCTGATGCCTAATTTCTGCTGTCCTTCAGGCAAGACAGCAGCTACTATCTATTTTTCCTTCTCCGTCCCTTAGCTAAATCTTGATCTTTTTCTAGGGATCCTAGAATGGTGTCATACATCTTATTAATTAAGAGAGTGACACCTTAGTCAAACCGTTGCCTACATTTTGCTATATGGGTTAATTTGTGATCAACCACTTATATGAGACGTCTTAGCAAATCTTCGCCTTACTTGTCTCATTGGGGTTAGCTCTTGGTGTATCAGTCCTTGCAAACATTCTAGTACTAGTAAAATTCAATTTAAATTTATTTTATAAATTGGCCATAGTTCTGCAAGTGGCTGTATAATTGATATTCATGTTTTTTTAAGAAAAGCCCTAGGGCCAATTTTATTGAAATAAAACCGGTTAAATGAGCTTGCGGATGGGCCCAAAACATGAAGCCCTACCCCTACGATACATAGCTAACAAAAAGATCCAAAGATCAGTACATAAATAACAATAACAATGTCTAAGAACGAGATCGAGTTGCTCTCGCTCTGTTTCTAGGAGATCTGTAGAGTAAGCTCTTAAGTGCTGCTCCATTGCCATGAGTAACCAAGGTATCATCAACTAGTAGAGTATCCCCAGGCTTCTTCTTCCGTTGAGAAGTGTAAACCTGCCAATCCTCTTCATCTTCTTCTTCATCTTCTTCTACTTCTTCTTCTTCAACTTCTTCTTCTTCAACTTCTTCCTCTTCTGTTGTCAGAGTCTGCTGAAACTTACCGGTGGGTGCAACAGTAGGTTGGAGGTTTGCACCACAGGAGGAAGGGCTACCCTTCCAGCTTGTTCAGCAACCACGGTGCTAGCCACCGGGGTGGCAATTTGTGCAACCTGCTGAGGAGTCTCCCTGACAGCCTTGTCAGCCTCAGATGCTACCCTGTTCTCTTTTGAACCAGGGTAGCATCAGCACTTTGTTGGGGAATCTCAACAGCAGCTAAAGAAGGCCCAGAAGCTCTTTTCCTTGAGGGAGGATGCAGCCTGTAACAAGTGTCCCTAATGTGCCCAAACATTTTGCAATGCTGGCAAAAAAGAGGTTTGTTCTCTACCACCACCTCCTGCCAAAACCCATCTGCACCATCCGTGATCCAAATTTGATCCACATCTGGGAGAGTAAAATCCCTCTCCACCTGAACCCTGACACCATCAGGCGAGACCATATCATAAGTAGGTGAATCAACTCTGAGAGGAGTACCAAGAGCTTGACTGATGTTATATAAAGCTTTTCGTTGGTACAAATGAAAGGGGAGTCCCGGAAGCTTGAACCACATAGGAACGACAGGAGGTTCCTTAGATGGGTCAAAATCAGGAGTCCATTTGATAAGCTTCATATAGGTACCAGCAACCAAAACAGATTGTTGAGCAAAGATTCTAGCATAATCTTCTTCCTTTTGTATTCTAATAAGTAGATGTCTGCCATCCAAAACTCCCAACCTCCATCCTCCAATGAGCTTCAGATCCTCAAAGAACTTTCTAACCAAATCCATCTTGGGATGACCAAATTGAAATTTCTCAATTAGCGTGAACTTCACATCCTCAGAGAGAGCCTTCATTTCCTGGGTAGTGAAGATAACAGCAGGCTTCCCATCCTTTTCACCTATCGGCCTAATAAAATGTTGCTCTATTTTACCAGCCGCCGCATCATGAAAGGCTTGTGGAAAGAAAAGATGATCAAAAACTTTTTTGTGGGAGGTGTTGTCCCTGCCTACAACTCCGGCAAAAGTAGACTTAGCCCGTTGTGCGTAACTCTGCACATTAACGGGGACAGAAGAGGTCGCTGCCATGAAGGCGGCTCAGAAAACCAGAGGCGGAGAAGAGGCTCACTGTCAAGCTTGCACCAGCCGCTCACTGTCAAGATCGCTGACGGAAGTAGCCCGTTGTGCATTCTGTCAAGCTTGTGATTTCAAAACTCTGTTTCCTTCTCAGTTTCGAACGAAGCAGAGGACCCTGTAGCAACCAGCCGCAAACCGCTGCTGCAGAAGTGCCGCAGCACCGCAGTAGCTCTGCGAACGAAGCACCGCAGTGGCCCGCGGAGGAAGATGCGAACGACGCGGCGCACGGTGAGCAGCGACCCGGGCCCGAGCTCCAGTTGACGCACGAAGCTTGATCGCAACTCGATGAAAAGCAGACGGACTTTAGCGCGACGCTGCGCACAGAGAGCAGGGACGAAGACGATCCGGAGGAGACTGCGGTCGCTAGGGTTCGCCATGCGGCGAAACCCTAACAGAGCCGATCGGGGACGACGACGCCATTATATATATATATATATACATATATATTGCATATACTTAGTTTTATTGGGAAGTGACTATCATTTCTAATTAGTTTTTGAGAAAATTTAGAGTTCATGAGGGTGAGTTAAAGCGCTTAAAGTATTATATGTCATTACCTTTCGTAGAAAAAATCCATTTTCCCCCACTTCCACTCTCTTATGTCCAATGAAACACATCTAAAATAATAGCTGCAATAATGTAAATCATTCTGAAGAATAGTTTAGTGCATGGATCATGTCAAACAACTTGCATTTACTTGCCACATGGTTGAAATTGCCAGATAGCAAGTTAGAATGGACTTCAAGCATGCCAGTTTACTTCTTCATCTTGAGTTAATAAAGAGGCCAAAGTTCGATCCAACGAGTTGCTAGGCTTCTAAAGGTTTTGATGCAAGTTATATACTTTTATACACTTATATATGCCTAAAGTTGCATGCATATGTATGCTTAGTGTGAGAATAAAAGAGGTTGCCCGAAGCAATAGTTTTTAAAATTTTTTATATCCCACGTTGTTCTCTTGGAAAAAATCCACGAGCTATGGGTTGTGCCTTTTCATTCAGTGAGTCATTATCATCTCTTCTTACTTGTGCAGCATGAAAACTTAATTCGTAGTAGAATGTTAATGAACTTTTGACTTATGCCTCACTGTTAGTTGATTTTTTTTTGTCTTGCACATAAGAGAAACAATATGACTATGCATCATAAAAAAACGATGCAGTGTTTTCTATGACAATATTCTGACAATTCTTTGTTATTTTTTTTTCAGGTTTTGGGCACATTTAACCATGGCTTATGTCTTTACCTTTTGGACATGCTATTCATTGTACAAAGAATACAAGCTTATCGCATCTATGAGATTGCATTTTCTTGCATCTCAAACTCGCCGCCCCGATCAATTCACTGTGAGTTTTCTATTGCCTCTGGGGCTATCATACACGTATATCTTTATTAATTTTTATATAAACTTGGGATGCTATGATTGTTTCTAATCGGGGAGCTTGTATTTTGCTTGCTATGGAACAATTTTGTTTATGCACTTGTGTGCTTATAAATTAATTTTAAAGAGAAGACAATGCATTGGGAGTGCTATTAAATCATTATTCAATATTTGTAGAAGATTTAGTGATGCTTAAGTGCGGTTAACCTAAGTATAAGAGATATGTCATATAGAAGAATTGAAATAAAATGAGTGTAAACTTTAGGAATTGAGGCTTTGTTGTTTAAAATAGATACTTTGGGAATATTATTTTACAAGAGAATATCATGTAGGCTTATATAGACTTCAAGATAAATTGTATATAACTATAATTTATATTATTTGGATTTAAGAATTGGCGATTAAAAAATATTAATAGTCTAACTGAATGAGAAATAAATGAGATATTATATGGATGTGTGGTAAAATGAGGATGAATAAATTTAGAAATCATTATGTTGAAGAAAGGATAGAAATAGCTCTTGTTGAAGAAGAGGTGATAGAAATAGATTTGGACGATTTTAGCATGAACAATAATGTAGGAAAAATTAGTGGAAGGATTTAGAAAGAAAATTGTATACAAAGAAAATATGGGCCGGAGCGGTCTAAAAGTATATTTCAAAAAAATAGAACTATCACCCTCATGAATCACTCGAGAGAATGAGTAGTGAATGAAGATGCATAAAGCTCACATCAAATAGTTAAAAGCTAAAGGATAATGACAATGTTGGTTCATGAAATAGATGGTGAGAAAATGCTTAACCTTGTTGCAAACCAAAGTCTCAGCATAATGTTTGTTTCCATTTTTACATAATTTTGGAAGTCCTTGTGAGGTTTTTTCCTTCGAAAATGCAAAAAAGTTAAACATGGAAAATCTGAGTACTTACTATAAGTTTCATAATGTAGTTTGCAAAACTTCATGATCAAATTCTTCTTGTTAAATATGTTGAATATTTTAACTCCGGAATCTCAACGAAACTGATTTTAAAAATCAATCGTAGTATTGACAACAATACCAACGGTGCTGAAGAAGAATTGAATATTCATCTAAAGTCATTGACGCGGGAGAGCATGCTTACCCACATAACCACGACACTAACGCGGGACATTTGTTTCATGCCAAACAGTACCAGGCACATTCCAAACCGCTCGGTTCAAGCAATTCAGGGGCTAACCGATCCTCCTGTTTGCTTGGGGTTGCTGCCTGTCCTATGGGGCCACTTCTTAGTTACCCTAGTATTATATATGCTGTTTCTTCATGTTTTAGGTCAGTTTTTGTAGTTTTGTATCGGGACAGCTGCTAATATCTTCCTTCCCTTCGAGTGTTGTATTCTAAGGTTTTAGGTGGTGCTTCAGCTATATCTTGATTTCTAGGTGATGATCATCTTCACCATCCCTTTTTACATCCCTCTCGCTTCGCTGCCACACATTTCTCCTCGCTGCAGCCGTCTCGATAGCAGTCCTATTGCTCTTCTTCCTGCAGTTCTTCACGTACATACATTCTCCTCGCTGCAATAGCCCCAGGATAGTCCTCCTTTGGTTGTCTTGTAGTCCCACGCCTTCATTGCCACCGCTGCCTCCCAGATACAATCATTCTGACTGTCTTCTTCTGTTCCAGCCACCCGATCAGCTGTTTCCCTTATTTCAGCTTGTTTTCATTACTACAATGCCTCCCGTTTCTTGCTTTCCTACTGTCTAGCCGCTTAAAACAACAAATTGCCACTGTTTTGGACTGTCGTCCCATGTTGCCTTGCTATTTTAGCCACACATAATTGCAGCCGCTTCTCATCCACAGCCCGGAAACTCCCTTCCCTACCTTGTTTCCACCTTGCCAAGCCCCCTAACCATCACTACTATCACCTGTCGGCCGCTTAAAGAGTTGCGATGCGTCTCTCTTTTTTTTTTGATTTAATTTAATGGATATATGTATATTAGTTTTGAAAATAAGATTTTTAAATTTTAAAATATTAGAATGAGAAAGGACGGATCTCATTCGTTTAGCAGTTTGAATGAACGAGCGTAATATCGCGAGTAACGCATCTATTCCGAAGAATAGACACCCTACTCGACAATATCGCTCGATCAAATAAACCACAAAATTCATGACATCCGTTCTGGTCTGCGAACCTTTATGTGGACCGACAAATTCCCTATTTAATACAAAAGAATTAAATAGGGTTTATATTATCTCGGGTCTTTAAAACTCCCTATGAGGCAAGCCCCTATAGTTAATTACCTCTCAAACGACCGAAGTCACTGAGAGAACTCTCGATTTAGATCGCGGGTTTCGTCTTCACGAATTCAAAAGGTAGGGTTTTCAACGAAATTTGGTAGTATGAAATCCAATAGGTGAAAGGCACAAGAAGGAACGCTTATTTCTGGAGTCAAAGAAAGAAGGGTAGGGGATGTCACAGATCTCGAGGAGGACCTCGAGGACGTCCCAGACTATCCTATGGTTGGGTTTTGAATTTTGGAAAGGGATTTATTTTAATTTCAATCTTGCAAATTAATTATAGGAATTACGTTTGCATAACGTCTGATTATGCAAACTACCTGAAAGATATGAGGGCTTACGTCGTATCAGACGACAACCTCGGAAACCTAAGCGAGTTAGGGCTTATATCGCACAGGAGGGCTGTGCAAAGGCCTAAAAGAGAAGGTGAGGGTTTATGCCGCGCTAGGCGAACTACCTCGAAGTCCTAGGGCTTGTTATTTAAACTAAAGAATGGTTTTGCTGATGTCGACACAGGTTTTGCTGAAGAAGATGGCCGTGCTGCCCACCGTGCTCCAAGCTCCACGTCGTAGCAAGGGTCGCAGTTTTAGATTTAAAGTCTTAAGTTAAAGTGAGCATGCAAGTCGTTTATTATTTTTATTGCAAGTGAGTGTGTGCAACCGTGGCATGAGTAGCAAAAAGAAACAGTAAGCAGGAGCATGCTAAGCTATGCAGGAAGTAACATGCTATAACAGGTAAAACATGCTGAGCAGGAGAAAGTACAGGAAATGTAAAACGTGCTAAGCAAGTATATGTATTGAAAGTAAACAGCTGCTGACTAGCAAGAGTATGGGCTGAAAAGTAAAACATGCCAAGCAGGTATAACAGTAAGGAAAGTAAAGACATCACGGGAATATCAGTATGCTTTCGTTTATCCTCGTATATACTGTTATCCGTTTATTACTATATATTTTTTATTTCTGCAACAGAATTTGTCGGTACTAAAAGAGCGAGGAGTAGAGTAGTAAGTGAAAACAACCTAGCTAAACAGGGGTACTATGGTGTGTGCAAAGAAAGTAAAGTCTGAAAAACTCAACAGTAAAAACGAAGGAAAACGGCGAGAAAGCGAGGAAAATCGCAGAAGAAAACTAAGAAAGTCGAGAAAGAAAGAAAAGAAATGTCCGTGGAAAACTTCGAGAAAAGCCACAAACGAAAACAAAAACAAAACCGTAGAAAACTGCAAAAAGCACCGTGAGAAACCCACAGACGACCCGCTAAACTCATGGCGAACCATAAGAAAGCCATGGGCCTCTGGAAAGAAAGACCCGTAAGCACGGTGGTGTTTCGGACTCAGAGTTGTGCTAATGTCCGGACTTGAGTGCTGACTACTGAGACCGACTTTCTCGCGAAGGCGTCCTAATCCGACTCGAATAGCCAACCGTGGACCTTTATAAATTTTCATACATTTCATTTTTGGTTTGCATGCAAGTAAAAAGTCGTAGGTAAGTAGGCTGTGTAGTAGTTGGGGTAGTTTTTATATTTTCCAAACATATGTATTTTTTTGTTTTAAAGTATTTTTTTAGTCCACAGGTTGACTATCCTAATAGGACTAGGTCTATGAACATTAGACTGTCGGTAGTAGAAACCCCAAGGACGGTCGAACGGTTCCGTGATTCCTGCTCTACTCTCTACAGAGTCTCTGAGTCAGGCGGCCCCATTCTATGATTCTCGTAATTTTTCTCGTTTTGCAGTCTCATCCATGTCCCCACCGCACTTACAGCCTTGCTTGATGGCCCCACATATAACCCAAGGAGGTTATATATGCACACCTACACGTCCCCTGTAGGTGTGTGCTTTGAGCCAAGAAACAAGGTGAAAACTGGGACGAGAGGACAAGGAAAGGAGGACGGAAAGCGGCTCACTTAACACAATTTCGAAAAGAAGTGAGTCGATTTCCAATAATCAGAAAACACGTAAGTCACCCTGGACTCCCGACCGACCTCACATATCCTAGAAGAAGGACCTAAAGGCACATCGACGCTCTCGGAGAGGGTGAGGACTAGACCCCTAGGAACGCACTCCCTTTTCCCAAATAACTGTAAAATCAAGAAAAACATAAAGAGAAAGCCACTGCTCGGGTCCTAGACCCCGGACTACTAAACTAGGAGTGCTACCCCAAAAACCCCAAAGACCTTGCCACTTTAAATCAAAATCCAACTTCAATTCATACCACAAAAATGGGCCTTAAGCAAGTGTTGAAACTAAGGCCACACACATCAACATTAATCCATCAAGTAATTGCCATAGCTCATGCTCACATACTTTTCTTAATCGAGCCTTAACATTTAAATTTCAGGAACTAATTAAAACAGATAAGAAATACTTCCAAATTCCCTTAATCAATTTCATAAGCAAGTGTAGCAAGAAGCAAAATAACATCACCATATCCATCAAATCTCATCTCAAGGCTCGGCCAAGGCAAGAACAAGAAGAGAGGCCCACGGCCAAGGTCCCAGCCAAGGAGGCAACAAGGAGTAAAACCCCCACCAAACACATTCTAAATTGCCACAAGTGTAGCTCACGGCCAAGCTTTAACCGGCCGTCCACATCAATTCCAGCTCCTCATAAATACACAAAAGGATAAATTCCATTGAGATCCAAACAAAGGTGCAGCCGGGCCACCACAAGGCTCAAAGAAATAGCCCCAAACACAAGCTAAGACAGCCTAACACACAGCCCAGCACAAGAGAGTCCCGAAGGCCAAAACCGAGCAAAGAAGCGAGATTCGACTCAACCCAAAACCAAGAAAATGACAGGGCTCAAAGACAGCCCAACAATTTGAATCAAAACAGTCCCAAACACAGGGCTAAAAACCAGGGATATTAAAGAGCCAAAACCAACTACAGTAAAACAAAAATAAATCCGATTTTAAATCACAACAGCTCCCAATATGAAGCCAAGGCTAGGGAGAATAGAAGAAATCAACCCAAACCACCACAAGACTGGAAAAATAAACAGCCCAACTTCAATTCAAAGCAGCCCCCAACACAAGGCCGGCTCAAGAAAGCTCCAGGGGGCAGAAACCGAACAACAGCAGGACTCACAGAAGCCCAAAACCGAGAGCAGCAGGGGGAAGGCAGGACCGAGAATACAAAGCCACCAAGACAGCCCCCCAAAGCTCTCTTTAAAATGAAATAGAATTTACTTTTAAACAAGATCACAATGAGCCAAGACAGGGCTAAAAAAACTCAGCTAAACATAAAGCTTGAACAAGCATTTCCATACATCCTACATATCCAAGCATAAGCCTTAATGTATTTCAAATGAAAATGAGCATAGAGTTCTTTTTAAATCAACTTAAATCTTTCCCTGACATGCTCTTTGGTAAAGAAGAGGTAAGAAGAGCAAGAAGCAAGCTCCACATGCATATATAAAACTAAACAAACCATTCCATGCTCCACATCAAGTTAGAGTGAGTAAAGAAGAGAGAGGAGCAATAAGCATGCCACTTTAATCATGAAGCCATGTCCATCTTTAAGGAAAACGACATGTATATAGCCTCAAATATAAAAGCTAGAGCTAAGGGAATTCATACCTCGGTGAGAACTCAAGCAAGCCCACACCACGGCTCAACAACGAGTAAACAAACGGCGCAACCCGGACTCGAAACCGAGCAGCCAACTCAGGGAGAACCGCAGGTAGCAGAGAAAAAGGAGAGGGAGGAGGAGAGGAAAGTAATAGCAGCCCACTCAAAACTATCCAACCTAAACAACTTCACCAAAATCGCCAGCCCTAGCACCCCCTCAAAATGAGGTTCTTATAGCCGGCCTCGAGGAGAAGAGGAAGAAGAAGCCGTCCCACTTACCTGGGCGTCTCGGCAGGAGAAAGAGGAGAGGGAGAGAGTGGCGACAAAGTCGCTGAAAAGGGCGACAATGGAGGCGGGGAAGGCCGAAGGGGCTCGCCACGGGCGGGATGCCGTGGGAAGTGGCGAGAGTACGGGGACCATCGTCGAAGCTTGCGCGGGAACCGTAGAAAGAAGGCTCGGGCTCGAGAGGAAAAGAGAAAAGGCAAGGCCCCGGGTGAGAGAGAGGGTTTTAGGGTTTAAAATGGGGGTTAAAATAGGAAAATAGAATTTATTTTAATAAAAAGGACGGCAAATTTTACGTCGCGGGTCCGCGCTCCAAACACGACAAGTTATACGTCTTTTCCTAGCAAATTCGACGTTCTGGACGCAACGGCGCAGTCCGTTTCGCGATTCGAGGCCGTTCGGAGAACCTCGTCACCGGTCGAGTCGAAAGTGCGTCAAATTCGATCTCGCTGAAATTCTGACTTTGATGTCGCTCGTTCTGGCATTCTGACTTCAGTCCTGATCCGTCGAGAATAATTTGAAGACGTCGAGGCTGTGGCTCGAGGAATTTGTGCTCGGTAGTGCAGAAAATGTGCACAAGACTATCCTAAGGTCCAGTGGTCCTATAGGAACTCAATTTGGAGTTCTAACGCTAATTCCAACCTACCTGCCGTGAAGCACGAGTCGTGAACTCCGTCCGGGACTCTAAAAGAGTGTCGAAGTGGTTTCGATCATTCTAAAGCGAGGTGGGCCCAGTGCTAGGAATCTAAGATCGTCGGGGAAGCTCCTAAAGCTAGAACCTTAAATCCTAGGAGGAAAGCTAAACCTCGACAAAAACGAGGTCAACATCACCCGAGATCTGTCCTAACGTGAGTTTGCATGTCGTGTGTGTTGTATTTTTCCTTTCAAGTAGGTTTGATTGTAACCGCCTATTTGCTTCTAGTAATAATATTTATTTTTTCTTATTGTGATTTGAGTTAACTCCGATATATTTGGTATCAAAGCTAGCGTAAATTTCGTCCCATCTTAGGGTTTGTAGCATTCGCTATACTCAAACCTATCTCCACCATGAATTATTATTTCTCATCCCACGTCACTTTTACACAACACCTTTCACCTACCCACACCCAAAACTTAGTCACGCCGCCAAGGAGATCTCTACAAGTCTGATGGAGGGGGAAATGACAAAGGGGTGTTCAAGAAATTTCTAGGGAAGATATATAGTTGGAAACTCGCCAACTACAACAGAGATTTAACCCCTTTGAGATGAGATAATCTGGATGGGATTAGTTGCGAGATCGAATGAATTAAGTGAATCTCTTTCCACCATACAAATGCTAGGGATGAAGAACCTTTGCACTAAAGTCCTAACCTAAAATATTTGAGAAGCCAGAATTTTGAAGTAAAAGTGGATTTGTCATATTTCGATGTCCACATGGATTGGGACGAGGTCGTCGAACGGTTCTTGACCTTGAAATGTGTTTTTGAGTGTCTCCCGCTGGACGAAATGGTGAAGCTAGCTGCATCGAGTTAAGGAAGGGTGCATCTTAGTGGTGGGCAAACTTGAAGGCTTTTTGGCAGTAAAAAGGGAATAATAAAATTACTGCATGGTCTCTGTTGAAATGGGAGATATAGCACCGGTTACTACCTGCTCACTACAGACTGAATGTCTAGACCCCAATTTCAAAAGTAGAGCGACCACATCACTAGGCAACCACCACCTCTTACAGCCAGGGTTCAATCCCAAGATCTTATAGTTAGAGTATACCCAGGAGAACATCTAAGCTGGCCTCACCTGAGGAGAAACTAATTCAGAGTAAAGAATATGTTGAGAAAAGCCGTATTTCTAAAATTGTTCCAAGTGTCACGGATTTGGGTAATTGAAACAGATTGCACAATCAGGGGAATGATGTATTTCGATTGAGCATGGAGCACTTGAAGAAATGGACAATGATGCAATAGACACGAAAAATAGTGAGGATACAAAAGAGTACCAGCTGCTAGCTAACGACGAAGAGATTCCATCAATTCAAATTGAATCCAGGAGATAGATTCCAGTTTAATTGACAGTAATTTTTTTAGAAGGTTGAATCCAAGGCGCGTTCATGCAAAGTATGAGATTGTGGTGCCTCGAGCTGCCGTTTTGCTGGCATTGAAATGAACATCAACATGACATACCTTGGATGTCAAAAGGTCAATGAGTTTGAGGAGCCGATTTATACACATGACAACACCAAATAAGAGAAATCCAAACATTTTAGATCTATATACTCTTCTTGAGTTGTTCCTACTGAAGGAGGACCAATATGCAGAAATGAGACCTTTTTGTGCAACGTCTGGAAGATTATATAGAGTTATGCGGGTATTAAATTCAATTTAACAGTGTATCCATCAATGGATGACCAGATAGGAGGGATGAAACACCACGTTGGAAATTTCCTTAGGAGTTTGGTGGGAGAGAAAGTCTTACACTGGGATTTAGGTCCTACCAAATAAACAAAAGATGTCACTTTTGAGTGTTTGGTAGTTTGAGTTGCTCGCTTGCCATAGATTTTGTCACAAAGTTGAATACTCCTTGCGTACTTGTTTGCTAGATACACCGGGACAAATACGAGCAGTGGAAGTAAGTTAATTACATATTTGATGACTCGAAGCTTGGTTCGTTGGGATACCCATCACATGTAGTACCTTATCACAAGTTTTGCCAAAAAAGGAATAATATTTATTTTAAAAACATGTGCTTTGGAATGATAACTCCTATTTGATTAACTTACAAAAGATTATGCTATTTTTGTTACTCTTAACGTGGCCGACCTGACATCATACTTTGAGGAAACAAAAGCTTCGACAGATGGGGTTGATGCTCCCCAAATCTTGTGAGATTGATGCAGGAGCACATGCTTCCCCCATGGAATCACGTCATTGACGTGGGACACCTATTTCACACAAACCTTGCTAGGTGGGGTCTGAATTGCTCTATTCAAATAATTTGGGGGCCAACCGACCTTCCTATGCAGGCCACTTCTTAGTTATCCTTGTATTATATATATTTTTTCTTCATAATTTAGGTAAGTTCTTGTATGTTTTGTATCGGGAAAGCCGTCGACGTCTCTTTTTCCTTCAAGTGTTGTATTCTAAAGTTCTAGGTGGTACTTCGGCTGTATCTTAATTTCTTGGTGATGATTGTCTTCACTATCCCTTCACGCATCCCTCTTGCTTTTCTATCACGCCTTCTTTCTTGTTGCAACCACCCTAACAATAGTCTTGTTCATGTTCTTCCTGTAGTTCCTTGCCGTCCAGCTATCCTTCATTTGCCACAGCCTAGGATAATCCCCCGTTTGATGTCCCATAGTCCCATGCCTTCACCGCCGATACTGCCATCATTCCTGCTTGCCACCGCTGCTCGGACATAGCCGTTCCTGTCTTTCTTCTGTTGTTCCAGTCACCCGACCAATTGCTTCCCTCATTCTAGCTTGCTGTCATTGCTGCAATGCCTCCCCTTTGTTGCTTTCATGCTTTTCAGCCACCCCTAACAACAAATTGCCACTGATTCGATCACCGTCACTTGCTGCCCTTCTGTTTTAACCTCCCATGATCGCTGTTGCTCCTCATACGCAGCTCGAAAACTACCTTCTCTATCTTGCCGCCACCTCGCCAAGCCGCTTGACCGTGACCACCATCACATGGTATCCGTTCTAATGTGAGTTTGCCTATCAAGTGTGTTGCATTTTCTCCTTCAAGTGTGTTTGATTTTAACCACCTATTTACTTCCAGTAATTATATTTTTTTTCCTTTCGTGGTTTGGGTTAACTCCAATGTCAGTCATTTTAAGGGGATTTACGTAAGTATGATAGAATTCTTATCGGTTTATATTTAATGTCTAAATCTTAATAATTAATTATATAGTATCCTAATTTATAAATTACTTCACAATATCATTAAGTGAAATACAACCTGTGTATATTATAAAGTACAATAATTGATAAGCACTAATGAGATAAATTTAAATCAACATAAAAAGTAAGTCATGAATAAATTTATGTTTCACTAACTTTGCTGTGTCTTTTACAAACATTTCTTCTCATTTGACTCATTTTTTAGCTCTAGCTTTAAACCTAAAAATTTTAGTTTAAAATATATTAGATTATCAATAATTCTTGTGAATACTCATGCTCTTAAAATACAATAATATAACAAAGAAGAAAATAATATGTATGTTTGTTAAACATAATGAATCAGTGTAAAATAATTGATAATAATTATTTATTATGAGGAGTCTGAGAAGGTTTATAATACAAAAATGTTAATGAAATGATCTATATAATATGTTTGCATGTTACTTGTTGACTATGAAGTTCTGCTTCTTTGGGGACGCTAACATTTATGTTCATGTAAATTGAAAATGTTATTGATATTGATCTATTTTAATTGATATAATTTTGATGCTCCTGTGAATGATGTAAATAACATATATAATATAATATATTGTACAAGATGATAGAATTTATATAATAATCAATATTTATAATATAAAATTTAAATATGTCAAGAGTATATATTTTTCATTTTTATATGATTTGATATTCAATAGAACTGGTTAAATAAAAATTTTTAGACACAATCAATCTAACAAATATCATTAATATTAATGTACTTGATTATGAAGAAACCTTAACTAGAAATATGAGTGTTTACATGAACTTCCGATAATTTGATTTTTCATCTTCTTACTTGTTAATCTTTGCCTCCTTAATATGGTGATTGTGGAAAACGATAAATTTATACTTCGTTAATTTTTTTATTTCCAAACTTATATTAATCTGAGTTTCTGATGTAATTGTTTTAATTTAAGTACAATATTCTTGATTTTTACTTAGCTATTTTACACTTTATTTATATAATTTTAATACTTTAAAATTATTTTGAGAGATAAAAGCCCTTAAATTTAAGTTTATACTAATGTTTTCTTATAAATTTAATTATCTCCTCTAAACTTGAATTTAAATAAAATCAGTTATTTTATATTTATTTAACTTTTAGGTTTCAGTGATACTTTTTGATATATAAATATAAGCATAAATATCTATCTGTTATTTAAACTTATTTTTACGTTCGTTCAACTTAATATTTTGAACAATACTAAGCATATTAATCATGGTTAATTTAATAATAATAATAATAATAATAATAATAATAATAATAATATTATTATTATTATTATTAATATTATTAAAATAATATATTTCTATTTATTATTAAAATATTAATATTAACTTTTATGAAATCTAATTTTTTATGAGTTACTATTTTCCTGTTCTCTCTTTATGTAAATAAATTTACTATTTTCCTGTTCTCTCTTTATCTAAATGAATTTACTATTTTCATAACTTCAACTCTTCTTAATCAATTATATTAACCATTGAATATTCAATATTATAAAAGTTTAATAATATTTTAAATTTCATTAAAAGTTTTCTATACTTGTAATATGATACAATAGTATCCTAACATTTCCAATTTATGAAATATTTTACTACACAATTTACAAACTTAACAAGAAATCTAAATTTTGATAAGATGAAGGGAATTAGCCCTATTTATGGGTTCAATCCTCTGCTCGTTTGTGGGTGCAGTCCTCTGCTCTCGCTCTGCTTCTGCGTTGTCGCAGCTTTGGCTTTCTTCGAGTTCGAATGTTGAGATGCTCACTTCGCCTCATACTCTTGTCCATCTCTACCTTACTAGCTCACGCATGCTCAATTGTCTTCAATAATTCCCCGGGCCTCTCATAACTTCACTACTCACTTTGACTCTTACCCTTCATCTTTTCTTTTCTTTTTTTTTTCTCTCTCCTTCTCATGGAACTCGTTCTAGCTGGTTGTGATATTCCAAGGTGCTACACACCCTGTAGAGGCAGAGCTGTGCCAAAAATAATTTTTGTAGTGTTGTACATTTTGAAGCTGACAAACATCTTCATTCAAGCATCCCTGCAGCAAGATTACTGGTTTTGTACAGCATTTATATATTAGCTTCTGTTTAGTATATGCTCCTTTCTAGCTGAAGCACTTGTCCAAGATTCTAATGAAGGGATACAAAATAATATGGCACATTTTAGAAGGAGTAAATGCTACCCAAATTTCTTCGCTATCATCTGTTTTAGTTTTGCAAGGCAAGTGTGTTGACTCGTAACTGATGTGTTTTGCAATTTCCTTAAAATAACATTAGTTAATAACATGAGAATGATTTTTTTTATTATTGTTTTAGATGCATTTTGAGGTGCTAGATGTGTGATAGTTCAGAGTTACTTTCTTAAAGTCCTCTCCTTTAGGAAATACCCTTTTTTCTTTTTAATGAATTAACGACTGATTTAGTTTCAAAGTTTCTTCTGTTATTGTCTTTTCTTGTCATCTTCACCTTTGTACCATTTCCAATTGTGCTTGTATTTCCCATGTTCTCCGTTTAGATAATTTTCCTATTTTGTTTTGGCAGGTCCTCGTGAGGAATGTTCCTACTGATCCTGATGAATCAGTAAGCCAGCATGTTGAACATTTCTTCTCAGTAAATCATCCTAATCACTATTTGACTCACCAGGTTGGCATCTTTATGGATTCAAGCTTTTCCATTTTCAATTTCTAAAATTGTTTGAGTGCATAATTATTCAAGTGGTTTTGTTTCTGACGTAATTGATCCTTTTCTATCTATATGATGACAATTTAAGGTGAACTATTTTGGTAAGGTTGCTAATTTTAGCTAACTTCCAAGAAAAACCGCATGATTAGTTTCATTCAGGCTTAAGTCCAAATCCTTTGGCTTGTTTCAATTTATTTTAAAACGAATCTGAACATTCTAAATCTTTTACTAAAAAACCAACCCCTCCCCCCCGCCCCCCGGCCCTGCGCACTTCTAATTTTATAATCTTTATACGAAATAATTGTTTATTTCATTAATTTAAATTACTTAAACCATTATAGAATTGGAAAAACAGATTATCAAATCTATCAAGATAATCCATGTAACATTTTGGATTTTTCAAAGAAAATTTATGAAGACTTTTGCTTTTTTTTTTTTCAAAACATTTCTTTAGTTTTGAAACTCATTTCTTCAAAATTTTTAAAATGAACATACAAATCAATATTTCAGAAATAATTTGAGAATATTTCTCAAATCTTAAAAAAATTTCTTTTTTTAGCTTTTAAATTATTCAGTTAGGTTATATGGCCATCTGTATGAGGGGCATGTCTGATATCGTTGATTGTACTTCGTCCTAATGACATGGTTTGGAAAGATAATCAAGATGTATGCCTCGAGATGCACTATGATATAAGGCATACAAAAATATGTCAAGGCTTGCAGTTCAACCTTGTGACTTGTAAGCTTTGTGCCGTTTTAAATCTAGTTGCACGTTTTAAGGCATTTGAGGCACTCATCTAAAAGAATTGGCGTTAAAAAATTGTTATTTATATATTTAATATATTATATTATATCTAACATTCTATATTACACTTTTATATTTTATTTTAGATATAATATGTAGATTCTAATAGTTTCGATACATCATTTGATTGTAGGTTTAGGTCAAGCATCCCGTTTGTATGTGACTATTAGTAGATTGAGTGAGAGTCATGACCAAATGAGTTGTGTTCGATTAGAGTATCGTTGTTTATAAACTTTATTTTTTTCTCTAAACCGAAATGCACGAGTAAAAACAAAAAATTATAGTTGAAAAGGTTTTGAAGATATTGATGAGATTTTTTTAGTGGATGATGGAATTAATATATGTTATAACCTTCCTACGGATATTAAAAGTGAGGTTCCTATTATGGATTATAATCTTCCTGGCCTATTTAAATTTCTAATGAGTGCTTGCTTAAATTTTATTTTAATACATTAAAATTTAAGGTTAATGTTTGCTTTCTTTTTTTATTATGTGATTCTGAGGTTTATGTCATTATGATTAAAAAATAAGAATATATTAATGATTTATGTTATATTTATGAATTATTCTCAATCTCATGAGTTTTTAAAATTTTCTATTTTGAGTCGCCTTGAGAATTATGACATACTTCGCTAAGCCAAAACTTTTAATTTCTCAAATTTGTCTTTTAAAACCTTGTATAATAAATTGATATGCAATGTAGATGCCTCATGGCTTGGTTTTCCTAATGAGGAAACTATTGTGGAATTCCTGTTATTGAATTCTGTAATACTAGAATTTCAATTCCCATGAATTGCTATATTCTCAGGGGCCTAAAGGGCCAAACATTGTTATAGAACCGGAGTCATAAATGGTATCTGCTGAATTTCTTTAGTTCCAAATTCCTTGCAATTGTTGATATTTGAATCTTATATGGAAGGCAATGGATTGCTTCAATCTCAAATTTCCTATTATTAATGTTGATGTCTACAATACTACTGGCTTTACTATCTTATATCTTCTTTTTATGGCATTATGCATATGGAAATTATGAAACCTAAAACAAATTTGTACTGTTCCAAGTTTTAGAAAATTGAAACATGTAGTTTTTATTAAATCTTAGATAGTTCTAAGGAATTTATTATTTTTAACATTTCATGGGCTATAAATTGGTCAAGGGTCCAAAATTTCAGTTTGAAATTAATGGTGCGTTTGGGGCAGCTTGTGCGTTTCAGGATAAGCAGCTTATTCTGAAACGCGGTCCGCGAGTCGACCGCGTGGTTCAACCCACAGCCTGCGTTTAGTGTAAAAACCCAACCACATTTTCGGATAAGTTGTCGAAATGTGTTTTCCAAACGGCGATGCGGCGTTTTGAAAATGCTGCCCGCACTTATAAGCTGCCCCAAACGGGCCCTAAGTATGAGCATGCATGATATCACATCTAAATCAGTATTCAAGTTTGAAATTATGCCAAAAATCATTTATGAACTAAAATCTAAGAGAGAAGTTAAATATATTGTTGAAAATTTAAGTTTTATATGAATAAGAACTAGAATTCTAGTTTGACGTTGAATTTAAATGTGAGATTAATTTTGAATCTGAATATCAAATAAATCTTAAATTTGCAGTTGTCATTGAACCTATATCGACATTTAATTTGGATTAAATTCTTATTTTGTCTCAAGTCATTTCTAATTTATTGATAATTGATTATATAAGTAAACTTTTAGATTTTCTCATTTTTTTTGTTTGTTAGATATGTATTTTTCAAGCATTTTATAGGACTTAATGACTAATTTTGAGGTTGAGCTTCTTGTACTAGCTTGAATATTCTTTTTTGGTGTATTGTACTATGGTCTTGCTATTAATTTGTTTAGTGGTTAGTGTGCTTGTTTGATTGAATCTTTGTTAAGGTTAACACATGCTTAATTGTTTTCAGTAGAATGAATCTCGATTGTTGCTAAAATTTATATTTATTCAAAATTTTTCTTTGGCATAAAAATTCTTCATCCTAGCCTTTCTTGATGAGGGAGTTTTGGTGTTCATTCTAGTTCAAATTTTCTAGAAGGAAGATTGGATTATATATAAGATAGTTTCTAATGATTGCCCTCATTTTACAATGACTTTAAGATCAAGTTTTAGGCTTCCCATTTGAACAATTTTTTGTGGTTAATTACCTTGCTCGATAATGAGATAAATTTTGATTAATGTTAGTCATTAGGGAGCTGATTGCTCGACTTATAGGAGAAACAATTAATTTTATATTAAGAAAATTTGTCATTGCGAGCTGAGAATGAATGGTGGGGGGAATGTGAAGAATTTGATCAAGATCTTATAATTTTGTCATTTTGGATTGTCATGGATTCTAGTCTGCATAGTTAAAGGAGATGATCCAATTGGATCGAATGGTACTTATCGACAGTAATGAATTATTTCACCCATTGGGCCTTCGTTTTCAATATTGAAGTCTAAGGAATATCACTTATAATTGCATAGACTTTGAGTATATTCATGTCATTGAGTCATCACCAAGTTGAAAGGCTAAAATAATTATTGATAAAGATTGGACCCCTCTTAACATAGTAGTTATCAATATCCCTTCAGATACCAATAGTTTTCAGATTTTCATCCCTACCTAAATGTCATGAGGCGGGAATTTCATTGTTCTATATCATTTGTACTTGCAAGCATTTATGTGATATCCTACCTATCTATCACTCTACGTGTGACATTCCTGTATTAATTGTTCTTCACTGGCAAACCATGTTTTTTATGCCTAAACAATAGTATATGAATACCTTATGTGATAATTTTATAATTATGCTCATCTTATAAATATATTAGTGAAAAAACATAAATATTGATAGTGTCAGTTCAGACTTGCATTCGTGCTAACATGTGCAGACATTCACAATATAAAAAAATTCTAAATTTAATTGTATGTAAAAAAGAATTACGTAGAAATCCCACAGAAAGTTATTATTTTTAATTTAACACATGATTATTCCTTCTTAATCGATGGAACAGCCCTACGATAAGTTTTCTCAAGCTCGCCTCGAGCTTGTTGCATAGAGTAAACCGTCTGGAATCATAATCTTCTTAGAAATTTTTGATATTCTGGCTTATGACATGATTTAGTCTCAAATATGATTCACTTGTTATAACTTACCTCGAAAGGAATTTCCCGCAATACTATATGTCTCAGATACCTTCCGATTCCTTTCTTCATTCTCTTTCCTCCCTTCCCCTTTTCTGTTCTCTGTTACCACTGAAATTGACCTACTTAGGGCGTAGCTCTTGTTTAACTAGTTATATGGTTGTTCTTGTTTGGCTACAGTCACAAGGACGCATAGAATGCTTATATCATAGAAAATCTTAGAAAAAGATTGTAGGTAATGAAATGAATATTCCAAATATCATAAAACTGAGCATTTTACTTATTTTTCTCTTCACATAACTCCACCTACTTTTCTCTTCGCTTCACTCTGAATCATGAGCTGTGACTCTCTGTCATCATGCTTGGATTGCGCCTACTAGAAGAGTCGAGCGAAGAGACTTATAGGAGAATGTTGGGAGAGGAAATGAAAGGGAGTCGAAATTTATATTAATCCCAAATAATCATAGCCATTCAATCATATCGGCCGCTGCATGCACAAATAAGTGTGGGAGAATGTCGTCTGGTAATAGTGATCTTAGGAGGTTATCAAAGATCAATTAAGGTTTTAATTAAATTGATTTTCAAAATTTTATATCGTCTAAAACATATATAATTCTTGCATAGTGTTATATATCAAATCGATTGATTCAACTGTAAATATTTATAAAGTTGTTGCATGGTCAGAATTGACAAAACTGTGTACTCCTAAGCAAACTCGATTCTCTGCAAGCAAGCACATAGAGCTAACAAGAGCAAAAATAAAAAAGGTGAAACCAATCAATCCCTGATGATAGTCATGTTGGTTGAAAATCTCAATTGGAGGGGTTCATTTAAAAAAAATTAATAAAAGCTCCTAACTTTTAAATATAAATATAAATCATTAAAAGAAAATCACCTAAAAATTAAAGAGCAAAACTAGCCGCCTTCCACACCAGTTTGTCGAGGATGATTTGTTTAAAATAAAATTTAGCCCACAAATGTCAACTTCATTAATTTTGAGTGAACTTTTATGATTACTCTTAAATAATATCACACTAGTAAGGATGTGGTCAATTTCAATTGTCCACCTAATTATATCATCAAATAACTTTTTTAAAATAACGATTAACGATCAGAGTCCTTTGACTGGGTGTTTTATTGCCAAATGACGCTACTAAATTATATGAGTGCACTTTATTCCCTATTATGTGTAAAATATTTAGTGCACTTGATAAGACAGAAAGCTCTTTGTTAGCTAATGCTAACTGAAATGCGTCATCTGAGAAAAATATCCATCCAAAGCCTACAAACTTCCCTTGAATGAAACAGTAAATGATATTTTAAGTTCCAACTTTTCCTCAATCTTGTATTTTATTTCTTTTATTTATTCATTTTTGTGTTCGACAAATTATCTCATGTTTCTTTCCTTATAGGTTCAATTCAATCAAAATTTTAACACTCTCCCAACAATTTTATTTGCATAAAGTGCATCGATGGATAGTGCTAAGCTTTCCCACCATGCTTACAAAAACGTGTATGGTTGTTATCATGAGAAATTTTGAATGAGGTTCCTTAAACTCACAACGCTTTAAAAAATATGCATAAAATTTCATGTACATGTATAAAGGATTCACTCACAAAGGAGCCCTCTTTGTGTTGGCGCAACACGCACAAGTTTTTAAATTACTATGTTTAAAAAGGCATGCATGTGAATTCATATAGTTGCACAAAAAGTAACTGTGTAATGGAGTCCTCTCGTCATAGCAAACATGACAAACACATGACTTGCCAACGATGTTTAAAAGAGCATGTATGAAATTTTGTGTACTTTCATTAAAGAATACATAGGCATAAGAATTTTCACGCTGCATTGGAATAATACATGCAGATACTAATGTTCATTGAACCATTTTTTTTGACTTGCAAATGGTTATTATTGTTGTTAATGTTAGATGAAATCGTAGAGTCACATCTTCTGATTTATTTTTATTCGTCTTGTAATTCTATGCAACTACTTCCTTCATACCAAAATTGTTCGAAACACAAACCATCATCCTAGGATCAATTTTCTTTATCATTTCATATTGATAGACATGTTGTAGAAGCTGTCCTCAGAACCAAAAGTTGTAGTAGTGCTATTTGACCTACTGTCTAATTAACTTCGTACATTTTGGAAAGAAGTTCCTTTTTTCTCATAGGTCTTGATGAACAATACACTCCATTCATTTCAGATATTGTAAGTGCGTTGGCAGCTATAAGAGAGAGGAGAAAGTTGTGAGAGGAAGTGGCACAGTTTTCTGAGGAAAGAAGCGAATAGGACTCTCGCATGAACACTGCCTATGAGGGGATTTAATGATAAGTCTTTTTGATGCAAGGGGGGAGATCAAGATAGATGGGAACAAATTGCAATGAGAGTAGTGATTGCAACGAGAGTAGTGATGTCAAAATTTGATACAACATGCCAACTCGACCGAAACTCGACTAAAAATATTAGTTCAGGTAAGGTATTCTTATTCGTTTAAAATTTTGGTTTGGGTTTGGGTTTGGGTTTAGGTTTGGGTTGATTTACTAACAAAAATTGACCCATTGATTTGAAATGAACTTGAATCCGTTCATTCAATCCAAAATTGAGCAGAGATTGGATCAAAATTGACCTAAATTTAACTTAAATAGCTCATATATGTTATGTTAAATGGGTTTACGTGTCTAGTTCGGGTTGGGCTTTCTAACTTATTTAATGTACAGGTTAGGTTTGAGTTAAGCAGTTTATGGATGGTCGGGTCAATTTTAGATTTGACCCAAACCAGACCAATGAACCTAGTTTGACAACCCTTATGCTAGTTTATGGGGTGACAATTTAGCGATGAAATTGGGTGAAGTTTCTAAATTGGGTGAAGTTTATTAATTAATTTGTTATGCAAATAAGACACATTTTACTTAATTGTACGTGTCAATCAAGTAGTATAAGTATTGTAAATTCAAATATCAATCTCACAGAAAATTAGGTTAATTCTCAAATTAACCAAATATTAATTTATTAGCCTTTTTGGTTTTATTCAATGATTGCAGGTTCATATATATGCAAAAAAATCCTAAAATATAAAAAATTAAATTCTTTTATGTTCTTCTTGGTTTTTGATAGAAAATTTCTTTGAATTAATGAATTGTTTGGGTTTAATATTCATCCAAATGTTCCTTAATGATGTTCGCAGGCAGGGCTGATGCTCTTTATTCTCTTCTTGGATATTAAAAAGTGACAGAGTTTTGTAGTACAATTTAGTGTCATAAACTATGCAAAAACTTCTAGGTTTCTATATTTCTCAATTGATTGCATTCCCTTAATTACCAGATGCCTATTCTACCAAAGGAATGTGTTCTTAACTAATCGTTTCACTAGTGTTCTTTCAAGTGCAATAGATACAACAATTTTAGCATTTAACTAGCTAAATTGAAAATAAATGAAATGTGTAAGGTTAATACATCAACATTTCTCAATTAATTTTACAAACACAACTTGGATGGAGGAAATAAAACAAATACTAATTCAAAGTAGTTACAAGCTTCGTTATAAACATAAAAAAGATACAAAAGAGTTTGGAAAGAAAATCACCCGAAGTTGTATTTGCCAAAGATCTTCTCACTCCTTCCAAATGCTCTCCTTATTCTACTCACTCACACTAGGCACTCCCCATTCACATAATATCTCCACTCCCTATCAAATGTCTCTTTCTAATACTCCAAAACAACCTAAAACCACTCCCCAAACTCCTTGAACCGTTAAAATTGAATGGAAACTTTCTACTTTGGTCGTAGTGCTGTGGTGCTGTGATCTAGCAGTGGGAGCCCAAGCTCCCGGGTTTCTAGCTTCTTCTTTTTTTTTTTTTTCAGGGATCAGTGACCTGGTGCTGCAAACATGGTGTAGTGGCATTGCTGCAACAACTGTTACATCAACTCTACAATAATTCTACTATATTATTTTTTACGTGTCCTCTCCAACTTGTTATCATGTCAATTTTCTGAATCAACATAGAACAAAACAACATAAAAGCACAAAATAACATAATTTTTTATGCTAAATTATACCTAATTGTTATGCATTTTGAACACTTAGCAACTATTCATTTCTTTCTCTCTCATCTCTCATTTTTTCACACATCTTAGTTTGCATCCTACTCTGAATTGCATTTTGACTAGTATGTTTGCTTTGAATTTTCCTTGTTAATATGGGTGAGTGTCACTATCATACATTTTCAACATTACAAACACGTTAGCGTCATTTGTATTGGTAATGGATGACATTCGGATAATCTCAATACAAGGGGTGCATTTTGGCTACAATTTACATGATGTTGTGTTTTGTTGTTCATCATCTTTAGTTGTGTTTGTTTGAATCGGTCATGGAAGGTTTTTTAAGAAATATCGATGTCTGGATACATTAACACGATCGGTTTTGCAAAATGAGCCATACTTACCTGAATTTGATTTCACTTGAAGCATTTGAGTTGATCTCAAGCGCTATCGTATCCATTGTGCACCTTCTTTTTTGCATTAGTTCAATTTGGGTTATGGCACTTATTTAAAGATCATTCTTACGAAATTTCAGATTTTGTGGATGATTAAATTATTTTGTTGATGAAAGAAGCCTGTTTGCTATTTTTACTTTCAAAGAGATTTATTTTTGCCAAAACTCAGCATTGTGATATTTTGTGCTTTTAATTTGCATCTTATCCTAAGCTATTTTAGAATCTAATCATCTCCTCCTAAGAAATTTACATCCAATATTATATCGGATAGATCTACACAAGTTCTTTTAGAAGCTAACTTATATAAAAAAGATTTTGTCCATGACTAATAGTGAATATTATACGATTCTTGTAGGTTGCAATGTACTTTTTTATGATGTTTCGTTGAGTAAATTCAAGAAGTATAGTAATTATGCTCAAACTTAATGTATATCAAATATTTAGTTTCTTTAGGATCATTTTTTTAAATCGAGCAAATTGATGTAAAATTCCTTACCTTTCTAGTAATAGCAATTTTTTATAACACCATATGATCAAATCTTTTTTATAGTTCTGGGATTCCTTTTATTTTAACAGAGTTGAATGAGTCTAAAGGATTGTTAATTGCTTTTGGAAATTCATTGATTTGCTATAATCTGATAGCCATTGACTACTTCAGGGTTTGTTTGGGGTAACTGCAGCTTATTAAAAAACTGTTGCGGGGAAGCTGTCTGTTTGTTTTGTGCAAGTTATGCAGCAATCGTACTGTAGTTGTTTATATTAAAAAAACATTTCTGCCCTATACTATTGTATTATTTATAACAGAATCAGTCATGTTATATATTATATATAAAATATATATCCAGTTTGAATATTACATAATAAAAATCGACACCTCACTAAACAGTGAGTAACAAAACAATCAAAATTAAAATAAAACTATTAAAATAATAACTAATTTTATTATAATGTTGAATTTAAAATACAGACAATTAATTTCAGGTGATAATCTTTACTCCAACGAAACTCTCTACGCCTGATTACTATTGGAGGTGGAATTATCGAACTGATCCGCCTACTTGAAGAAGTCACAGTTCTCTGATTTAGGGTCTGTTTGGAGCAGTATGGATTATTTATAATCCGTCGATGATGCGATTATTCGATAATCCGATAATCTGCAGTTATCGAATAATGTTCAACTTCATTGTTTGGGAGCTTATTCGGAACGAACTTTATTTGTAGTCGATCGTTGGATTAATGACCAACCGCTTCGAAAACCGTTGATTCGTTGGGGGAGCTTATTCAGAACAGCTTATTTGAAACAAAATTGAATGAGGAGAAAAATAGATAAAGACAGAAGTCACAGATCAAACAACACAGAAAAACCACTACATGTCACATTAAAAATACAAACATAGATGCAATACATACTACTCACACTCTCGTGAATAGCAAAACAAATAAAAAAAGGATAAACACAAGAACAACGACAATTAGAAATATTAATATAGAAAACATGTTATACTACGCCACACAAAAAAAAATAAAACCACTTGTTAGATCCTGAAAAAAATCAACAAAAAGAAGACATGCTGACGAAAATAAACCTATAATATACGAAATAAAGAAGACTAGGTAGATCAGCTGCCATAGATAGCATCTGCGATTGATTCCCTCGAAGCAATCATCTCAGCCACACCCTCAGCGTCATTAACCCCAAATTCGTTAGAGTCAATCTCATCCTCATGTATCGAAGGCCCGACCACGAGATGTTGATGGTTCTTCAAAGACATTCAGTTCATCGTTACCAGCCATATAAAAGTCCGTATCTGAACGCGAAGGATGTCGTCGGATGAAGTTATGAAGTGTCATTGTTGCAATCACAATTTTCACCTGCTTTTGAAATGGATACGATGGCATATCACGTATAATGACCCATTTCTTCTTCCAAACCCCAAATGTTCTTTCAATTACCCCACGTAAAGAAGAGTGGCGTTTGTTAAACATTTTTCCTGCCTCGTATGGTGCCACTTGCTCGCTCAAAATCAGGAATATGGTATCGAGTGTCTGGGTATGGCTTCAGGTAGCCCCTCCGCATAGGATATCCAGCATCAACCAAATAGTATTTCTCTGTTACGTAATACACTGTTAATGACAAATTATTCATATGCCTAGTACATTCACAAATCAAATCATACCTGATGGCGGGTGAGGAAAACACTGTGATCTGTTCGTTGTTGCATAAGAGAAAATCCTACTATCGTGTGCACTCCCTTCCCAGATTCCGCCATGATAAAAGTGAAGCACATGTTGAAGTCGCATACCGCCATGATATTTTGAGTTGCTGAACCACTGCGACCTATGTACGCCACCTTGTCTCGTTCGGATAGTCGAGCGTCGACATGGTGCACGTCGATCGCACCTATGCAATTCTGTATTACAAAGTTAGAAAATATATAATTTTGAGAGTAACGTAAGGAAACTAATACTGACCTTAAAATAAGGCATGTAACGGGAATCATTAGCAATTTCTGCTGGAGTACTTAGCAAATGATGGATCCTCTGGTTTAATGATTTGAGTCGACAAGCTAAGAAGTGCATGTAGGCGCTCGGAGAAGTAACGACTCATTGTTTCCGACGAATGCCGAAATCTTTCCATAGCACCTCTAACCGATCTATTCTACGACGGAATGTATAATGTAATAGCCAACACTTCCTTCTCGTCGTTCTGAAGAACCTCGTAGGCCGTGATTCGGAGACAAGTCGTTCGGGAGATCAACAAAAATTGGTACACTCATTCGAAATATATTATCGAACCTTACTTGGATGTCCGGAAAGCATTTCACCTACCCATTTATCCCCAAAAAAACTGGACGTCATGCGGGGTATACGAACACTGGTGGATCGATAATACTCTAACAATAATATTGCAATCGCTGCAGCCCATGCCATTTTTTTACGGCGTTCATGCTGCGGATCCATCCTAAATTTAAAGGATATCAGTTATTTCAATAATTGATGATAACATGAAGCATTTAAAAATACAATTGTGCACAAGTCAACTTAAAAATAAAAAACATTAATCATATAACAATGCATTAAAAAAAAAGATCCGTACAGAATACAACATATTAAAATCACCCAATTAGATGTCCACAACATAATAAAAGATACAAATAAGATACAACACACAAAAAATCACTTCTTAACCAAAACACACAAATATTGGATGCGCAATTCTGGCTGTATCGCCATGAACATTGTCCGACGGTTTGGATCCTCGAGTTTGTTGGCACAATTTGCATGAAAACAAGGGTCTGCAACTACTTCAGGTATAGAAGCTAAAATTGCGAGACATTCAAAGATGGCGCTGTCAGCGGCTGGAGCAGGAGGTGGGGCACCAAAAGCTTCTAATAGTCGATCAAATGAGGTTTTCACAAATGTATCTTTCTCTCTTTTTTTCCTACCGAGTTTGGGTCTCTTTGAAAATGAACTGGACTCCCCTATCTCCCTCTGGCTACTACGCACTTCTTCATCAGCTGTCAACGGCTCAGATAGAAAGTCATCTTCTAAGCCTGCAAAGCCTATCTGAGCAGGGTTGAGTGCAAATTTTCCCGTGGCGACAACCCCTTCAAACATTATGTCGAGCTTTCTTTTAAAATCCGGGTCAATTCCGCACTGCTTATATTTCTTCTTAACGGCATTGCCTGTGACGTTTTAATGGATGAGAGGGTTAATTTTGTTTATTAGAGAAAAAATAAGGAATTTAAATTAATAAAAAAATAAAAACTTGAGTTATGACCTCCAATTTCTCAGTCCACCATTCCTCGGAGGCATTGATTGTTCGCTTAATGGGATCCCAACCCAAACCGGTACATCCACGTTTGAGTTCCTTCCAAATTTTCCATTCCTTCTTCAATTGGTCCCATTTGTTTTTGAATTTCAGCCTGTCGTAATCCCTGCCAGTCAATTCTTTAAACCTCTTCGCAATATTTAGCCAACCTATCTTGCTAAAACACGAGTTTGGCCGATTTTCCAATTCTATTTCCTTAATACGGATATCGCAAAAAATATTTGTTGCTTCTTTATCCCACATAGCAGACGGACCCCCTTCATTCGCCTTCGACATATTGGCACTATAACGAACCACAAATATTAGAACAAATTTGATAATAGAAGTTTATGTTTCAACAGAGGCATGCTCCTAAAGATTATACATCCATTTAAAGAACTACTGCATTAGATAATGATAGTATTCACAAAACCTATAAGCAATTTTCTAAGCAGGCTATTTATCTCACAGAACTACATACTGGAAAAATTAACAGCAATAATAAATTTCCAAAGAGCACTTAACACATTTGACTACTGCAGTATCTTGATTTTTACATGCATAACATCTAAATTTTTATTAGTATAAAGGATCACCCATATAGCCTCATGAATATGAATAAAATGATTAATGCATAAATATGCCAAAAGAAAGAATCAACACATTAGATAAATAACATTTAAAGATTTGATATATTATACAACTATAAGAATAATGTATGACATGTAAGCCACATGGGATTAGATTATGTATATTTGTTCAGACGAGGGAATCATAGGAAATATAAATAAGCATAAGGAATACAAAAAATATATGAAGAGCAGCTACTAAACACTCATTTGCATATATGCCATCCAATCCATAGCAAATTACGATAAGTTTAAATTGTCCAGAACAGATTTTTTTGCAAAGACTTTTTTTCAGATCCTATAAATAGATATAATTTTGATGGGAGAGTATTTCCAAGATTCCTAAATTTCGAAGTTCTTACGAATCAAGGATCAAAAGATTCCTAATCACTTTTAAAAATAAACATCCTCAAAATAAACTGTTCTATAAAAATGATTATATATAACCTAAGTTTAGGCATAGGCCACATCAGACTTGTTCATATGAACTATCAACATTATGGAGCAACTTCAAAAAATTTCATAAACACAAAAAATGGATAAATGCTCATTTAACACGTGAGGTTTAACTTCTTATATTTGTACTACACATATGTTTCAAAAATGGATAAATGCTCATTCGGGTCTAAACTCCATAGTTCACTGAAATGAGAAGGAAAAAAAATTAACAGCAATAATAAATTTCCAAAGAGTACTAAACACATTTGACTACTGCATTAGATAATGATAGTGTTCACAAAACCTATAACTTTTAAACAGGTAGCAGTACAAATATGTTATCTTATCCATGATAATGTACACAAAAAAATTGAGAAAGTGAACAATAAGATCCTCGGCTTGAGAATATCCTCTACAATATTTTTTTTAATAAGCCCCTCGGCTTGAGAATGTCCAAAAGAATGAAAAATTGAGCGTTTTGCATGTGAAACATAAAAATGTTTACCGCACCATAGCTCTTATGAAGATATTTCCTGTATTTCCTGCATTGTAAGCTTTACTGAACAAAGGGATGACACATAGCACATGTTTAGTTTTTAATCTCATCTTCACTTTGGGCACTGTTTCAATTAGTTGATACAATTGCACATATTGTGATGAAACTTTAGCACAAACTCTCCCCATAAGAACAAAAGCATACTCCTTAAGAAAAACTAAAATATTGATACAAATGGTGGCAAAAATCAACATAAGGATGATTGTATTTTTGGTCATTTTTAATAAGAAATTTATTTGTTTATAATATGATGGTTAGTTTAAAGAAATGTGTTTTTAAAGACAATTATAAATTTATTCGTTTGTTAACGTGCTCGAGCTTAAACGGTATTCTTTTTTGGTTCCTAGTGTAGTAGTTACAAACTCAAGCACAGCCTATGACTTTCATTAAACTAAATATTTACCAGCTCAATGCATTCAATCTATAACCGGCTTTGTGCTCTCCCTAGTTATAAGTAGTTTAATCCCTGCTTATTTGTAACTCGTTTTTGTACTTTCTGTTAATAACTATTTGGAATAGTTTTGCTTCCTTTATAACAAAATTAAAAAAAGAGTTCAATTTCTAGTTCTTGATTAAGCTGGCCTTATTAGTGAACAAAGTTGTTCCTTTTGTTTTTCTATTAATGTTAAAATACTTTTAACTTTATGGTTTTCTTTAATGGGAAAAATAGGGAATATAAAGAACACAATGCTAAAACAAAGCACGATGATTAAGCTAATTTTTTTTCTTCATTACTTTTATTGGAGAACAATGTTCCTTCTCACTTTTTATCTTTCAAAGGTATAGGCTAGTCTTGATTTTTGATGATAGCTGTAGAAGTGTTTGTTATATTAACAAACTTGGATGCACATAAGGACTTGGTTTTCAATTTTTTTTTTTTTTTTTTTTATTCTAAGCAACAGTCTGTTGTTTGATCTTCTAGGATTTATGGAAGGCATGTGTCATCGTAGTGCGTTCACTGATGTTGTTGCGATGGTGTTTGGGATGAGTAGCTTCAAGAAGTGGAAAGAGCAACTTCTCTTGTGGATACATTGTGATTTGGATCATTTGTATTATGTAAAAAGAATAAAATAAAAGCTTGCAATAAGCAGATATTGAAATTCTTCAATTAAAGTTCTTTGATTTGTCTTTTCTTCAATCTATATTGTGTTGTTGGTTAACGAAAACTTTATTGAGGATGAGAGACAGCTATCCTGCAGGAAGAAGAGAAAATGAGGATGAAGAAAGAATGCTTACAGAGAATGCTATTGGAAGAGCCGCCTGGATCGCGAGCAGGATCGAACGACGAGCCCCCTGGATCGCGAGCAGGATCGCCTGCAAGAAAGGCTGGATACAAGATCGAACGACGAGCCCCCTGGATCGCGAGCAGGATCTCCTGCAAGAAAGGCTGGATCGCGAGCAGGATCGCGAGAAGGATCGCCGAAGACCGCGTGAAACAAACGTGAGCAGGATCGCCGAGGATCGCCGAAGACTGCGCGAGCTGGAGAGGTAGGTAGCCGAGGGAGATGGAGAAGGAAGCGAGGGCTCTAGCGTAATAAAGACCCAGCGAAACGCAGTAAGCGGGAGGGTTGCCGCGGCAGAATTTAGCGAACAAAAATTTTACCGCGTTACTGTGCCGCCTTTCTTCCGCCCGAAACAAACGCCTCGCGCGAGTTAGGAATAAGCCCGCCGCTGAAATAATCCGTCCCAAACGGGGCCTTACTCTTTGGACACCTATAAAATTGTCTTCCTAGCTATGCCGCTGGTACGAAATAAGCAAGGAACACTGCAATCTGTAGCAGTAGTATAATACTATAGAGGTACAAGAAGACCTTGAGTTCATCTTTTTTGAAGGTTTAAAATCTTAAATCTTAGATCCTTAAATGCAACGCCAGTAAAAAGAATTATAGAAATACACAATTAAAGTTTTATAAAGTTGTGAGGTCTCAGAGCATAAAGTATAAATTGAAGAATAATTTGTCACTGCAACAAGACAGTAGATATTAAAAAAAATAAGCTGCTTTTAGACCATGTAATACCAAGCTCATATGTATAACAAAATCATATCACCACATAGGCCATCCAGAAGAACCCTTAAGGTCATTTATTTCATCATATATCTAAAAAAAAACTCACAGGAAAAAAAAATCTCTATTAAACCCACGGAAGCCTAGAGACCATCCATGTGAGAGAAGAATAAAAAAGTAATTTGCACTGAATCGAAATTTCACATGAACATCATTGCATATAACATCATTAAAATAAACAATAATTGGTTTTCTAACGCATTACACAAATAAAAAAAATTCAGTGTACAAATTCTTTCACCAATTAACTATTACACTTATATTTTGCTCTCTTAACTTTATCATCTCTCCAACACCTTCCTCATCTTGTATATAGTAGTCATGTAAGTCAGATTCAACTTGTTATGTTGACTGACCAAGATGATATTCGTATGCTTCGACGTGGACATGTGATTGGTGCTCATTTATATTATTTAAATTAATATCACAGTGTGAAAGATGCCGACAAATGTAGTTGTGGAGAACCATCGTAGTGACCGCAATCTTTACTTGTTTGTTGAAAGGTTAGGTGCCACGCAAAATAATTCTTTCTTTTTTTCAAACCCAAAATGTCCTTTCTATAATACCACGTAATTATGAGTGCATCTTCTTAGACATCTCCTTTCTGTCCCGAGCTATCTTGTTAGACATTTCCTTTTTGTCCCGAGCTACATCGTTCGCTCTTTCAAATTCCGGTATATGATATTTTGTATTAGGGAATGACTTGAAATATTCTCTTTATAATGAATATGCAACATCAACCAAATAATATTTTTCTATTGTAGGTTTATTCGTTATAATTGCAATGTAATCAATATTTTATTTATTCATTCAAGTAAACCTAGAGGCGGCTTCAAAAAGTTGTATTTGTGAGTTTGCGTGACATATTTGAATATACAACTATCGTAGGTGCTTCTTTCCCATTCGACCATCACAAAAGTGAAGCACATGTTGAAATTATATACAATCATAATGCTTTGAGTTTGTGACCCACAATATCCTACAAATGCAATCTTTTCATTATTGGACACGTGTCAATTCTCATGTTTTGCTTCAATTGCTTCAATACAGTTTTAGTTCATTTATTAAGATGTTAGGGTTATCACAATAAATTTAGAAATAGATGGAGACACAAATCTATCTTGAAATGACATATAGCGTTGATTAAAATCTTTACAGGCGTGTTTTGAAATGTAGGGTTTTTCAGGTCTTATAATTTTTTAGGAAATGTTAGTGAAAGCATCCAAACCAAACAAAAAATATCTGCTAATTATTTTTTATGAGTGTTGGAATCGCTTCATCGTTCATCTCATAGATTCGTTCTCTGATAAAAGGGTTATAACCGACACCTCTCTTGAAGTCATCCTAAAGTAGTCATGAATTCTATAATTCATGTGCAGTTCTTCTAATAGATCAATGAATATAGGTTGTCATATAAAATATATTGTTAAATTTTGTCGGGTGACCCGCAAGCAACTCCCCAATTCACTTATCGTCTATGTATGCAGATCCATGCAAAGAGAGCGAGTAATATGTGATTTGTAATATTCATACATTAAGTGTAATGCAGCTGCAATTCTTCCTTTGTGTCTTTCTATATCAATGTTATTCATTTCTTATGCAGCTAGCACATATAAATAACACTGAATTAACAATAACTGCATTAAACAAAAACATTGGAAACGAAAATTCCAAAAGCAATAAAATATTGTTTTGCGTGTAAAGATGTTCAACAAATAAAACAAAATAAAATTTAATCGTACTTAAAAATCATACTTAATGTGTGTCCAACAAATATAATAAAATTCAGGCAATTCGGTTGCCGTGGAAATATCTTAAGTAATTAACCGTATGGTCAAGAGTCATCAACATGAAGAGCTCTCTCCTGGTCGGGACTTCTAGCAACTTCATAGAGAACGAGTAAAACAACATTTCTCATAAATTTCTGAAGTTTCTTTCAGCATTCGCATTTTAGTAAATAGAAGTTGCATGTGATGTGCCAAGTGTTATTGGTGCATGAAACAACTAATTGTGAAATCTGATTTCTAATGAAAACTACTCGATCTTTTTTTATTTTCTCCACCCTTGGAAGTTTGAATTCCAACTTCACTGAGGTTATGGCTGGGGCCTTCACTAGAGTCAGCACTTTGCTCGACATTGACATGGTCAGCTCTGCCAACAAGTTCTCTCTCGCTTGGTGCTCATGCATGATCACCCGTTGCCATAATTATACCAAACACACGATCCAAATTTTGTTCAAAGTCCAGGGTCAATGTTACTTAAATTTTTTGGCCTTTAGCACGACCCAAAAGTTAATAAATAAATTGATATGTTGATGTAAAAAAAATGGGTGGAATGGATATTACATAAATTCTCACTTCTAATCTCTCAGCTCACCATTCTTCTGAAGCATCGATGGTTCGCTTTGGTGGATCTCAACCTGAACCCATGGATCATCCTTTTCACTCTTTCCTTATTTTCCACTCCTTTTTAACTGACCCCACTTGTTTTTCAATTGGATTCTATTACATTCCCATCCTGTGTTTTCCTTTAACTTTTTTATTATATTCTAACACCATTCATTGTTAAATAGGCGATTGGTCTATTTCCTAATTCCACCTCTTTAAGACAGATATCACAAAATATTAGCTTCATCTCTTTATCTCACATGACAGTTGAACCGATTTCTTTTATCTTAACCATGACGAATACTAACATGAAAAAAACTATGCGACATAAATGTGTGGCAGGGAATATAAGGTTATCTCATGACAGTTAGAAGCTTCACTAAAAATTCCACAACTTGAAAAGGTAACATAAAAGAAACATCTGGAACACCACAACTGCCGCCATCACCACCAACAGACATTAGGGCTGTAAACGAGCCGAGCTCGAGCGAGCTCAGGCTTGGCTCGTGTTCGGCTCGTTCGAAATTAGCTCGGCTCGAAATCGGCTCTTGTTCGAAATGACTCGTGAAAGGTATGTTCATGTTCGGCTCGAATTAAATATTCTTGTTCGTGTTCGGCTTGAAATTGGCTCGTTAAAATTAATTGGAAAAATATGTGTCTAGCGCCGGATTCGAACCTGAACCAAATGAATGGAAGCATAACCATGCTACCACAGAAGAAATTATGATTTAAACTTAAATATAAATATATATAATATATTAATATATAAATAATATATATAATAAATTATTATATAAATAATTATATGATTATTTTTTATTTCGAGCCGATTCGAGCCGAACACGAGTGAACAAACGAGTTGTTCGTGTTCGGCTCGTTAACTTTTCGAGCTTAAAAATTTGTTCTTGTTCGGCTCGTTAGGCTTAACGAACGAGCCGAACACGAGCTACTTAACGAGCCGAACACGAGCTGTTCGCGAACAACGAGCCAAATTGCCAGCCCTAACAAACATTAATCTATACACAACCATATCATCATCACCAATATTCCACCACCACCCCATCGTCACAATGAACAGACTACCACCAACACACCACACCACCATGACCGCCACATCATTAACACCGGCATACCACCACCACAACATTATCATAACCAACATACAAAACACAAACATTACCACCACCACCATATCATCAACGTCAACAGACCACCACCACCATATCATCAACACAACATTACCATCACCACCATTAAATACACCTCCACCACCACCACATTATCAACAGTGACATACCCTAACCACAACATCATCACAACCAACGTACTAAACGCCAACACTACAACCACCACCATATCATCAACACCAACACATTACCACCACCACATCAACACCAACACAAGACTACCCCCACATCATCAAAACCAACGCACCACCACCACCAACACCACCACCACCACCACCACATCATTACGAACAATATACTACCAACCAAAACACCAACACCAATACACTACCAACCAAAACACTACCAACCACCAATAACAACCCATCATAGACAATGGCCGTAAAATACCAATAGCAACCCACCATACACAGAAAAGCCACATACTAATAGCCACCCACATAAACAAGGGCTGCAAAGCACTAATAGCCACCCACATGTCACTGGCTGCAGCCTCCAAATGTCACAAAAAAGCCACAATCCTCAAAAAGCAAGCCTCAAGCAATGCACTATAATGAATGCTTCAATTCCTCCATTGGAGAAATGCACAAACCACAAACATCATCACCAAAAGCATCATTGAACTAGAACCCGCAAAGAGCGAAGGGTCAAAACCGCAAAGGCTAAGGGGCCAAACCGCAAAGACCACAGACATTCAAATTTCACAAAAGAAGAAAAAAAAAAATTATAGTCGGGCTTTACCTTTTTTTGAAACCATGACTCTTTATTTTTCCATGGAGCATAGCCACAACCCAGAAAGAGTAATTCACACATGGCTCAAAACCACAAACCACAATAACCAAAAGAGGGGTAAAAATTACCAGAGGACAACAGAGAACAAAAAGAACCAATGAAGAAGGCAATGAAGTCGTTTTGCCACTGCTAGAGAGGAGGAATTATTCAGGCCAAAGACGCGAGAGAGGATAAAGGGGCCTGGGGCAGAGGAGAGGGATTAGCCAAGGTTGAGATGCCAGAGAGGCGACAGGGGAGCGGGGCAACTATTTGCCCACTGCGAGAGAGGGTGAGGAGTTACCTAGGGTAGAGATGCAAGAGAGGAGGAGCAGTGTAGAGGAGAAATGCAAGAGGTATTACCCAGGGTAGCAAAGTACTAACCACGTGAAAAATATGTGGGCCGCTGGTTCAAAAGAAATTATTAGGATAACTTGATGCACCATTATTTACAAACAACGATTTTGGCGCTTTAAAAACGCACCACAGCAAAAAGGTCGCCCCAAACGGATCCTTAGTTATGAATTCCTTGGAGAAGCCTTGATTTTTTGTAGTCCCAGACCTCTTATTGTTTCGTCATTGCACTAATTTGTTGCAATAAAAGGGTCCTTAATTTTTATACAATGCCCTGTCACATCTTGCTTCTTTTTTCTGGATACAAAATGCGTGGAAATTGAAGCATTAATTTGACTCTTATTGCGTTTGTGCAAGGAGAATTGAAACTTCTAGTTTTTGAGTGGAGATTAGAGTATTATGAGAAATGTCTTTTTTAGGATTTTTTGTGAGCTATAACTAGAACCCTTGAGACATGTAAAAGTTATTGATTGTTGAATTTTAAAATAAAAGCTTAATGTTCATTAATCATTATCTACGTACTAGTTCGATGTATATTCTTTGAGCTTTTTATAAGTCTTAATGGCTACTATTGGAAGGTAAGTCTTCCTGCACTCGCTAAAAGCCTAAATCTTCCCTTGGGTTATTTTCATTTTGTTCTTTCTATTAATTTGTTTGGTGATCAGTTAAGTTCAGTTGAAAATTTGTCAAGTATTGTGCCTACTAGATTTTTTTCTTTTCGTAATGTGGCATTCGAGCATTATTCAATTTTATATATGTTTATCATTTTTCTTGCAAAGCTTCAAATTTTGGACACTATTAAATTATTTGTTGGAATCACAGAAACATCTTTGCTATTTTTACATTAACAGTGACTAACTCTTTTTAAAGTAAAGAGTTGGTAAGATGTCATTTATTTTGTGATTATTATTATTTTTTTTATTTTCATTAATGTGCTTCTCATCCCTTAGTTGCATTGTTAAACCTAGAACTTAAGACGCCTTGCATCTTACAGCATCTTTTTGTATCGCAATGTCACCTAAGTGGATCATTTCATCATGTCATGAAACCCATATCGCCTAAGTGTATCAATTGACAACCATATGCCATGAAAACTACTCAAATGACCATTTCACCGTTCTCTGACTTTGGAGATCTGGTCTTTCTAGCCTAAAGCATTATCTAAGTAGTAACTTCCATGACATTGTCATGGGGCCACAATTAAGTAGTTTCACTTCCATCCCATAGTCATGAAGCTACGATTTAGTGGAATCTCCCCCTCATAAAATGTCACTCTTTAAGAATAGCCAACCTCCATTGCTCAAAGAATGACATATCAAATGGATATGCATCTTTGTACGTTTTTTCTTGTGAAGTAATCTTCGGTGTGCTTTATTTTTAAGATCGTTATTTTTAAGATCATAGTCTTTCCTGTTAGAAGTTCTTATTCTCTTTTAAAATAAATTGGGGCTAAATTTCTATCGTGTTCTTATCTAACTACAGGTTGTGTATAATGCAAACAAACTCTCAAATATAGTTGATAAGAGGAGAAGTTTACAAAACTGGCTTGATTATTATGAAAATAAATACAGAAGAAAATGTGCATCAAGGCCAACAACCAAGGTTCGTTCTAGCTTCTGATGACATCTTTTTATACTTTCTTTATTCTTTATCAACTTAAGTATATGGTCTTCTAAATTATTGTAGACTGGATTCTGGGGTTTATGGGGAACGTCTGTGGATGCTATCGACTACTATACTGCTAAGATAGAAGACCTATTAAACAAAGTAAGTCTTGTCATTTTTGTGTGTCTGGAAGTAGATGAACGTCGCTACTCTCATAGCTATTATCTTCTATAGATGGTTTGGCTTAAGCGCTCGTATCTTGTTGATTTCTACTTTTTCATAAATGAGGAATACATGTTTTACTAGAACACATTGCAAAATTTTGAATTGTTTTCTTTTCTGTTTGTGGAGAAAGGCTGTGTTCTACAATGCTTGATGTTAGGAGTCATGGTGAAGATCTTAGCCAGAACAAACATTGTTTGTTTACTAATTGCCTCTTCCCCCCAGGGTAAAGCTGCTTCAGGCTACCACTACTATTAACTATCATATTTAAAAAGCCCTTTTTACTAGCCGTAGTCATTGTTAGTTAACTAATTGTCTGCTTTGTGAAAATTTTTTGCTGCTTTACCTTTTCAATTGTTGCTGCACATCTGATTAGTTACCACTTCACTTAGAAATTTTTGTGGAAAACAATTATTTACAATCAAATATGTTAGAATGCAGTAGTTGTAAAAAAGCTTTTCAATTGTTTTGGAAAAAAAGTTTATGATAGACACAGCATATTTTATAAAAGTTGTTTTCCTCATAACAGATTTACATTCATCTTGATAAAATGGTGCAACTGCTCCAAACAGGCTATACTTTGGAGAGACCGAGTGCAAAGTTGCCACATTGATTAAGTTTAGTAAACCTTAAGCTTTGATGTTGAACCTTCTTTTAATCATGACAACGTAGTCACCTCCCAGCCAGGAGGTAGATTAAAACAACTTTAAAGAAATACTCTACCGAAAAAGAATCCATCCACAAGAAAGCATAATAGTTGGTCCATGAAAGCCATATGAGCTGAATAGTGCTCTAGATGAAATGGTCTGCAGATTTATTCACCAGACATAGCGCGAGCACACACAATATATATATATATATATATATATATATATATTTAAAAGAAGCCCTAGGGCCATTTTCATTAATATAAAGGGGTTACAAAAGAAGTAGTATGAGAGGGCCCGATGATGAAGCTCACTCATAAAAGAAAGAGCAAAAGGCTCAAACAAACGATGACAAAATATGGACAAAAGTAAAACATGCAACTAAAACTTTCTGAGTTGACAAGGTCGCTAAGGCCTTCCTCTTCTATGGGTTCTTGTAACGCATTCAATAATCAAGCTCTAGAGTGATTCTCCATTACTAGGAGAGACCAAGGTGTCATCCATAAGATTCCCAAGTAGCATAGTACCCCCATCCTTCTTCTTCCGCCGGGAGGTATACACTTGCCACTGTTCCTCCAAAGAGTGAGGCGTCTGATCAAAGGCTGCTGCAGTGATTGGTTCCAATACTTGGGATTCTTCTACCCCTCGAGCGGGTAGAACATCCAGTGAGTACTTATTAGCCAGTAGATCTTCTCGCAGGGAGTAAGCTTCTTTTCCGTCGTCAAATTATGAGTGTTTGTTTCTTCATTGGCTTCGTAGTCGTCAAGATGGGGAGTCCGAACTCCTCCCGTAGTAGTGTGTACCTGAAGTGGTAGTATAGCTGCTCCAGTAGTACAAGGCTGAGAGGTGACCACGTCTTGCCTATCAGTAGCAACTACCTGATGTTCCTCCAAGGGTCGATCCTTGTCACCCTGTTCTGAAATTGAGGAATGCGATATATCCGTCGTAGGAATGTGTGAGCCAGTAGCGTTTGTACGGGGAGGTTTTAGATTCGGATGCAGGTGGTAACACTGTTAGTGAGAGTGTCCAAACATACGGCAATGGGTGCGATACGAAGATGCGCTGTTCGAGTTCTGCGCTGGCTGCAAAATCCACGATGGTTGTGTGTCAATCCAAAGCTCTTTCGGGAAGGGTAACGTAATATCTCGTTCAATCAATATTCTAGCCTCAGAAGGTCTAGATAGATGCTCTGTAGGCGGATCGGTGTGGAGTGACGTTCCATATATCTTTGCGAAAGTAAAGAGAAGCTCTTGATCATAAAGATGTACCTGCAAATTTGGGAAGCGTAGCCACACCGGAATTATGGGAGATTCAGTGCGATGGTTGAAATCCACCGTCCATTTTAGCACCTTTATCACCTGATTGTCTATCCGAAGTATTCTTCTAGCAATTACTTGGGCATAATCTGCATCATCCGTTAATTGGATGAGAACGTGTCGGCCATCCAGTCTTCCTATCTTCCAACTTCCATTAAGCTTCATTTGCTCAAATTCCTTTTGGATCAGTTCAAGTTTTAGATTGCCGTAGTGGAACTTACCCACTAGAAACAACCTACAGGGTGCAGCTAGGATAGAGATCTCTTCGCTGGTTAGAAAGATTGCGGGTTCGCTGTCTTTGCGGGATGCTTTCTTGAGAAACCCGCTCTCGACACCTGCTCGAATGCATCGTGAAACCTGCGGGAACATATTAGAACGTGAAGGGGCGCGGGCGGGGGTTGATCGCGGTAAGAGCGACGACGTAGATCAGGTTGGAGGCCATTGTTGATGCCTCCGATGACGAGCGGTGTCGACGCTCACTGCGAGGAGAAATCAGTAGAGCTTAGTTACCAAGTAGTCGACGCTGGAGATCGACTACGGAGATCGCGGACCCACGACAGAGAAGCAATGACGTTGGAAGTGATAATGACGTCGGAGCGACAACGACGCTGGAGATGCCAGCGACGTAGGAGACGAGCCGCAGAACAGCAAAAGTCGAGCCAGCAGATCCGCAGGCTCGGCCACCAGCAGCAGCGCAGCGGGCGAGTGGACGAACGCGAGAAACGCGAACACTTCCCACAGCGTGCGAAGAGATTCCGTTGGACAAGGCGCTGGGGTTCGCCATGCGGCGAAACCCTACAGCGGAGCGGACGACGAGCGGTGATCCATTAATACATCACACACACACACACGCACACACGGATATATATATATATATATATATATATATATATATATATATATATATATATATATATCTATATATATATGCGCAGCGTCGCGCATCGAGTTGAGCTCCGTGCGTCATCTGAAGCTCGCGTCCGGGTCGCTGCTCACCGTGCGCTGGTCTCCTCGCGCAAGGCGTGCGTCGGTCTCGTCGCACACCGACCTTGTCTCCTCGTCTCTCCTGCTTCGGGTCGAGTGCGTCGGTTTGGCCGAGCTTTTCCTCGGTTGCAACAGCTTGCCGCGTCTCCTCCGCGGGCTTGCTGAGGGCTGCGACACTTCTACAGCAGCGGTTCGGCTGTTTCTACAGGGCCTTTTGTTCGAAAGAAACAGGACAGGGGGCCTATTCTAGGTTCTGAGCCGCCTTCATGGCAGCTAAGTCTACCTTTACGGGAGTGGTAGGCATGAACAACACCTCTCACAAAAAAGTTCCTGATCATCCTTTCTTTTCACAATCCTTTCACGATGCGGCGGCAGGTAAAATAGAACAACATTTTATGAGGCCGTTAGGTGTAAAGGATGGGAAGCCTGCTGTTTTTATCACTACCCAGGAAATGAAGGTTCTCTCTGAGGATGTGAAGTTCACGCTAATTGGGAAATTTCAATTTGGTCATCCCAAGATGGATTTGGTTAGAAAGTTCTTTGAGGATCTGAAGTTCATTGGAGGATGGAGATTGAGAGTTTTGGATGGCAGACATCTACTTATTAGAATACGAAAGGAAGAAGATTATGCTTAGAATCTTTGCTCAACAATCTGTTCCAGTTGTTTGGTACCTATATGAAGATTATCGAATGGACTCACGATTTTGACCGATCTAAGGAACCTCTCCGTCGTTCCTATGTGGTTCGAGTTTCAGGACTCCTTTCATTTGTACCAACGAAAAGCTTTATATAACATCAGTCAAGCTCTTGGTACTCCTCTCAGAGTTGATTCACCCACTTATGATATGATCTCGCCTGATGGTGCCAGGGTTCAGGTGGAGAGGGATTTTACCCTCTCAGATGTGGATCAAATTTGGATCACGGATGGTGCAGATGGGTTTTGGCAGGAGGTGGTGGTAGAGGATAGACCTCTTTTTTGCCAGCATTGCAAAATATTCGGGCATATTAGGGACACTTGCTACAGGCTGCATCCCCCCTCAAGAAAAAGGGCTTCTGGGCCTTCTTTAGCTGTTGTTGAGATTTTTCAACAAAGTACTGATGCTACCCTGGTTCAAAAGGGGAACATGGTACAATCCGAGGCCGACATGGTCATCGGGAGACTTCTCGACATCCTGCCGAGTTGCCGCCCGTGTGACTGCAGACGTGGTTCTGCTGGACAAGTTGGAATGGTGACCCTTTCTTACGTGATGCTAAGCGGCCTGGTGGCTACCATAGTGTGTCGATTCGATCGATACACCAAAAATTTGGCGGAAAGAAGAAACCTCCGGCCTCTTCTCTGCACCCACTGGTAAGTTTCAACAGAATCTGACAACAGAAGAGGAAGAAGCTGAAGAAGAAGTAGAAGAAGATGAAGAAGAACAAGATGAAGAGGATTGGCAGGTTTACACTTCTCGACGGAAGAAGAAGCCTGGAGATACTCTACTTGTTGATGATACCTCGATCACTCATGATAATGGAGCGACGATTAAGAGCTTACTCTATGGATCTCTAGAAACGAGAGCGAGAGCAGCAGCGATCTCGTTCTTAGACATGGTTATTGTAATCTATGTTCGACCTTTCGCTTCATTTTGTTATCGTTGTATCGTAGGGTTGGGGCTTCATGTTTTGTGCCCCTCCACGAAGCCTCATGTGATAGTTTTTATTTCAATAAAATTGGTCTTTGGGGTTTTTCAAATATATATATATATATATATATATATATATATATATATATATATATATATATATATGCCTTCGTCGTCGCGTCTTCGGCCGTCCTGTTTGGCTCACTTATCGTTGGATCTTGTGCGTCGTTGCTACGTCGTTCTGCTGACTCATGTTTGATTCGGACTGCTGATTTTCCATGGCGTGTCCTACTACCTTTGCTGGGGTGGTGGGAAAAGGTATGAATACTCGCAAAGGCCCTGAATATTTAGTGTTTCCACAGGCTCTCCATGATGTTGCGGCGGGAAGATGTTCCTGTCCTTTTATTCATCCTCTAGGAGAGAAAGATGGCTCTCCTGCCATTATTTTCAGAGACTGAATTAAATTCCTTGAATGAGGAGGTGAAGTTCACCCTTATCGGTTAGTTTACCTTGGGACATCCTAAAATGGAGTTGGTGAGAAATTTCTTTGACTCGGTCCACTTCATTGGAGCTTGGAAGATGGGACTGTTGGATGGAAGACATCTATTGTTTCATTTTACTGTGGAGGACTATGCTAGGTTGTTTGCCAAGCAGACTGTTCTAATTGCAGGGACTGAAATGAAGATTGTAAAGTGGACTTCAGATTTTGATCCCACTAAGGAACCTCCTGTGGTTTCTATTTGGTTCAGATTTCTCGGTCTCCCATATAAATATTTCAATTAGAATGTTTTGTTTCAAATTTGCAGAGCCCTTGGTGCCTCACTGCAAATTGATGCTACAACTTATAACAGGACCAAACCTGATGCTGCTAGGCTTCTCATTGAGAGGGGTATTACTCTTCCAGATGTCCACAGAGTTTGGGTGGGCTCTGATCAGGACGTTGTTTGGCAGGAGGTGGTCATGGAGCAAAAGCCTTATTATTATCCTCACTGCAGAATGTTTGGGCACACCAGGGATAGGTGCTATCGGCTTTATCCCCCAACTAAGAGATCTAAAGGAAATGTTGGGACTTCTGTGTGTCAGAAAGCTAAAGGTTTGGTGACTCTGCCCCCTATCTGTCCCCCTCGAAGAGCAGAATTTTTCTGAAGTTGGTCTTAGCCAGGTTAATGAACTGGTTCCTATTGTTATTCCTCAATCTTACATTTCACCTCGTTAGAGAGGTGGATCGAATCGAGACTACTCTTGTGGCTAGAACCTCGAAGGCGGAAAAGGAGGCTCCTCCGTTTCTCGTGATGTTCCTGTGGCTACTAAAACTGTAGAGTCCAACCAGTATATTCAAAAATTCAGTCGAAAGAGAAGAAATCCCCAAGTTATACCCATTGCAACACCTATCTTTCCTTTCATAATTCTGAATGATCAGTCCTCAGAAGAAGATGAATCCGAAGAAGAAAAGGAAGAAAATTGGCAAGTTTATACTTCTCGACAGAAGAAGAAGCCTGGGGGTATACTTGGAGACTTAATTGATGATACATCGGTTACTCCTGGTAATGGAGTAGTACTTAAAAGATTACTGAGACACTGCAGAGAGCGAGAGCAATCTGCCTTGGCGATACTGGTTCTTAGACATTGTTATTTACATTTCTTCCTTCTTGTCTTTTGTATCTTTGTTTGTTTTGTTTTGTTGTGGTAAGGCTTCATCTTTGGGCTCTGTCCTCGAATCTTCGATAGCTAGCTTTATTTTAATAAATCGAGCCTAGGCTTTGGAAAAAAAAATAATAATATATATATATATATATATATATATATATATAATTGGTCTGAGGGTGGACCCCCCAACCATCCTCATGGGACTAATGCGAGGCAAAGCACGAACCCGTGGCCCCCGAGGTCTTAGAAACCTTGTCAACCAATAAGCAACGGTGGTGTCACACACACACACAAACATATATATATATATATATAGCCCTAAGGCCATTTTCATTAAGATAAAAGGGGGATACAAAATAAGTAGTATGAGAGGGCCCCAAGATGGAGCCCAACTCATAAGAAACAAAAACGACTAAAATAAAAAATACGAAAGATGGGACTAAAATAAACTCGCGACTAAAAGCTTTCCAGGTGGACGAGGTCGTCGAGCGCCTTCCTTATATGGGTTCTTGAAGCGCGTTCATTAATCGAGCTACCGGAGTGAGTCCCGCATTGCCGGGAGAGACAAAAGTGTCGTCAATAAGATTCTAGTGACAATACTCCCCGCGTTTCTTACTCACGAGTGTATACACTATGCCAGCGATCCTCCGAAGTGTGCGCCGTCTTATCCAGAGTGGGAGAGGCAGCTGCAGTGATTGGTTCCATTACCACCTGGACGGTTTGCACCACAGGAGGAAGGGCCACCCTATATATATATGTTTTTAAAAACTCTGTTGACCTCACTTTTTGTAGAGGTTTAGTATTCCTCCGAGATTTAGGATTCTAGCCTAAGGAGCTTCCCGACGATCCTAGTTTCCTAGCGATGGGACCCACCTCTTTTTAGGGAGTCTGGAACCACTTCGTTACTCTTTGAAATCCTATACGAGATTCCGTACCGCTAGCCTATAGCCGGTGACGTCAGGACTTTAAATCGAGTCCCTAAAGGACCACCGGACATTAGGATAGCCTCGTGCACGTCCTACGCACTACGTACCATTCTGATCAATCGAACTCAAGTCAAAATTTGTGACGAGACCAAATATCGATACGATTTTGACTTGACCGTCGATGAGGTTGCCCAGACGACCTCAGATGACGAAATGGACTGCGCCGATACGTCCGGAACGTCGATTTTACTCAAAATTGACGTTCGTTTTGCGATGATAGCCAGCCGGGGGCGAAACATACGAAATGATTACAATTATTATATTAATAATAATAATATTTATATTATTATTGTTATCATATATATTTAAATATAACACATTTCCTAAGCCCTAACCCCCCTCACGCTCGACTCAGCTGGCTCCCATCCTGCTTGAACGCGAGATAGGCTTCGACGAGCCTTCCCCGCGCTCGAGCGTTCCTCCTATGTGTCGTTCCCTCCTCAAGCCGCATACGGTCGTTCCTATCTCTTATCCCTGCGCGAGCAAGTGGCACCTTGCGGCGTTTTCCTGCGCGTGCTTGCGGCATTTCTCTCCATCCCGCCGCACCTTCCCCGATCCTACTCGACTCTACAGGTAAGGAGCGACACTCCTTTCCCCTTTTTGCTTATAAATACCCCATTTTGGGGTGAATTTAGGGCTGGCCGAATTTCTTCTTGGAGAAGGGGAGGTGCTGCTGGTTTGAGGCTTGGACTTCCTGCTTCCTTTGTGTATTCTACACTAGCTGGTACCCCTTATCTCCCCTATCTATCTTTCGGTTTGGCCCAGGGAAGCCAGTAACTCATGCTTTGTTGGCTTAGCTTCCTCAGTTTAACATTTCGGCTGGGCATGTATATGTTGAGGAGTGCTTTGTCTTGTTGTGTAAAAGCTGATTATTCACTCCCCCTCTTTAGTATCATGCTAGCATGTGTTTATGCAAAAGTTTGAAGAGTGTTATTATGTGAAGCATGTGTAGGAGTAGGGAATGTGGCATAGCATTAGTTTCTTCCTTTGCTCTATTTGCTTAATATGGTGGAAGTATAGGATGGCATTAGCTCATCTTTTCTCTTATTTAAAGCAAGTTGAGACTCATAAAAATGTAATTTCGAGGCAAAATTAGCCTCTCTTGCAAGCCTATGGAATGTTTGATTTTAATGCTTTAAGTTTTATTTGTTAAAAAAAAAAAAAGAATATACATGTTGGAAATGATGAATACATGCATGTATTAGTCTTTTACTTTTGATATATTGAAAGCATGATTTTGAGGCAAATATTAGCCCATTTTGCAAGCACGTTGGAGGCATGTATTATGAGGCTCCTTGCTTACTTTCGTTTGGCATGATTTATGGAAGAATCTATGTAGCTTTTAATAAGCATATGGGGCTCATCTCTTGCTCCTCGTGGCTTTCCCTTACAAAAGCTGTATGCTAGGGAGAAGTTTTAATTTAATTTGACGAGCTTCATGTTTGTTCTCATGATAAATATATAGTGGCTCTATATTTTGATAAGTTGAATACATGGAGGTGTTTGTTGTAGCCTCATGCTGGGTTTGGTTTCAATTTTATCATGGCTCATCTTAGCCTCACTTGGGGGCTCAGTTTTGGCTCTTTTGGTACTTCTGGTTTTGGTTTTATGTTGGAACTGTTGTAACTTGGAGCTGGGCTCGTTTTAGTCTTGTTGTGGCTCGGCTTTTGATCCCTTAGTACCTCTTGTTTTGGTTCTGTATTGGGGCTGTTTTAAATTGGAGCTGGGCTGATTTTCAGCCATATAGTGGCTCGGGTTTGGCTTTGTGTGGGCTCGATTTTACCCTCATGATGTTGTTCCCTGTCTTGGCTTTGTGATTTGGTTAGCAACAGTTGGATGTTGGCTCGATTCTAATCCCATTGCAACCCGGTTTTACTTTAATAGTGATCTCTTGTTGTGGCTTTATGCAGGAATAAAATTATGGCTTTGAGATAAATTATCTTTTTGTAGGCTTTATATAGGATTGTTTCCTCCCCTGCTACCTTGACCGAGAACTGTTATTTGAGCTGATTAGGGGATTTTATGCTCTCGTGGCGTGTTAAATTTAATTTAATCTAAGTGTTTGGAAATCCTAATACTAGTGTGAGCTTAGAAATGCTGAGTGGGGTCTTTTGCCATCCTGGCCGTGGGTCTTTTCCCTCCTTTTGGTGGCCTTAGCCGTGAGCTGTTCTATCATTTGCTACCCCTTTGTTGCAGTTGTAGCCGTGAGCCTCCTTTCCAGTTTGTACTTTAGCCGTGAGTTTTAGTGGAGTAATTGAGGTGATGGTGGTCTTGCTTCTTGCTATCCTTGCCTATGGAGTTGATTGAAATGATTTGGAAACGCTCCTTGATTCATTTTGTGAGAGGGGATGTAATACCACACTTGGGATGTTCTATTTGATGGAATTGAAGTTAATTTGGATTTTTAGAGAAGCTTGTCCATTCACTTTCTTATGTATTGAAAGCTTTGTAATTGAGATGACCTTCCTGTTACTGTTACCTTGGCTATGAGCCTTTGTGTCGTCCTATTGGGAGATCTATGTTTTAAAAGCTATCAATTGAATTGGGAGTTGGAAATATGGATTTTAGCACAGGTTTGGAGATTTTAGTAGCCGATTTCCCCGAGCCATTTCTATCCTGTTTAATTTACAAAGCTTAAAAGATTTTCGGATTTCATTTTAAACTTTTTAGGACACCCTTCTTGGGGTCGATCCAATTATACCCAAGTGAGAAAATGACACACTTGGGGTCGATTCAAGGACCTTGGCTTTACTTTCAGTGTTTTACTCTTATTTGTTTTAGGGGCGTTTTAGATTAACTCTCCTCCAGCTTAGGCTTTTATAGGATTTGGAGGTGGGTTAATCCCCTTTCCTTCCCCTTCCCGTTGATTGACATGCTTTCCCCACTTCACTCGGAGTTGGTTTTGTTTTGTTTTGGGGCAGTGACAGTGATGATAATAAAGGCACACCAGTGGTAGAGTCGAATGATACTCCATCCTACGACATCAGGATTCGCTTTAGGCCCCTGGTGAACCGTAGGATGACAGTATCATTCACCGCTATAAGGCTAGCGGGGCACCCATACCTTCTTAGGATTGTTAGTGGCCTTACACCCGACGAAATAATCGACTTGTGGACAACCCTAAATTTCAAAATCTGATAAGAATGGATATTATTTCACAACAAAAAATATATTCTCACGAACTCTCTTTTGTATGCCTGAAATCCACGTGCATGCTGGAAATATAAATTTTAAAATCATATTATAACACTTGGTTGTCCACTTGTTAATTATCAGTTCTGAGTTAAGGAACACCCTCCTGAGTTAGGTTTAGTAGGACACGCCTTCAGGCTAGATGGCGGAGCTCATACACTCGGGTGACCGAGTAGCCTTCGACGACCCTTCGAGCAGTACTACACAGTTTTGAGCCTAGCCCCGACCCGAGTGCTTGCGGTTTTCTTCGGGTTTTCGCATGATTTTGATGAAACACTCGTGGTCCCTTTTTTTAGGATTTTTCTGAAGTTTTGTTGACTTGTGTTATTCATTTTCTCGAGCTTTCTGTTGTGAGTCATTAACCGTCCTTTTTCGAGTTTTCTGGACGATGTTTCTTTTTCTGCCTGGCTTTCACCTGCAAGATGCACTTCAGCTCGCTGCGATAACGGCTCTCCCAGGTATACAGATTTGTTTGCATTTACAGCGTGTTACTTTTCGTACATGCTACTGTTCTTTTTAGCACGTTGTACTATACTCTACTGCATGCTTTATTGTTTTCCTGCGCTGCATACCCTGTTATACACTGTACAACATTTAAACATACTTGCATAGGATGTTTAGGAGAACTCAACCATAGGGCCACCTGATTTGATATTGTGACTTGCCACCTTAGAAAACTCAACCTCGTCACGGCAAGAGCTCGGAGCTAGTGCGGTAGGCGGCACGACCATCTTCGACAAAGAAGACATGTCTTCACCAACTAAACCAGCTCCTTAGTTAATCGACAATCAATAGGATTTCGAGGTTGTCCGCACTAGTGCGACATAAATCCTCGACCTCTTTCGAGCACTGTATAGCTACAGTTGTCTGATCATAGCTCGACTCGTTTTAGGATTCCGAGGTTGTCGTTCGTTACGACCTAAATCCTCATTTCTTCTGAAGCTATTCGTGCGATAGTTTCACACAAATGTAAAGCTTTAATTAAATAAAATTAGCGAGATGAAATATTTAAATAATATCTCTTAAATCGACAGCCAAACCATAGGATAGCTTGGGAAGTCACCGAGGTCGCCTCGGGATCTCCAGACATCTCACAGTTTACATTCCTCTGGATTCTACGATAAATGTTCCAATTTGAGCTAATCCCTTTCACACCTCTTTGTCCGATTACGTTGAAAAGTCACTATCCTTCTCGACCTCCTCGAAGATAATATTTCTTGATTTTTATCGAGAGTTCTTAAGTGATTTCGGTCATTTAAGATGTAATTACTATAGAGGACTTGCCTAATAGGAAGCATTTCCAGAACTGAGCTTAAAATAAACACTATTTAATTCTTTATATTAAATAGGGAACTCGTCGGCAAATAAAATGGTTTCGCAGGATCAAACGGACGTCGTATATTTCTTAGTTTATTTGATTGAGCTTCACCTCAAGTCCTGTGTTTATCTTTTGGGATAAATGTATGAGCTTGAGTGTAAGCGTCTTTTTCATTAAGCATGAAAAATATGTAGTCAGTTTGACTTCATATTTCTTTTCTAAAATTATATTGAAGCGTCCTTCCGAAGCGGGCGACGGGATTTCGATTCCGGCGACCGATAGCTTCTTACGGGCACTTCACACCTAAAACAACGCCGACAAACTCCCATGGGCTAATATATTAGAAAGGAAAGGTGCAGATAGGTTGGATGACAGGGCCTAGGCTGTAATTGTAAGCACTCGGTATACAACACACATCAATGCCATAAAAAAAGTACATATATACCCAAACACAAAAATTATGACCTATGCATGTAAACTATACGCCAAATGTCTCCAACCACTTGCAGATTCAACATAAACTGGAAACTAGAGAATGACCCAATGTATTCTTACCTCTTATCTATGGTTCTAGGTTGGGAGCCAACTAACAAATGGTTAAGTTCTTGTCATTACCCGAAACAACCAATGTTTCATACATTAAGTTCCCGGGTTCTAGTAGACCTCTATTATTATTCTTCTTCTTGGATGTGTAAACCCGCCATTCCTCATCTGAAGGAAGACTCATCTGATTAGTGTATTGGTCCAAAGATTGTCGGGCATGTGTAGGCTGTTGCACATCATGAGTAACACCTTGCTCGATTTGATGAGGTGGTAGGGCCGCGGTAGAAAGCTCACTTAGGGTAGAATGTTGAACTTGAAGCTGGGGCACATGTAGGGCTGGGCATTCCACCACGCGATTGAGAACCAGTACATCAATTTTTGGTTCTTAGAGTAGGTGAAGTATGAAATGTCTCCTATGCCACCACCAACAAAGGTTCCACAGGAGGAATCAGTGGACCTTCACCTTGAGCATTGTGCGGAGGCTGAGTAGTTGAATGATTGCACGCGGGGGTAGTGGAACATACAGCAATGTCGACCAGTGGACTAGATGATACGGTTATCACAGTGTTATTGGGTTCAGAGATATCTTTGTGATGATCAAAAGTGTCACTAATTTAGAGAATATTAGGAGAGGGGATCTCTAAATCTGGCTGAGCACTTTGTTTTTTTGGTTTTAGATGGGGGTGTAGATGGTGACATTGAGAATTAGAGTGGTCGAACATATGACAGTGAGTGCGGTATATAGGGAAAGGCTCAATAACTACCCTTTGCCAATATCCTTGATGTTGTGAGCCTAACCAAATTTCCTCTGGAGTGATTGAAGTGATGTCCCTTTCAACAAGCACCCTTGCTTCTGAAGCACGTGAAAGATTAAAAGTAGGAATGTCCATTTTGAGTGATTTACCATAGACTAAAGCAATAGTGTACAACACATCTCGAGTAAAATAATAAAATTTCAGATTTGGGACGCTAATTCAGACTAATATGGTTGGTGGCTCTGTTTGTGGGTCAAAATCCATATTTCATTTCAAATTTTCATTTCCTATTATCAATCCAAGCTAGTCTTCTAGTAAATAATCATGTGTAATCCTCTTCGTTGTTGAGTTCAATAAGGATGTGCTGCCCATCTAAAAGTCCAAATTTTCACTCCCCAACAAGGTGCATAAATTCAAATTTCTTATGAATAAGCTTTATTTTAGGATGACTATAAAGGAATTTCCCGACCAAATTCAGACGACATGAGGAAGCAAGCTGATTTTATTTGGCTTTAATAAAAAAGTGGGCTGGCTTCTCATTCTTCCTACCAGCTTTCTTGATGTAACATATATGTGTATGTTTTTCTCTGTAATTATTTCCTCTTTTTTCATTTCGTTTTGTTTTAATGGTTCTTTTAAGTTACAACATACACATAATTATAAAACAACAAGTATCTAAAGCAATAAGACATGTCTTTTTTTAATAAAATGTTAATTTAATACATCTAAGAAAGTAATTACTCACCTTGAATCCTGAAGTCCGAATGCCTTTCTCTTTTCCTTGAATTATCCTTTTTTTATTCTTCAATTTACACGTGTTGCGTGTTTAATCAGTGATTTCAATTCATTATATTAATATGTACTTAATAACATCATAATTAATTAAACAAAATATTTTATATAAATAAATTACTCAAACTCCTACCTTATCAAAATTTTTTTACATGAAGCTTTAAATGTTAATATTATAACATATTTAATTAATTAAATTTATATAATTAAAAACTTATATAAAATCGAATAACTCACCTTCTTATAGCTCGGTTCAATTCCCATCCATATGCACGCGAGCCTTTTTCACCTCCTACCCTTGAGCGTCGCTCGACTTTTAACACGGCATGGTGAGCCACTCCTCTCTCCTTTGGCTAAGGTTCGACACAATAGTGATGTCGCAGGAGAGGCTCCTCCTCGATGTCATGGTTCTTCCTCTTCCCTTGGTTAGAGTTTCCTCATTCAGCCACACTAGAGTCGAAGCCTCCCATGGACGCAAGTGGTGACTTCTTCCCTTCCTCCTCTTTCTTCTTCTTCCCTCTTCCTTCTCTTCTGATTAGATAGTGCACGCAAAAAATTTTTCCTTTTCGCAATCTCCCACTCTTGATATCTATGCTCTCTCTGTTTCTCTCATTGTCTCAATTATTCCGTAATTCAAAAATGAGTGTAACTCCTTAAGTGAAACTTTCGAGATGGTTATTCGATCCCTCTGATTCGATTTTTTTAATTTTAATTTTTATTATTAAAATTTCAGTTACTATATCTCACATCCGTATAAAAATTTCTTTCTCAAAATTTGAAAATATTAACATAAAAGTAAACATACCTTAACTGAAGAGTTGGGGATATCTTTCTTGCATATCTGAAACTTTCTCCTTAGTCACATCATTTTTTGATCCATGTCTTCAAAGAATTTTTACAAATGTAATTTCTTTATTATGAAGCTTCTTCACATTATAATTCAATTTTGTTTTAGGCTCTCTCTATATATGTCAAATCAAACTGTATCTGCATTAAATCTATAACAATTATATGAGACTCATTAGTAATATATTTCCTAAGTGAAGAAAGGTGTAATACATTATGCTTTCCTTGCATATGAGCTAATAAGGCTAATTAATAAGCCACATGTCTAATCCTCTTCACAATTTCATATGGGCCTACATATTTAGAGCTTAATTTTTTTATCATTTCAGTTCTTTGCGCACACTTCAAAGGATTAATTTTAATATAAACAAACTCTCCAACTTCAAACACAACAAGTTTATACTTGAGATCGTAATATTTTCTCTGCCTATCTTGCACTATTTTTAATTTGTCTCTGATCAGTCTAATCATTTCAGAGCATCATCAACCAAGACATTTCTAATGACTTTTTTTTCACTGGTTTCTGCCTTAACATAGAAGTGTCCTACACTTTCTCCCACACAAAACTTCATTTGGAGACATCCAAAAACTAATCTGATAACTATTAAAAATTCTACCAAGGGTATATGTGATTCTCATCATTCACTAAAATCAAGGATACATAACCTTAATAGATCATCTGAAATTTTAATATACTTTTCTGATTGGTTGTACTAAAAGTTAATCTGATGCCCAAATTTTCTTGAATCTTCTTCCACAATATGGAAGTAAATTTGTCATCTCTGAAAGAGATAATAGATTTTTACACTCCATACAATCTTACAATTTGATCCACAAAATTTAACCAATTTCTCAATAGGATTTGTCTGTCTAATAGGGAAGAAATGGGTAGACTTAGTCAATCTGTCAACAAATATCAAAATAACATCACGAATCTAACTTAATCTAAGTAATCTCATCATAAAGTCTATAACAATTTCCTCTCATTTCCACTCAGTATAGGTAAAGGTTGTAACTGACCTCGAGAATGCTGATGTTCTGCCTTCACTCACTGACATGTTGGAAACGTAAACATAAATTCTGCTACACTCCTCTTCAATCATGACCACAAAAATATTTTTTTTTGAGTTCTTGATATATTTTATTACTCCATGGGAGAATAGTATAACTAGAAAAGTGTGTCCAGAATTTTCTATCTTAAATTATCAGTATCTGGAACATAAAGCTCGCATTTATATCTCAATTGTCCATTCGTATCTAACATATACTTCTCCAAATTCATAGCCTCGACCTGATCCAAAATTTTCTTAGCACTGATATTTGAAGTCAGTGAATCATTTATTCACCCCTCAAGGTGATTGTACAGACAACAGTCTTAATTAAACCATAATGTCATCACCATACTATTCACAGATAGTTTTAGCCTCTCAAATTCTTTAAGTATTGTTCCCGCTAAGTGAAGAAATAGTTCAAATAACCTAAAGCCTTCATACTCAATGCATCTGCCACCATATTTTTCCTTTTATGGGTCATATTTTATGTCTAAGTCATCATCTTTAATGAATTCCAACCATCTTGCTTGTCTCAAGTTCAGTTCTTTCTGAGTAAAGTTGTACTTCAAATTTTGATGATCAATAAATACCTCATATCTAACTCCATATAAGTAGTGCCTTCAAATCATAAGTGTTGAAACAAAAACCTAACTCTTAGTCATGAGTAGGATAGTTCTTTTCTTGATTATTTAGTTGTCTTTAAAAATAAACAATGACCCTTCCTTGTTGCATAAAAACATAACTCAAACCTTTTAATGAGACATCATTGAAAATCTATAACCCATATGTTACCTGAAAGAACCATCATTACTGGAGCAGAGATTAAATAAATCTTTAGCTTCTGGAAAGCCTCCTCACAAAGATCTGTTCATTTGAACTTCACTATCTTTTGAGTTAATTTAGATAGTGACAGAACAATCTGTGAATATACCTCTATAAATCTGTTATAATAACTTATCATTCCTAGAAAACTTCTGGCTTTAGTGATAGTAATAGGTGTTGGCCAATCTGCAATTGACTTAATCTTATTCTGATCCACAGATGTGTTATCTCCACTGATAATATACCCAAAAAAAATCACACTTTCAAGCCAAAATTAATATTTAAAAAAATTGGCATATAGTGTAATCTCTTTCAAAACCTGCAAAACAACATGCAAATGATTTGTATGGTTGACTTCATCTCTAGAATATACCAGGGTATCGTTTATAAAGATAATCACAAAAGTATCCAAAAACTATTTGAAAATTCTATCATCAGATTTGTAAAATTTGTTGAAGCATTAGTCTGTCCAAATGACATCACCACAAATTCATAGTGTTCATATCTAGTCCTAAGCTGTCTTCGCTGTATCTTTTTCTTTAATCCTGAAATGGTGATAACTTGACTTTAGATTAATATTAGAAGCCATTCCAATTGTCAAACATATCATCAAACATCGGCAGTGGATATTAGCTATAAGCTTATTCAACTCTCTATAGACAATGCTCATTCTGAATCTCTCATCATTCTTCTTCATAAATAACACTGGAGCTCCTTAAGGTGAGGTGCTAGGCCTGATAAACTCCGTATCTAAAAATTCCTGCAGTTGACTTTTAACCTCATGTTTCTCCTTAATTATCACTCTTTAGGGTGCCTTAAATATCGTAACACCCAAATTTCAAAAGTCAAGCAAAGAATTTGGCAAATTTTAAAGTATCCCAAATTTTGCATGCCCTAAATTTCAACCAAATTATTTTTATAAAATTTTATGCATGAAATTGATCAATGCGATATACAACACAATGCATAAATTATGAACCGAATGTGAGATTTAAAATTTGAAAGTTATAAGTTTTATTAAATTAATTAAACTTAAAGTCACTAATTTTCGCATATACACTGAAACCAACCAACCTTCACACCTGTTATTCGCTTGTTATTTGCTGGTTTTGGTTGAATAGGATCCTTCAGAGTTTTTGCATTCTTCCCCTCTCTCATGATTTCCTTCCTTCTCCCTTCCTTCACTTTAGGGGCTTGGCAAAATGATACCCATGGCCTTGCACTATGGAGACGGACGAGCCACAGGTCTGGGAGAACTCACTTAGCACTATTTGAGACATTCGTTTCCTTTCTAACACTTATGTTTTGATTTGTCTCATTTTTTGTGTATTTTTTGTTTTTGGTAGCCGTTGGAAGCGTCAAAGTTGTGTTGAAAGAATTGAATGTGGTTCGTACGCTTTCATATAGGTATTAGCATGAAATCAGCGAAGCGGAGGTGAGATTTGAGGTGTTTGGAAGAATTGGGGAGAAAATAGGCATTTTAGGAAGAGTCGGTCATGCCGATAAGTTCATTCGAGGCATGTTTTGGGTTTAATTTTGAAGCAAGTCAAGTTTCATGTATTCCTACGATGCTTATAAATTCCTAAGTTGTTTATATGAGGCGGTGAGCTCAAGATGAGCGTGAAGAAACTCATCCTAGGACTGTTCCTTCAAGTTAAATAAAATAATCGTGTGCGAATTTAAGAAAAGTTATCTTCTATAGGTTTTAATGTGATTCAATGTTCGACATTGATGCATTTAAAAATTATTGTATATTATGGATGAATGCCTGCAAGTAAATGTATGAATGCATGTTCTTCTTTTATGATTCCTATGATGATATGCTACGCTATGATACATTGCATATATTCTATAATAACTGGATTAATAATTAAATTAATAAATAAATTGAATTAGTGGCATTGGTTCGATGAATCACCATGTCAACCTCTTTCGTCTTTAAGAGTCGAAGAACCGAACCATTCTCTTCGTTCGTAACAGATCGAGAGAGCGAGAAAGACAGAGAGGAAGGAGAAGAGAAGTGGAGTTGAGGCTTATGGGCTTTCTGCAGGTTCCAATTTGCAGAGGAGATGACGTTACGATTTGCGGGTAGAAGTCAAACGAGGGAGGATTGTGCAGTTTTTCTTTATCGTGTGAAGCCTACCAGACTCATCGGCCTCGAGCAGTGGAAAAAGGAGATAAGCTCTGCGTTAACATTGAAGTTGAGTCTCGAGCAAAGGAGGGAACTGAGGAAGAGGTGCGTGCATGATCCGTGCGGCGCATCTAGCATAAAGAAAGAAGAGAGGCAGACGATTTGAGCCCTACCGAGCAGACGAGGAAGTCAAAGATGTTGTTGTCGGGCAGAAAGCTCCTCGTTTGAGTTTTCCAAGTCCGTCGAAGGTGCAATTTTATGATGCGCGAAGGAGAAGTGTCGAGCCAAGTAAAGGGGAGAGGAGAATCCGTGAAGGGTGTGCATTTTGCATTAATATAAAAATAAAAAGTACAAAATGGAGCTATAAAAGATACACAATAAAGCAGCGTGATTGACATCATCTCGAGCCACGCTCAAGATATTGGGGTGTCAAGTGTGAGCCCCCTAAAAGAAAGACCTATCCAAAGCGAGCCTAGCACAAAAATGGGCCGCTTTGTTACAATTCCTATAGGCAGAACAGAGAAAGACCTGCTTGAGGTCCCTTAAAAAGAATAAAACTATATACTTGTGCTATTCTGTTGTTACCGTTTTTTTTCCTTTATACCAATTCTTGTAGAGAGTTAACAACTGTAGCACTGTCATTGTCAATAATTAAGCATCTCTTTTCGCACATCCAAGGCTCCATTAATTTGCTAAGGAAGATCACTGCATCGAACTCCACATAAGAACTATAACAATGAGTTAAAGTATGTCCAGCCGCAAGGATAACTTTTCCCATCTCGTCGCAGATCACAATTCCAATGCCTGCTGAGTAGTACCCATTGCTCTGTGATGTGAAAGATCCTCATGTCGATGTGCAAAGAAAGAACGTTGGCTGCCAACACCGTCAGCGTACCGAAGGGGCGGTTGTGTGTTTTGGCGTTCCGGGCACGCCAACATTGGTATACAACATAGCAATATATTCTTCCAGCTGCCAAGTAGGACTTAGGAAGTCAGCTCAATCCCAAAATGATGTCCTCAGAAGAGCTGAATGTAGGAGTGTGCAGCCCCCACCAAGCAAGACTACTAAGAATTTCCATCAAAACTCTGCTTTTAGTTGTACGGTGCGTGTAGTCCACCTCTCCACGCCCCCAGAGGCAAAGAGGGTCCTCCCTCATGTGTAAGAGACAACAACCAATTGTTGGTAGGAATTGCCTAACGAGACAGCCTCCTCCAAAACATAGATTCTCTGGGATGCAGCTTAGATTTTCCAATCCAGTTGCTGTATTGAGCTTCATTCATAATAAGTTTGGTGTAAGCTAATGCAGTGATCGTCTTTCCCGAGTATGCCGGAAAATTTCTCAGCCGGTCCTGCAAGGAACGCTCCAATTGTTATACCGAGCAGATTGTGTTGATGAGCCAAATGAGCATGCTTTGTTCATCCCAGATGACATCACACAGGAGAGCTTCTACATGTAAATTTTCAGGCATCTCAACATTGATACAATTAGGCCACTTTAAAATGGGCTGCTCGAGAATCCAAGGATCACTTAGAATGTTAATCTCACACCCCGATTCAATTTCCCGACGAATTATGTTCCTCAGAGCCTCCGCCCAATCTGTAATAATTCTCCAAGCTTGAAATCCGTGTGATTGTCTGCTCTATTCCAAGGATCAGTTCCATATTTTTCTGCTAAGCAATTATAAGAAAATTTATTGCTGTCCTGCACCATACCCCATGCTATTTGTGCTTTTGATGGTTTCCGCCAGGTAGCAGTAGCACGGAGGCCTATGCCGCCTCTATCTTTTGGTAGACACATGGTGTTCCAGGCAATATAATGCAACCCACAGTGGGGAGTTCCTTTGTTCCATAAAAATGACCCGCAAGTTTTTTTGATGCCCTCCAGAATAGCTTTTGGTGGATTCAAGTGGGTCAGCAGGAAAGACGTCATAGGAAGGAACAAGCACCTTACCAAGACCGTCCGCCCTGCCAGTGATAAGTGGCAGTTCCCCAAGCCTGCAGCTTCCAATCCACCTGAATTAACAACTTATTAAAAGCAGCAGCAACCGACTTTCGAATAACCAATTTGACACCCAGATATTCCATCTCTTGCACTCTCTAGAAGTTCAAAAATCTAGCAATTCGATATTTATGCCAGGTCGTAGCTTTTCTACTGAAGAGGATAGAGGATTTCCGTTGGTTAATAAACTTGTCCGATCCACTCACAATAGTTCAGCAAAATTTTTTGGAGGTTCTTAGCAGCCTGTATGGAAGCATCGGCAAATAAAAGTATGTCGTCAGCTTAAAGGAGATGGGAAATCTTACTACCATCAGGAGTCACCGGAACACCTAACTGGTTTCCTCGCAGATTTAAAGATTGAGAGAGCAACTCCAAGCAGAGAATGAACAAATATTGAGAGTGGGCAACTTTGTCGGAAGCTGCACTTGGTCTCAATCCACTGGGTTCTGTTGTTATTTATCCAAATAGCAAATCGAGGGTACATAATACATTGAAGAATTTTGAAACATACAGGGGAAGCTCAACTCTTGCATCACAAGCTTCAGGGTGGCCCAGCTCATTTTACCATAAGCTTGTTTCATGCCGATCTTGACCACCATGAACCCTGCCGCCGAGGTAGAATGCTGAAATCAGCACAACATTTTCTGCTCGATCAAACAGTGGGTGGAAATTGATCTATTAGGCACGAAGGCCCCTTTCTCCTCCGCAATTATCGAGGGGATGAAAAGCATCAAACGATTGACCAAAATCTTCGCCATAATCTTGTAATCTGTTTGGCAAAGGCGGATCGGCCTGAACTTTGCAGAGGAATCCACATTTTCAACTTTAGGAATGAGGACCACAAGGGCGTCCTTCCCGTTTGGGCACATAGTTCCATCATCAAAAAGTTCATGAATAGCACAACAAACTTCTGACAAGGTCCCAGTAATGTTTAAAGAATGATGTCGTAATCCCACAACACTAGGAGATCTGTGGAGTCCCATAGACTTGACCGCCCCCATATCTCCTCGTTAGTAATGGAAGCTGCCAGCCCATTCTCCATAGCCTGAATAATTTCCACTGGAACAATTACCAACGGCCAATTGGACGACCTGATGTCTCGATTAGCCCATTTATCCTGAGAATACTGAAGGAATGTGTTAGAACATCCGGGTCCTCTGAGTAATTTCCCGTGGCATCCTTAATCCCATGGATTCGGTTCTGATTTCTTCTTTCTCTTGTCACTGAATGGAAAAAAAAGGGAATTGGCATCCGATTCTTGAAGCCACCTACTCTTTGCTCTCTGCTTCCATCGACATGTGAGCTGGGCAAGGGTGACGTTCAAATCGTTAACTTTCAATCGCAAGTTGGCTTCCTGTAATTCATATAACTCAGTGCCGGTGCATTCAAGCTTTTGAAGTTCCTCAATTTCTATTTCAATCTGATTTTAGTCTGCTACAGCTCCTTAAGTTTATTCTCTCCCAAAGTACAAAGCTTGTAGAGTTAGATGGCATTTCCTGGACAACGCTTCCGCCTTAGAGCCCACGTCATTTTTGCACCACTTTTCCGTAACTGCCTTACGAGCTCTTGAGAAGGGGAGGCCGAAAATGGCTTTTCAAGTTAAGGGATTTAAATAATCATATTTTATAAATTTAATATATTACAACAACAACAATAACAACAACAAAGCCTTTGTCCCACTACGTGGGGTCGGCAACATGAATCTTTTTTCTCCATTGCATCCTATTTAGTGTCATATTTTCATTTAGTTCTAATAAATTAAGATCATTTTTTATACAATAAGCCCAAGTCTTTCTAGGTCTACCTCTTCTTTTCTTAACATAAGTTGAATCTAAAACATCTACTCTCATAATCGGATCATCAGATGGTCAACGTTTAATTTGACCAAACCATGTAAGATGACTCTTTTTAATTTTGTTCGTCACAGGAGCTACACCAACCCTATCACGGATATATTCATTTTGCATCTTGTGTCTTAAGTGTAGAGCCACTCATCCACCTAATCATTCTCATCTCAGCAACACTTAGCTTAGTATTATGCTTCTCTTTTAAAGGCCAACATTCAGCGCCATAAAGCATTGCAGATCTCACCACAATCTTATAAAATTTTCTTTTCAATCTAAACGGTACTTTTCTATCACACAAAAGGCCCGAAGCATTCCTCTACTTCAACCAACCAGATTGAATTCTACTATTAACATCCCTATCTATATCACCATCGCTTTGAACAACAAATCCGAGATATCTAAATCGTTCACACCTTTTAATAATTTGATCACCCAAAGCTACTTCTGTCACTAGTGCTGCTACCAGTAAAAATTACATTCAATGTATTCAGTTTTAATTCTACTCAAATGAAACCTTTAGACTCCAATGTAGACCTCCATAAATCAAGTTTTTCATGGGCTTTTTCTCTAGTCTTATCCACAAGAAGGATATCATCAGCAAAAAACATACATCAAGGTACATTCTTCTGTAAGTTTCCAGTAAGACCATCCATAACTAAAGCAAAATGATATGGGCTTAAAGCCGATCCCTGATATAATCCAACAAAAATAGGAAAATATTTGGTCAATCCTTCTTCAGTTTGAGCACAAGTAACAACTCTAGTATGCATATCTTTAATGACTTGAATATAAGTCATATCAACACATTTCTTCTCGAGAACTCTCCAAAGGATATCTCTTGGAGTCTTATCGTACGCTTTTCTAAATCAATAAAAATCAAATGTAGATTCTCTTTATTATCTTTGAACTTCTCCATCAAACATCTCAATAAATGTATAACTTCCATAGTAGACCTGCCCGAATGAATTTAATATATTATTAATTATTAATTATTGACAGTAATGTTTAATTAAATCAGGATTAAAGTAATCGAAACTTCAGATTTGGATCGAGTAGTGGGTTACGTTAGCGAAGAAAAGTTAAGGTGAGTTAAGATTTTAGCATATTACTTATCACTTTATGTATGTGTAAATATCAATATATTAATAGTACTTTTAGTTAAATCTGAATTTTGATAATATAATCAAGAGAGGTGATCAATGGTGCAAACGAATAAAATTAATTGAGGTAAGTTCTACTTATATATTTTTTAATTTAAAAGATATATTAATACCTAAAATAATGTTTAGTTGAAAAAATACGTTAGACTCGGGTAAAAGAAATCATGAAATGATAAAATATTATGTTTTGCCTTTCTAGACACCGTATAAATGACATTAATGATTAACTGGCTACAAGAATCATAAAAAAAGGGATATGTGAGTACTTAAACTTTTAAATTATAGTAATATTTGATTTCTTCTAACTCTGATTTATTCTATGACTTGCTTGGATAGATTTTACTAGCTCAGTAATTTAATTTGATCAAATTGAGTGCATGTCACTGATATTTGCATGTCATTTAAATGCATAGTTCATGTTATTGAATGATATGATAAAAATGACATTTATTATTTGATTGCTTGCATGTGCATGCTTGGCTATGATGTAACACATCTTTATAGTACTAGTAGGAGAACACTAAGGCTCCCGTGCATGTAAATAAATAAGGTTATTGATATTGATATACGTTAAGTGATACAATTTTTTAGACAATACTTCTATGACGGTTGTATTCAGATTAAGGAAGGATATTTATATGTCAATGATATAGTAAGACACAGTGAATGTTTAAAATTACCTTTAGTGATCATGGTAGTTAGTACAATCCGTCAAATGTTATTATATATTTTCTTACACACTTTACTTGGCATGCATATTGTCTCCCTTTTCAATGAATTTATATATTCAGAAGTATGAGTATTCATTAGCTTTGTTTAGCTAAATGTTGTTTTAACTATCTTTTAAGTTTAATTAATTTTTTAGAAGATAAATGGTAGACGAGAAAATATCAAATAACAATAACTGAGGTAAATTTTAATTGTATTGCTTTAATTCATTTTTTAGTGGCTCTTTCATTATTAAAATGTTAGTTATAAAAATTTAATGTTTTCACCATCCGACTGTCTGTACCCGCCTTGATTAAGTCAAAGCCCCGGGCCGGGTTATGACAAAATTGGTATCAAATGTGGTTTAGGATTATGATTAATTAATGCAATCTTGATGAAAAGGCGAGCATGATAATTACAACTTTAATAATAATAAAAATTGAAAATCTAAATTAGCACTAGTTAAATAATTATTCTAATTCAGACAAATGGATGCACATGAGACTATAGAAAAGACAAGTACAGTTGGACATGAAGTACCGTCTGTTGTTAATGTTAATACAAATGTTTTGACCAGGACCATGGTGACGATGACTCAGTTGATTCAGGACCATAGCTTCTAGAAAGTGATACAGTTGTAGTGGATAACTATTTGGAGATATTTCAAGATACAAGTCTAGCTTTGTTCAAGTGAACTGCAAATCTGATTGAAGCAGAGAACTAACCGATGAGGATAGAGAAGATATTAGATAACACGACGTGCTCTGACGAAAGAAGAGTACCTTTAGCTACATTTGTGCTGGATGGTGAAATCGAAAGGTGGTTGCATGGGCAACGTTAAGACAATTTAGGGGACATACTCAACATGAGGATAAGTTGGGAAGAGTTCGTGGAGCTTTTTAGGGAGTGGCTCGTTCCCTTATCCGCTTGAAAATAGATGCAGGACAAATTTATCAAGTTGGTGTGGGAGAAAAGGTCGTCATGCAGTATGAAACATACAAGGTATGCTCCACAGTTGATAGCTATTGCAAAAGAGAAGTGTTATAGATTCATTTCGGGATCAAAGGATTCGATCAAATGGTGCCTTTGGGCGTTTGATAACTATTTAGTGTTAGTGGAGTAGGCTAGATGACTGGAGATTGGCTTTCGACTTATTTAGATGTGTAAGGAGACAAATAAGAGGAAGAGTGTTAAAGGAGAGCATGTGGATCAATCTGAAGGATTCAATGTGAAGAAGTCCAAGTTCAGTTTTGATAGATTCAGTGGTGGTAGTTCTCGTAGTGTTGTAGTCACTTGTGCAAAGTGTGAAAAATAACATAAGGGTGAATGTTTGTTGGGCTCACATACATGCTATTAATGTTGCCAGCCTATTCACATAGCCAAATATTGCCCTTCACTTGGCCGAAAATCTTCAAAAGAATAAAAACCAGTTGGAGCCTTCACAGAAGACTGCAGGTGGGCATAGAAAGATAAAGTCCACAACTTCAGCTTCTATTTGAATTTCAACCAAGATAGCCTTGAGTTTATTCTCTTACTAGTAGGGAGCTTGAAGAACCTACTGTTGATATTCATGCTACAAAGGATAGATGAGTATTATGTTTTATTGCATATTGTAGGATGTGTGTGATGTTGTTGGTATGTTTCCTCACTTCATATGTAATATAACCCTGTTTCAGTTGATCACAGAAGTTTAGTTGTGTTATTTTTATATCAGACATTTATTTTATTGTATCCACTTTACATCATAAAAAATAAGATAAAAGCTTGTAATGAAACAATGATTTGAAGCTTGGCAGATATTGCAAATGTTGATGATGAAATTTTTATAGGGAGAGGAGATTGTACTAATTGAATAAAATAAATTAAATAAAAAAATGGAAATGGTGGCACTGTTTCGATGAATTGTCATGGAAGGCCTGTTTGTCGAGTTGAAGAACTGAACCGATCTCTTCGTTCGTAACAGACCGAGAGAGCGAGTGAGAGAGAGAGACAAGGAGAAGGAGAAGAGGAGTGGAAGCAAGCCTTGCAGGCTTCCTGCAGGTTCCGGTCTGTAAAGGAGATGACATTACGGCTTGCGGGTAGTCGAACGAGAAGGAAGGTTCGTGCAATTGTTTTTTTTATCATGAGAAGCCTATCAAGCTCATCGGCCTCGAGTGATGGAAAAAAGGAGATCAGCTATTCGTTAACATTGAAGTCAAGCCTTGAGCGAAGGAGGGAAGTGAGGAAGAGGTGCGTGCGTGATCTGTGCGGCACACCTTGCATACAGGAAGAAGAGAGGCCAGCTAGTGAGCAGACGAGGAAGTCTAGGTCGTCGTTGTCGGGTAGGAAGCTCCCTCTTTGAGTTTTCCAGCTCCATCGAAGGTGTGATTTTGTTATGTACGAAGAAGTGTCGAACCGAGAAAAGGATAGAGGATAAGCTAGTGCGTCCTTCCGCGTGTACGTGAAGGGGAGGTCGAACATGGCTTTTTAAGGTACGAGATTTAAATAATAGTAATTTATAAATTTAATATATCATTAATTGTTAATTATTGATAGCAAGGTTTATTTAAATCAGGATTCAAACAATCAAAGCTTCAGATTTGGATTGAGTAGAGGGTGACGATAGCGAAGATAGGTTATGTTCAGCTAATTTTTTAGCATATTTCTTATCAATTTAATATATATGCATAACTATGACTATATTAATAGTACATTTATTTAAATCAGAATTTTGATAATATTATCAAGTGAGTGATTAATTAAGGAGAAAACAAATAAAATTGATTAAGGTAAGTATTTATTATATGCCTTTTAATTTAGAAGATATATTAATACCTAAAATAACGTGTTATTGGAAAATACTTTAATCTTTGGAGTAAGAGAAATAATGAAGTGATAAAAATATTATGTTTTGCCTTTTTAGACAGCAAATGGAGGACATCAAATATTAAGTGGCTACAAGAATCATAAAAAAGATTTAGGTGAGTACTTATAACTTTAAATTATAGTAATATTTTATATCTTCTAAATCTCATTTACTCTACCACTTGCTTCGATAGATTTTTGTAGCTTTTTATTTTCATTTGATTATATTGAGTGTATATCACTGATATTTGCATTTCATTTAAATGCATAGTTCATGTTATTAGTGGTATGATAAGAATGAGATTTATTAATTTTATTGTCTACATGTACATATTGGCTATGATGGAATAACTCTATTTTGGTACTAATAGAGGAACACTAAGGTACCTGTACACGTAAATGAAAATGATTATTGATATTAATGTACATTAAATGGTTTTTCTTTACACCACTATTATTGATATTGATGTACATTAAGTGGTTTTTCTTGTACATTAAGTGGTCTAATACACTGATACTTCTTGAAGAAAAAAAAATTTATTGGAGGAGATTTAAATGGACATGTCGGTAGAGTAGTAGAAGATTTTAGAAATATTCATGGTGGCTACTGTTATGGAGCGTAATGAAGAAGGTAGAGTCATTTTAGATGTTGCTTTAGCGTGTGATCTGATTATTACTAATACTTTATTCAAGAAAAGATATGAGCATCTTATTACTTAAAAGAATGGATCTAATAAAACACGAATTGATTATTTTCTTATGAGAAGAAGAGATTGTCGAGATTGTAAGGATTATAAGGTCATTCCAAGTGAGAAATTAATTACTCAATATCGATTATTAGTTCTAGATTTTAAGATGAAGAGTTATAAAATAAAGAATACTAGGATTCAACATTGTAGAATTAGATGAGGCACCTAAAAGACATAAATAAAATTATTTTTATGAGTAAAATTCAAGATTTAAACATTTAGGATGTCCATGAAGGCGCAAATGCTATGTGAGAAAAATTAACTAATACTATTAAACAAGTGACTAAAGATGTACTTGGAGAATCAAAAGAAGAAGTTTCTATAAATAAAAATAGTTGGTGGTGGAATAATAATGTGCAAGAAAAGATAAAATATAAGAAGTTATGCTATAAAAATTAGTTTAAATGTAAAAGCGTAGAGAATTGTGAAAAATATAAAACGTCCCGCAGGGAGTCTAAAAGAATAATCTGTGACGCTAAAAATTTTGCTTTTAGTGATCTTTATAACATGTTAGATACTAAGGAGGTGAAAAATATATGTATAAACTAGCCAAACAAAGAAAAAAAAGTAATGATTTAACTCAAGTAAAGTGTATTCAAAATTAAAATAAAAAATTGTTTTTCTTAGAAAAAGATATTCAACATAGGTGGGTGAGTTATTTTGATAAACTTTTTAATAAAGATGCTGAAAATACGATCGACTTTAGTGATCTTAATATCGTTGATAATAATAAAACTTTTCATTTTTACCGTCGCATTAGTAGAAAAGAAGTTGAGGAGGCTGGCTTTAAAGAAAACTAAGGGTGGAAAGTCTGTAGGAACTGATGATATCCTAATTGAAGTGTGGAAATGTTTAGGTGATTTGCGGGTTTCTTGGCTTACTAAACTTTTTAATATTATTTTAAAAACTATAAAGATGCCGAAGGAGTAGAGGAAGAGTATTTTGATCCCCATTTTTAAGAATAAAGGAGATGCACAAGTGTGTGCAAATTATAGAGGAATTAAATTGATGTGTCATACTTTAAAATTATGGGAGAGGGTAATTGAACATAGGTTAGGACGTATTACCATGGTTTCTCATAATCAATTTCGATTTATGCCGGGCAGGTCTACTATGGAAGCTATACATTTATTGAGAGGTTTGATGGAGAAGTACAGAGATAATAAGGAGGATCTACATTTGATTTTTATTGATTTAGAAAAAGCTTACGATAAGGTTCCTAGAGATGTTCTTTGGAGATTCCTTGAGAAGAAAGGTGTTGATATGACTTATATTTAAGTCATTGAAGATATGTATACTACAGCTATTACATGTGTTCGAACTAAAGGAGGATTGACCAAATATTTTACTATTTCTGTTGGTTTACATCAGGGATCGGCTTTAAGCCCATATCTTTTTGCTTTATTTATGGATGGTCTTACTGGGCATTTACAAGAAGATGTACCTTGGTGTATGTTTTTTATTGATGATATCCTCCTCATGGATAAGACGAGAGAAAAAGCCCAGGAAAAACTTGAATTATGGAGGTCTACATTAGAGTCTAAAGGTCTTCGTTTCAGTAGAACTAAAACTGAATACATGGAATGTAATTTTAGTAATAGTAGCTCTAGTGACAGAAGTGTAACTTTGGGTGATCAAATTATTAAAAGGTGTAAACGATTTAGATATCTCGGGTCTATTGTTCAAAGTGATGGTGATATAGATGGGGATGTTAATAGTAGAATTCAGGTTGGTTGGTTGAAGTAGAGGAATGCGTCCGGCCTATTGTGTGGTAGAAAAGTACTGCTTAGACTGAAATAAAAATTTTATAAGATGGTGGTGAGACTTGCAATGCTCTATGGTGTTGAATGTTGGCCTTTAAAAGAGAAGCATAATGCTAAGTTAAGTGTTATCGAGATGAGAATGATTAGGTGGATGAGCGGCTCTACACTTAGAGACAAAATGCGAAATGAATATATCTGTAATAGGGTTGGTGTTGCACCAGTGACGGATAAAATTACAGTGAGCCGCCTTAGATGGTTTGGTCACATTAAACCTCGACCACCTGATGAGTCGATTAGGAGAGTAGATGTTTTAGATACAACTTTTGTTAAGAAAGGCAGAGGTAGACCTATGAAAACTTGGGCTTATTGCATAAAATTGATCTTAATTTATTAGAATTAAAGGAAAATTTGACACTAAATAGGACGCAATGGAGAAAGAAGATTCATGCAGCCGACTTAGTGGGATTAAGGCTTTGTTGTTGTTGTTGTACGCATATTATATTCTCTTTCATTGAACTGTTATAGTTTAAAAGTATGAGTATTCACTAGTTATGTTTTACTAACTGTTGTTTTAACTAATTTTTTGAGTTTAAATTAATTTATTAAAAGATGAACGATAAACGAAAAAATATTTATTGACACTGAGAACAACTAGAACAGAGGTTAAATTTACTTGTGTTGCTTTAATTCATTTTCTTAGTGGCTCTTTAATTATTAAAATATTAATTATATAATTTAATATTTTTACTGTTCGACATCTGTGCCCGCCTTGGTTAAGTCCAATCGCAGGACCGAGCGTGATATTTTTTTATGATTCATACATGTATATGAAATGTATATGAATGCATTCTACAGGTATTATACTTTAAGAATTGTCACGACGAATGTTATGTGTAGACAATTACATGAGTACTTGCAAGTATATTTTGCAGGGTTTTGATATTCCCGGCATCTGATATTTAGGCAGAGATAAAACTTTGGGAACCGTTGGAATTAGGCAGTGACTGCGTTTGGTACTTTTGATAATTACTATGTTGGGGAAAATCAAATCTTTATCAATAATTTATATGGCCTTTAAGGCACGATGATGACCCATAATGACATGACATGAAAATAGTTGAGGCCTATATATTTAAAGTGACATTACTATAACATGATATTGCTATTATTGCATACATAAAGAACTTATGAACATGCTTTTGATTATATTTATATTTTCATGCTTACAATTATCTATATTTTTACACAGCAGTCTTGATTTCTATACTACCTGCTTTCTTTTCATGTTCTATACGATTCTAGTATATTATTACTTGTGTGTAGAGATATACAGTTTCATATGAGCATGCCCATTGTTTCTTTTCTGTGTATAAAATTTTATTTTAGCCTGCATTATTTCTCTAAATTTATTGTTACTTATTCTATGTCGTTGCCTTTCTTGAATATTGCATTTGCATTAATAAATTTAAAATGTTACAAAAAGGTTACAAAAAAAGCTTGTAAGCTCCCATCATTTAAAAAAAAAAGACCTATCCTCCAAAAATAATAGAGGAAAGCTCATTAAAAGTGCAAACATGTTTCAAAACAAAACTTTTCTGAAGGGCCAAGTTAGCACAAAAATGAGCCGCCTTGTTACAATGTCTTGGTTTATATAAAAAAAAAAGAACTTATTTTAAAGGTAGTAAGAAAAGCGTGTTCATTACAATTATGTGGTCGATCCGATCCTTCCATGCTTTAGGACTAGTGGATTGTTGGAGAGAGGAGATAACATTAAAGTTATCACTTTCAATAGTAATGTTGTTAGCTTCGAACATCCAACGAGCAAGGAAGTGCTTTAAAGAAGTAATAACAAGGAGCTCAACTTGAGTGTTGTCCTAATGTTTTGTACATTGACCGGCTGCCAAAATGAAATCCCCTTTGTTGTCTCTGATAATAAAGCCAATACTACATTGTTGCCTTTCAGGTAGTGGCAACGAGCACCGGTGCAAGTAAATCATGTGTGATTATACATTATTGCACTAATAGTTTTGGGAGCTTGTATAAACATTTTGAGTATGTATTGCTATTTTTTGGATTTAGTAGCTCTGTATGGTTTATATGTTTTGAGATTGTGGTTTCCTACGCTTCTGAGTATGTATATGAATGAGTTATAGAATATATTATATCACACATGTTTTTGGCAATTTAGTTTGACTAGTTCAACACTCACTGAGGCCTAATTTTGCAAGTGAGGACGAGCGTTGGTGAGAATTTAGAGTGACTGAGTTGTCCCAAAAGGGGGCCAATTGAGATGAGACATATATCAACTTAGAACCTACAATAGCTCAATCGGAAAGTCTATCTCTTGCATTGGTGGTAACCTTGACAAATCATCTAAAAATACATCTGGAAATTCCTTTACCACTGGAATATCTATCACAGATAACCTTGGTTTCCCTGATTCAACGATTTGAATGCTTTTGAGTAGGTAATTATCATGGATGCTAACCCTCTATTTTATATAATTTAACTTCTGACTCTTCAAGTACATTTATTTTGATAATCTTTTCATTGTAATCAATTATTATATAGTTTTTAGAAAACCGATCTATGTCTAAAATTACCTCAAAATCCACCAAAGGTAACACAATTAGTTATGCGTCAAAATCCTTTCTACCAATTATTAGCTTTGCCTTATATAATTGATTAACTTCCGTAGAAGCACGCATGACATTCTAACAGATAATACCTCAAATATTAAGTTTTTATTGAATTGCATCAGTTTCATCAATTTCTGAGCTATAAAAGAATGTGACGCTCTTGAATGAAACAACACACTTATTGGTCTATTTTGAAGATGTATGGTAACTATTACATTAAAACCATTTCATTGACATTTATGATGGACTTATTAATGATTTAAGCTATTGCAGGATATTATGAATGACATGACATGAATTTTATTATAATTAAAAGTGCAATTGGTTAAAATTTCTTAAATGTAAAACATACATGTGACATCAGAGGAGCCCTTAGCCTCTTGCTATGAAAGTGCTTAAACCCTTGGTTGGACATTCTGTTTTGTTTGACTTGGATTTGACACTGATCTTGAAGACTCAACTGCCCTCCACCTGCCAAACTACTCTGAAGTGCTATAGCATTATCCCCAAAATCTTCCAGAGCCCTCTATTCCAATCTGGAGCAATTCCTCGTCATGTATTATTTTTTTTAAGGTTATGCATTTCCATTAAACATAAAAGGGAGTACAAAAAGGTACAAAAAAATAGGCCTTTAGGATTTTAGAGAATATAAAAAAGCTTCGAGCTGCATCAAAATAAAAACTTCGAGTAAGTGCCCTCTGGGCACGAAAGTGAGCACCAAAAACACATGTTAGATCTAGAAAGGCACTCATCCTTATAAAACTTCAAAGGCTTATCAAATTTCCTAACTTCAGTCTGGTTTCCAACACTGCTTGATCTTGCTTTCTTAGAACTTGTATTTCCTGACTGTATAAACTGTCTGCCCTGCGAGCAATAAAGAAACTTGGAACTCTCTGAGTTCCTCTTCTTCCAAAAGTCTTTTCTCCTATCGCCATAGTGTATGAAACTTGAAACCCAGCATTGACCTCCGGCTTCTCCATCGTCCTCGTTGGCTCCTATTTCGTCAGCTGTTGGCCGAGTCGTCTCGCAAGTATCTTCCTTCGGCGTCGCAGACTGCGTCTCATCTGCTTCGTTGTCGTCTGCATCTCATTGGCAGAGCACAACGCCCACTGTTGCAGGAGTAGATCGAACCTGCTCAACGCATGTTCGTTGGCTATGCAGAATATGACTGGACCCTATGTCTCCTCCTCAGAACACGACGCCGACTGCTCAGCCAGAGTTGCTCGAACCTGCTCCTGTTTCGTCTGTTTGGTGCAGTCCCTTTAGTGGGATTTGTGCAGCTGCAGCAATAGCATCAGGTCGTTCTTACGCCCTCGCCGGCGATAACTCTGCCTGCGCCCCTTCACGTTCAAACATGTTCCCGTAGAAATACCACAATGCATTCGCGCAAGGCGTTGAAATCAGATTTCTCAAAAAAGCTTCCAGTAAAGACGCCAAACTTGCAATCTTTTCCACAGAGGCAGAGATCTCTACCCTAGCTGCACCCTGCCGGCTGTTTCTAGTAGTTAAGTTCCTCTATGGTAATCCTAAACTTGAACTGATCCAAAAGGAATTTGAACAAATGAAGCTGAATGAAAATTTAAAGATGGAGATTACACCCAAGTGTTTGCTAGAAGAATCCTTCGAATAGACAATCAGGTGATGAATGCGCTAAAATTGACGGTGGATTTTGACCATCGTACTGAACCTCCCATCATTCCTGTTTGGCTGCGCTTCTCAGATCTGCAGGTTCACCTTAAGATTAAAAGCTTCTATTTACTTTCGCAAATATATATGACACACCACTCCAAGTTGATACGCCTACAGAGAATCTGACTCGACCTTCTGAAGCTAGAATATTGATAGAACGAGACATTACATTACCCTTTCCGAGAGAGATATGGATTGACACACAGCATCAGGGATTTTGGCAACCAGCTAAACTTGAACAGGTACCTTTTTACTGCACCCATTGTCGTATGTTTGGACACTCTCCTCATCAGTGTTACCACTGCATTCGAATCTCAAACTTCTACATACAAATGCTACTGGGCCACACATTCCTACGACGGTTATACCCTCTTCCGCACTGCCTGTGATACCTACTGCAACAGCCACGCCGGATACAGTGCATGCAAAAGTTTACTGATACTGATTCAGTACATGTTGATAAGGATCGATTGTTGGAGGAGTGTCAGGTGGTTGTACCTAGAATGCAGGATGCGGTCGCTGCCCCTTATTCTCAGCCTTTAGCAACTATCGTGGAGGGTGCTCAGGCTTCCCTCCCTGACGTGATTGAACATAGAGAAAAAGCGAACATTAACATTCAGATGACGGAAAATGTGCCTACTACTACCGAGGGAGAACCTACACAAATACTGGAACCTATCCTGCAACTGCCTCTGTGGATCAGACCGACCAGTCTTCCGAAGAATAAGAACAAGTATACACTTTCCGAAGGAAGAAGAAGGCTGAGGGTACTATTCAACTTGGAAACTTAATGGATGATACCTTGGTCTCTCCTGGTAATGGAATATCACTCCAAAATTTGATTTCTGGATGCGTTACAAGAACCAGAGGAAGAGGAAGGCCTTGGCGACCTCGTTCATAGACAATGTTTTTTTTGTAAGTTTTTTCACTTTTTTTTCTGTCTTTTGTATCATTTTGTTTGAGCTATCTTTGCATTTTGTTTCTTATGAGTAGAGCTCCATCTATTGAGCCCTCTCATACTTATAAGAGGCCCCATGGCTTCTTGTTCAATAAAATAGGCCCCATGGCTTCTCTTTAAAAAAAAGAAATACTTATAAGATTGGATAACTCACTTTCTTACAGCTCGATACGATCCCTTCCTACATGCCCATGAGCCTTCTCCTTTTTTTACCTTAGAGTGTGGGTCGAATTCAACACCGCACGATGAGCCGATCACCTCCCTCATCCTTCATTTAGCTAGGGTTTGGCAAGACAATGACTTCGCACGCGAGGCTTCTCCTCAAAGCCACAGTTCTGCCTCTTTTCCAGGCTAGGGTTTGCTCCTTAAGCTACACAAGAGTCAAAACCTTCCATCCACATAAGTGAGTGACTTCTTTCGTTCTTCTTTCTTCTTCTTCCTTCTTCCTTCTCTACTAATCAACTAGGCACGCACAAAGCTTTTCTTTCAGTCTCCCACTCTCTCTCTCTCTATCTCGATGCTTTCGTGATTCCAAAATGAGCGAACCTTCTTAAGTGAAACTGTCGAGACGGTTATTCGATCGCACTGATTTGATTTTCTTTTTTAATTATTTTTTTATTATTAAAATTTCAGTTATTACACACTTCTCAGCATCCATGATCTAATCTCACACATCTTTAAAATTGCATGACAATGTATCGTATCTTGTCATTTTGAATATTAAATACCTCTTCAATAGTTCTCCTAATCGTCAGCACTATTTAAGCTTTTTACTATGCTTTAATTCTTTTGAAAAAAGGTTTATTAGATAAATATGAACATGTCATTTTTGTTAGCTGTTTTGATTGACAATGATGCTGTAATTTTTATTGGAATATTTAATAGAACTATTGGCTCAATTAGCTCATGTCCATTGACCTATGTCTAACTAAACTTTTTAACAAGTGACACCCTCGCTTCCCTTTGTGTAAATCACATGTTTAATTATTGCAGGAAGCTAAAGAAAAGGAAAGAGTAATTAGCACGCCGAAAGCCATAATGCCTGCTGCATTTGTTTCATTTAAAACAAGATGGGGAGCAGCAGTTTGTGCTCAAACGCAGCAGTCAAGCAACCCAACATTGTGGTTAACAGAGTGGGCTCCTGAGCCTCGTGATGTCTATTGGCCAAATCTAGCAATTCCCTTTGTTGAGCTTACAATTAGGAGGTTGCTTATGGCTGTTTCACTTTTCTTCTTGACATTCTTTTTCATGTTTCCTATTGCAATCGTTCAGTCCCTTGCAAATCTTGAGAGCATTGAAAAGGTCTTACCTTTTCTGAAGCCTGTTATAGAAATGTAAGTACTGGTCTATTTCAAGCTTATTTTATCCCTAGTGTATTTTCAAATTATTTAAACTTCTAAGATGATTCAGCCATACTGATGTGATGCTTTCTAAAAGATAACATTGTTTTTTTTTATATATAATTTCTAATTAAACATGATAACGGGAAAAACCAGGCCATTTAGCACCATATACTGGTTGGCGTATGTGGGCTTCCAGCAGCATTGAGTTGTCATCAAACGTGGCAATTTCTTACTTAATTTCTGTGTGAAGTCAAAACAAATTAATGACAGAATTATCACTGATTACTAAATGACTTGGGATAACCTCTTATGAAAAATGTATGAATATTGTGTTTCAGCAACTGAAAGCATATATATATATATATATATATATATATATATATATATATATATATATATTTTGGAAAAAGAGCAACATTGGCTCCTTACATGTTATAATATAAAGGTAGTACAAAAGAAAAAGGAGAACCACCTAAGACCCCTATGGTTCTCTACCAAGTACAATAAAGCCCATACAGGAAAATACAAAAGGGTAAACACTGATTACAGGGAAGAGGGAGGGCTTAGGATGTAGAAAGACTTCCTCCAGGAGCAGCAGAAGGCCAAACAATCTGAGAGCTGGCCCAACAGGAAAGGCCAGAAAGGTCAGTCCATCAGATGGGCTATAGAGAAGTGAAATTTACCAGTCTAAGATGGGGAAGGCTCAGCTTATCCCCAGCAATGATCAAGTTTAACTCAGTTATGGGGGTAGTAGATACCCTCACCTGCTGAGAAGTTGCACCCTTACTTGCCAACCAGTGGGCAGCTTTATTACCTTCCCTAAAAATTGAAGAGAATGTAGTACGGGGGATGTAATCTGATGAATCTGGTAGATCCAATAGTTGTGCCTCCAAGAGGAAGCACTCTCCTGGTGTAAGCTGTGAACAAGAGCAGTAGAGTCAACTTCAATCCAGAGGTTGGACCAATGAACAAAATGGGCAAGCTGCAGGGCATATAGGACTGCAATGTATTCAGCTTCCAGAGCATCCATAGCTAGTACAGGAGCATGGAAATAGAGAAGACATTGACCATGAGAATTTCTGAAAATGCCCCCAACACCTGCTCTCTCATTTGAGAACCTGCCATCGGTGTTAATTTTGATTATTGGTCTAATGGGGGAAGCCATCTTACCAATATGGCCTTGAGGGCGGAGTAGTAGTAGTAGGTAGATCAATATTTAAAAGGTTGGTGAATCCTTTGTGACTAATGATTTTGTGTAGATAAGCTTTGCGCTTTTCACCACCTCGGTAGTAGAGGCAACAATACCATTGAACTTAGCATTGTTCCCGGCCATCCACGAAACCGGATGACAATGAGATGGATGATTTGAATATGTCGGCTATTCCCCTCCAACCGGAGATTACTAAAAACTTCCCGATGACAATTCTTAATTTGCCTACCTGTCGGATAACCGCCGCCAAACGGATTTAGAGAAGGGGCAATTGAAGTACGTATGGGGGATGGATTCCTCCCGAGAGTTGCATAAAACACATTTGGAAGGGCCTCTAAGCCCTTTAAGCTTCGTAATGTCATCGGTGGAATTAATCTATGGAGGGTTCTCCAACAAAGGAAGGCCATAGAGGGGGACAGAAATTGATTCCATACAGCAAGATGCCAAGGCACAGGAGTCCACTGGTATAAGGTGTTATAGAAGACTTTAGAGATACTCTGATGGTGATGGTTGGGCCTGCAGATGGAGTCGGGAGCTGCTCTAGTAAATTTGATGGTAGAAATCAGTGAGGCTGATTGATCTTGGAGAATGGCTTTGAGGTGGGGAAGAGACCAATTGTGCCCATCCCGAAATCGAGACTTTGGAGGAGTGCTCAATATGTGGGCCTCTAGCAACCAACCAATCTTTGGGACACCAATTATCAGTCGGAAGTTGATTTCGCCCCTTCCTGTGTTCCGGATATATAAATCCTCGACTTGTCTTTCTAACGTTGAGAAGTTTGACCCAGGTTCTGGAATCCCCCAATTTTCTTTCCACCTGGGAGGGGTGTGAAGATCTGCAGTACTTCCCCATCATGAACATTGCCCATAATGAGGTTTGGGCTCTGAAATGTATCCAGAGTTTACAAAAATTAACTTGCTGGATGTGTGGGAGACCTTTCAATCCCAGGCCACCTGCAGCAGTTGGTTTGGCAACGGTTGCCAAGAGGTCCAGATGGGGTTGCTTAGTCCGGCCGGACCAAAGAAACTCGTTAAATGCCCTCTCCATCCGTAGTCGGGTACTTTTCTTCATGGTGACCATTCGGAGTAGGTATGAAGGGAAGGTGGTCGCAGATACTCTCGAGAAGAGTGATCCTACCTCCATTGGATAAAAAGAGATGGTCCAAATTCGCTAAGTTGGGAGTTAATTTTGGCTATAATATCATCAAATTGTATCTGTTTGGATCTCGCCTGGGTGAGGTATGCCCTAAGGTATTTCGAGGAGGAGAAACACATTTGAAGCCGTGTAGTTCAAAATCCAAGTGCTTGATTGGGCTAGTTGTCAAGTTTGAGAAAATCAATTGACATTTATCAGTATTGAACACCATACCTGATTGTTGTTGAAAGGAGTCCAAACACTTTTTGACCTTCTTAACAGCTGATTTGTGAGTACTGGAAAACACCATGATATCATCAGCATAAATCAGGTGGGTAATGGAGATATTGGATCTATGGTGGAACCTTGCATATGGTTTGTTCGAGCAACTCATGATCAACCATCTTGGAGAAATAGTCCACTCGCAAGGATGAAGACAAGTGGGAGATAATGGGTCTCCTTGCCGTAAACCTCTAGTGGCTTTGAACTTGCCTCTAGCAAGTACCATTAATTAAAATGGAATGTTCATTGGAATGAAGCCACCTCGAGATAAAATTGCGAAGTGGTGATTAAATCCTCTAGCAGTCAATACTTCAATGATGAAGTCCCAATTTATAGTGTCATATGCTTTTTGGATATCAAGCTTATAAATCAGGTTACCCCCCCTATGGGCTTTGTTTAAGTCCAATAGGAGTTCTTGTGCTAGCAAAACATTATATGTATATATGAAAAAGCCCAGAGACTAATATATTAAACAAGAAAACATACAAATAGGTTGTATGAGGGCCCAAACATGGCACCCTACCCACACGGTATACACCACATACAAATGGTCCCAAAAAAAAGAAAACTACTTGTATACCCAAAAACTAAAACAACCAAAACTCAATATTAGGAAGCTAGAGAGCGACCGAATTTAGCCCTGCCTCTGCTTCTAATTCTAGGAAGGGAGCCAGCTAACAAATTGTTAAGTTTGGTGTCATTGCCAGAAACAACCAATGTATCATCCATTAAGTTCCTGAGCTCGAGCAGGCCTCCATTCTTCTTCTTCCTCCTGGATGTGTAGGCCTGATATTTCTCATCTGATGATTGACGCATCTGATTAGTGTGTTGGTCGACAGATAGTGCACATTAGGAGCCTCTTGTGTCGGACTAACAGTAACAACTTATTCGGTCTGAATAGGTGGTAGAGGCACAGTGGAAAGATTGCCAACCATTGCAACAGAAATAGGCTCTAGGGTATGTGAGATATGAGATGTGTCCTCTGCTCGTGAGACTTTCTGAGGATGAGGAGCGGCAACGCCCTCCTGAGGAGCGTACTGAACATTGTCCTGTATATGTAAAGTTCCTTGAGCAGTGATTTCAAAAAGGTTTGGAGCTGTAGGTTGCCCAACACACTCATCTGGAAACACCTCAATCACAGAAACATAAATAATATTATCAAGGGGGGTCTCTGGTAGTAAGAGGGTTATTTAGAGGAGGGAGGATGAAAGGAAGAGCAGATGATATTTTTGCCAATTTTTCAGTAGTTAGTATGTTGCACTCAGGAACAGAGAAGGGGAAAGTGTGAAATAGGGCAGGGGGTTCGCCAGCATTTTTATTCTAAGGCTTTAAATGAGGGTGCAAATGATGATTTTGAGACTGAGAATGTCCAAACATACGATAGTGGATACAATAAAGTGGAAACTGCTCAAGTTCGACTCGCTGCCAAAAGCCCTGATGTTGTGAGCCAATTCATATCTCACCCGAAAAAGGTAATGTCTCGCTCAATCAAAACTCTGGCTTCAGAAGACCCACTCAAATTAACTGTAGGAACATCCGTTTTAAGGGGTTTACCGTAAAACATAGCTAGGAATATAGGAGCTCGTGATTGAAGAGATGAAACTTCAGAACGGGGAAACGCAGCCATACTGGAATGATAGGGGGTTCAATGAGGATCAAAATCGACCGTCCATTTTAACACTTTCATCATACGGTTTTCTATACGAATAAGTCTTCTCGCAAACAACTGAGCATAGTCTTCATCATCTGATAATTGGATAAGATGTCTACCGTTTAGTTTCTCAATCTTTCATTCCCCTTTCAGATGCACTCACTCAAAACTCTTTTGAAATTATTTCAATCTTAGTGTTTCCATAAAGAAACTAACCAACTAAGACCAACCGACAGGATGAGGCTAAGATGGAGATCTCAACGTCAGAGAGAGATTGCAGGCTTGTCATTTTTATGGGACGCTTTTTTGAGGAATCCAGTGTCAACCCCCATTGCTAAGGTATCGTGGTATCCCTGTGGGAGCAAACAGGAAAAAAATGCAAGAGATGGTGTCGCCCGCAAGAGCGGCGGCATAGGAACGTCCCGAGGCCATCACCACTTGCAGACAATAGGCACAGGCGTTGCAAAAGAAGCCTACACAATCGGTGCAGACGAAGCAGGTAGCCGTAGTTCGACACCAAAATCACAGACTAAATAGAGGAGGCGAGAGCAGACAACGCACGATGAGAAACACATGACATAAAGGAACCCCTTTTGCGAGCACAAGGAACATCGCTGCAGAAGCCGAGGCCAACGAATGCGAGCCCTTCAACCTCAAAATGATGAAGGACGAGCTGACGAGTCGGGATGAAGACAAAGCACTATACAGAAGAAACAATCAAAGGAAGAGCGTGACGAAACAGAGATGCAGTGGAGCAGAAAACCAGGGTTCACCATAATGGCAAAACCCTAGCAGAGCGTGATCGACGAAGAAGAAGACGCTACATTATCAATCTCTCTCTCTCTCTCTCACACACACACACACACACACACACACACATATATATATATATATATATATATATATATATATATATATATATATATATATATATACATACATACATACATATAAATTAAAGGATGAAGCTAAGTGTTTTCATTTTAATTTATCTATCAAATGTTAATATTTCTGTAGAATAGACTTAAATTAACATATTAATAATCAAGAGTCTTTTTGTGCTAAAATCTTGTTAACTTTTTTGGGTTATCCCTAAGCTTGCTTTTTGGGTGTTCCGTATAATCTTAACTTCAGTTCATATAAGTTTCCTAAAATCTCTTTGCTTTCTAGTTCTTTCACATTGATTATGGATTTGTTTGCGATAGCTGTTACTGTTTGAAGAAGAAGTTGTGAAACTGCTGCAGGAGAAGCTATTTTTCGAAAGACTGAAATGTTTATTACAAAGTTCTTTTATTTCCAAAATGTCTAACTGAAGCTATCTGACAGTAACCACAATTTAATAGCTCAAGTTGAAAAGAATAATTTTCTACGATAAAAATATCTAAAAATATCATGAAAGTAGTTCCACAACTAGAGCTATGGTGATGGTCTGAAAAGAAAAGTAGGCAAAAAGCTGTCCCAAAAAATATCTACCTCCTTATTGGCTTTTTTCTCTCCACTGGCCGTGCCAAAACCACAAATCGTAATGTCTACATCCTTATCCTAAATTTGATGCTACTATGTACCTCAGTCTTTCTAATACATTCATTATGCACTTTATCGTTATATTTTGCCACATGCTCATCTTAGCAATCTCATTGTTCCCCCATTGATGAAGTTGCTTCTAATTCATAATTGACAAGCATTCAAAATTAAAGAAGTTTGCTAGTTTATTGTCTTTAAATATAAGTCTATCTTTAATTCTTTGTGATATTGACTAGTCATAATACCCGACAACACTTAACCGTTCAAGGTCATTTATTTAGTGAAGCAAATGAAGTGATTGATTTCATTTGCATCTTGGTTCTTGAGAAGTAAGTTAACTTCATCAGCTTTAATTTGATCCAATCTTAGAAAAGTTTCTATGTAAACACTTCAACTTTTCAAAACACCAAACATACCCTTATCCACTTGATTTTAATTTTACAAGTTAAATCACACTCTACATCCTTGTTCATTTGTATGGCAAGAAGAAACGTAAATAAACCTATCATTTACCACTTAATCATCAAATATTTTGATTGATCAATTATTAAATTATGCATCTACTGAAACTGTATGTTTTGTTTTTGTTTTCCTGATTCTATGCTCTTTATGTTGTAATTTTTCTTTTTTTTTGAGTTGTCTTTTATATTGTTGGTAGACTTATTTAATGTCATATTCAAATAGTACCCATCATCGTCCTTCATTTTAAATCTTTTTTAAAACAACTCCGCTGCTAGTGCATAACATATTTTCATTATTTTTTATCCTTCAATAGTGACATCTATGAAAATTTCATAGAATAATGATGATGATGATGATGAGGATGCTAGCATTTAAACATCTATAATTTATGAAGCACGGATACTTCCAAATGGTATTCTTGTCTGCATTAGACATAGATAGCTCCAGGACGCTCTGACACGTGACAAAGTATGCTGGAAGTAAATTAGGGTTACAACATGACATCAACAAAGAAGCACGAGCCATGGGGCACAAGACATGTGATGTAGATACGAGTGAGACAACAAATAAAATAATAGAAAATAAAAAAGAAAAATAGATATCCTAACTGATTTGAGATGTTAAAGCGGAAGATGACACATTTGAATATATACAAAAAAGACAACAACATCAAGAAGCCTTTATCCCACTAAGTGGGTCGGTTACATGAATCCCTTTTCTCCATTGCGTCCTATTGAGTGTCGTGTTTTATATTTTCATTTAATTCTAATAGATTAAAATCATTTTTTATACAGTATGCTTAAGTTATTTTAGGTCTACCTCTGCCTTTATTAACTTCAATCGAATATAAAGCATCTACTCTCCTAACCGGATCATCAAATGGTCGATGTTTAATGTGACCAAACCATTTATAAGGTGATTCTCTCTAATCTTATCTACCACAAATATATACAAAAAAGACACGGGAAAAAATGATTAATTAGAAAGGCCATGGTGACAAGCATGACTCACGAGAAAGGCAACACTTGTTTAAGATGACATAGGGTGAAGTGAATGGCATTGTGGTCCTTCGAAGCTCTCTCGGACTGAAGCAACGTGCGTCTTAGATGTCGAAGCACAATGATTGAACAAGTAAACTACTGTAGCTATGACATGTTAGTTTTTCTTTTCTTATATTTTTTCTTTTCTTATATTTAAGTTGACGTCGCTATTATCTCATAATATATAATCTAAAGAATAGAGGAAATTTATTTTAAACCATTCATAAAAATAAAATTTTGGTTTTCTAATTTTCTAGTACTTTGAGTTTTCAATAATTTGAAAAAAAAAAGAAAAATAAAACCAAGATATTTGACTGCTCAAATATTAATTGATTAATCCTTAGATCATCTTTGATATTTGGAAGTGTTCTGATAAGGATTGTAACTTAAATGGTTATAAATGAAAATAACATAAAATGAAGTATTTAAAATTTATTAGCAATTAGAAAAAATATAAAATATATAAAATAAAAATAGTGAAGTTATAAATGTATGAAAAATACGAATTGATACTTCATCAATAAATTTTCATCATTCGACACAAATCTCGAGACATGACAAATGTCAATATAGATTTTTTTATCAATAAACTTTCAAACTTTGATTAAAAATCATTCAGAACTCCGATTTCATCAAAATTACAGTCAAACTGGCCGACTCTATAAGGAGGACCCAACAATACCAAAATTTATCCAATCTGAGTCAAATCAAGCTTGTTCAAGCCATTAATTCACTTTTGGAAGCTTTCAGTGTATAATTAGAGAGTCAGTGAGATTTCTAGTCAGATAAGCTTATAATTGAATTGAGCTTCTCGGTGAGATGAATCTAATGAGCCTAAATTTGCTCAATTCTAACATCTTTAAGGCACTCAAATGTTCACCGAATATCGTCTGATCGAAGAAATCTCTTTGGATCGTCCGATGGATTGGTTCGAATTCTTTCGTTATTTGCAGAGAGATATCTCATAGGCTCTATAAATAGTCATACCCCTCTCTTCAGTGTGAGAGACCTTTAGCCAGAAGAAGACTAAATCTTGGAGGAGCTAAATTTCAACATCGCTTTTGCACTGTAAATTCGGAGAATACCTCCCACTATTGCAGTACGCCAGCCACGGTCGACCTCTGTCAGCCATCGTCGACCACCATCAGCCATCGTCGACCACAATTGACTACCATCGGCCACCAATTGCTCATTGCCACAAAGTTCTTTGTGGAGCCATGTGTATTGCAAAATTCTAGCATACATTGTGGAATAGTGAAGCACCCGATAGAGCAATTCGTCATCAGTACACTATGCAACAACGCATCCCGAAGACTGTGTAACAATGTAACCTGAATACATTGTAACGAAATAGTCCCGATTATAGTTGCACCCACATATGGTGTAACGATGCCTTCCCAAGATGGTGTAACAATGCACTATGAATGTGATGAATGTCTCCGGACTCCTAAAGCTCTCTCCTCACGACTCACCATTATGACCTATGTAGACTATGTGTCTCAACACTCGTGCAGCTCCTAACTTTAACCCTTGAGGCCTATAAACATCATCACACCTCACTACTATGGCCCACATGAACAACTATGGCCTACGTGGTCCACAGCTCATGCAGCTCCCAACTCCACCCCCTACGATCTAGGAGGTCACGTAGCTCACCACTATAGTCTATGTGGTCCATCACTCGTCCCGCTCTCCACTCAGGTCCTCACGGCCTATGTACATCATTGCAGCTCAGAACTACGACCTATTTGACCAACTACAATGTATTTAGTCCACAGTTTGTGTATCTCCTGACTCCAGCCTCTTTAGCCTACGGAAGTTTTTGTAGCTCACCACTATAGCCTGCGTCACCAATTTTGGCCTCCATGGCTTATAAACTTCATCACAGCTTCCCATTATCGCCTACATGACTTATTATGGTATATATAATCAACTATGAACTTTGTGGCTCATAGGTTGTGCAGCTCTTAATTTCTGCTTTTGCGGCTTATAAATGTCATTGCAGCTGACCATTACAACATTTGTGACAAATTAAGATCTACATGGTCCACAAATCGTGTTACTTTTGACTCCAACCTCTGCGGCCTACGGAGGTCTATAGAGGCCATTACAGCTCACCATTATAGCCTATATGACCAACTACGATCTACGTGGTCTATTAATACAATTCCCGACTTTGACCTTTATGGCCTACAGATGTGTTATAGCTCATCACTACGGCATGCATGTGACCAACTAAAACCTATATGAACATTTTACGGCCTGCATGACTCACAGCTTGTGCAGCTCCCGACTCCAGTTTTTATTGGCTTACGGGCACCATCACAACTTACCACTATGGCTTAAGTGGTCTACGTTGCTCATAGCCCGTGCGTCTCTCGACTCTGGCCCCTACGACCTACAAATACTATCGCAACTCATCACTATAACCTATGTGACCAACTATAACCCATATGGGTTATAGCTCGTGTCGCTCCCGAATCCGGCCTCTGGGGTTTATGGTTGTCATCACAGCTCACAATTGCGGCTTATGTGACCAACTACAGCTCACATGGCTAACAACTCATGCAATTCTCGACTCCAACTTCTATAGCATATAGACGTCATCGCGGCTCACCACTGTGACTTTTATGGCCAACTACGACCCACGAGGCTTGTCACTCGTGTGACTCCCAACTTCGGCCCCTACAACTTACAAATGATATAACAGCTCACCACTATGGTCTATATGACTAACTATGGCCCACACAGCTCACGGCTCATGTACCTTTCGACACCGGGCTCTGCGGCTATGGACATCATTGCAATTCGCCACAACGATCTATGTGACCAATTACAACCCACGTGGCTTACAATTCATGCAGCTCTTGACTTCGACCCCTGTGACTTACGGATGTCACTACAACTCACCCATACGGCTACGTCTTATGCGGAATGCAACTCATATAGTTCCCAAATACGACCGACGTGGCTCACATCTGTAGCTTTAAACTGCAGCAATTGTGGCCAATTAACACTCCTGAAGAAACAATCTGCGGTCCACACGACCAACTATTATCATGGTTGTCAACTATGGCCTACGACAAGCTGACGCTACAACCATCCACAACCTTCACTGCGATCTACTGCCTCCATAGCAATCGGCGTCAGCTTTTGCAGCTAGCTATCATTGAGAACTATTTTCATTATAATTAGACTACAAATTTCGTTGGACTTCTATTGTATATTTGCAATGATCAACTTTATTACTCAATCTTCCCTAATTCGGTAAAAGAGTGGACATGTGTAGTCACCTTTCATAGTAGATTATTTCAACTTAGCTAGGCTTGGTGGTTTTTCCCCTTTTTCCAAGGTTTTCATTGTAGAAATTGAGGAATTTCTTCCTTTTTCCCTTTAATTACATGTTTGTTAAATTTTTGTGTAGCGCTAAAATGATAATTCATTATTCTATAGTTATGGACCTTCATGCACCCATCAGTTTGACTTCATCTGATGGAAACAAAGTCCCATACGTCATTGTCTTCAAGTTTGAGACGCCGAGTCTAAACTTTGTTTTCCAATTATATATATCATTTAAGTGGCGAAGGAACCTCACTTACACCTTTTGAAGATCATTTTGGAAGTATTCTTCGATTTGAGGGGCAAATTTTACTGCAGTCTCAAATGTCGTTTACGTCAATGCCCCCGACCATTCGATTTTAGCGGGGTAGTCTTTCTGCATCCTATCCAGACATAAAATACATGACAATTTCTTCTAAGCTTGGGGTTAACCATTACTGTTGTCTCGAAAGGTTATTCACGTTAATGTCTCTGGCATGACTGTGATGTGTTAATCATCCTACGTTTCATTCAGACATTAAGTCTCCGTAAATCGCTTTCAGACTCGGGGCAACCTCATAAACAATGCTTTCTCAGCACCCCCCTACTATACTGAAAATTTTCTCAATTGGATCAGGAAGCTGATCTCTTCAATATTCAATATATGGGTTAGTTTATAAGATCGTGTGGAAAATATCCCGTTGGGGACAATAAAATCAAAAGCAGCAGCTAGCAAGTTACCAAACATTATTCTTGTGTATGGCTGCAACATATTTCCAAAAAAAATATGGTTTATTGCGACCTATGCTCCAGTTTCGAGAAACACAGAGCAATTTTGACACCTCATATGGACTTAATTGATTCTAGAAGAAGTCGATTCAACATCTTTCATCATAAACTACGGTAGTCAGGTAGGAGCTTCAACTAATATCCTCAGAGAGATCAAGAAATATTTGGTAGATTCTCTTAGACCTCTTTCATAACATGTTAGGGTCGTCAAGTAGAGGTTTTGACTCACAACCTCAGATAGGTAAACATTCTCAGTATATTTCATATGATTTTGTCTATTGCAGGTTAACACCGTCGAGCATCTCCGGCTACAACGTAGGACATGTTTTATATCCTTAATGGATTCTTCTTTCGACTTTGCTCATTACAAATTAATAATGTCAAGCATCTCCGACAATACAAGTTTTGACATATCTTACACCGTTCATGGAATATAACTAACTTCTTCCTTTGCAGGCTATAGTCATTGAGCGAACGCGCCTTGGCTAAACAACCTCGGAAAAGTCAAACAATCTTAGCGATTTCCCATAGGTTGAATGACATCGGCTCATAAGTTGGGCAACAACATCTTGTAACCGCTCAGAAGATGGGGCAACCATAGCTCTGGAGGGAAGAAAAAAGCATTGCCGCCATGTAAAAACGCCACATTAGGATTTTAAAAGGCTATAAAGACGAACACATACTAATACAAAACCTGCAACAGGATAGTTGAAAAGACTTCAACCCACTTTAACATTCTCCTTATCGTTCGGAGGTCCTCAACTTCATGTTTTCTTCATCAAAAGCAAATATTCTCGCATAAAAAGCTTCCAAAGTCTTTTCGTGCTAATCGAAGTGTTATCCTTCTTGTGCTTGCCAAGGATATGATTGATATTTGTAAGCTTGGTCTTTCATGTTATTGAAGAAGGATCAGCTTATCCATAGTGTCAGCATCTATTTAAAATTCTAATATTTAAACTGATTTTCAGTGGGCGAGTTTCTGCAGATATTAGCATCTAAGCAATGCAAAAAATCTACTCCATAAATCACAACATATGCACAAGAAATTTGCCCTATAAAGAGTTATGGCAGTGCAGAAAATCCGCTCCGAAAAGCATGACAGCAACACAAAAAATCTCCTTCAAAATTCATTGCAAAAGAGCAGAAAATGCCATAAAGCGCGACGGCAAGGCAAAAAATCTCCTTCAAAAATCACCACAGCAGTGCTATAGTGGACTCCGCTCCTTTTGCCGACTTTGCAGGTCCGACTTCTTTCTCCTCTTCTTGCCAAGGGGAGCACCTTTGATCACCTGCAAGCATACAGGGGACTCCGCTCCTCTTCTTGTCAAGGGCAGCTTCGTTAATCGCCTTCAAGCTGGCCGGGGGACTCCACCTTCTTCCTCCCTCTTGCTCCTTCTTAGGTTTGGATTGTAGCTGATCCTCTTCCTCGTTGGATGTCCCCTTGAGCTTTTCTTCTTGGGCTTAGATGATCTCCTTGCCTTTCTCCTTTTCTTGGATCTGCTCCCTTCACCCCACTTTCTCCTGTTGGTGCTAAAGTCCTCCCCTTGATCCCCCTTCTTATATACCAAAGGGCCTAATTTTTTTCTATTTAAGGCCTAAAGTTTACCTTATTTTCAGCTCTAATCTCGCCCTTGGATCGATCGCTTCATCCTACCCTTTGATCCACCGCATCACTTGATTTCATTGCCTCATCCCACCGTCCGATCCAGCATGGGCACACTCTGTTAGGCTAGAACGGGGGTCATGTTCCGCGTTGTCCCATGAGGACCCATACAAGCCTCCCTTGCAAACCTGCCAACTCGATTAAAATAAACCCTTCGGCCAAACCGCAGCTCCAACTATGAGCTCATCGCCTGACACATTGGAGCCTAGTCACTTTGTCACGGCGCCGCATGACGCTCATTGACAAAACAAATTTAATTTTTTTCAAAATAAGGGATTGAACCTAGAACAGCGCAAGAGGAGCCATTGCCAACTAAGCTTAAGCTCATTTTCCAAATATATACACATATTTTATGTTCATACAAATATAAACGCGCAATTTAATAATATATATGTATGTATGTATTATATATAAATGTGTGTGTGTGTGTGTGTGTGTGTATATATATATCTATATCTATATATATATATATATATATATATATATATATATATATATATATATATATATATATATATATATATAACAAATTTGTCTCGCCCGAAATAGGAGGTCAATTGCTCCGTCATCGGCAAATATTTATCCAACACAAATTTCGAGATATGACATAAATCTCAAAAATATTTTTGAGTAAAGAAGGTTCAAATTTGATTAAAAGTCATCTAGTACTCCAATTTCAGCAAGTCTATAGTCAAACTAACCGACTCGACTGGACGGACCCAATGATACCAAAATCGGTCAAATTAAAGTCAAATTAAGTTGTTAAACCACTTTTTGGATGCTATCAATGCTTAATTGAAAGGTGAAACGAATTCTAAATTTGACAGGCGTAAAGTTGAATTGAGCTTTTTGACGAGACCAATCCAACGAGCTCAAGATCATTCAATTATGACATCATTAAGTCAAATATTCACCGAACATCGTTTACTCGGGTAATCTCTCTAGGTCGTCTGATGGAATGGTTTGAATTTTTTTCTTATTTGTAGAGAGACCACTCTCAGACTCTATAAATAGAGTCTTTACCCCAACTTGAGAGGGAGAGAGACTTTGAGCCAAAAGAAGACTTAAGCTTGAAGGAACTGAAGTCTAACATCGCTTTTGCATTGTAGATCCAATTAATATCACTTACTCATTCGACATACGAATGTCATTGCAGCTCAACACTACGACCTATGTGATCTACAACTCGTACAGCTCCCAAATCCAGCCTTTATGGGCTACGGGTGTCATCGTAGCCCACCACTACTGCTTATGCGACCAATTACGACCTATGTGGTTCATAGCTCGTGCAACTTCCAAATTCAGCTTCTGCTACTTACGGACGTCATCACAATTTATTACTACGAAATACATGACCAACTATAGCCTACATGGCTCACAGCCTCTGCTACATATGACCTACAGACATCATCAAAGCTCACTATTACGTACCTATGTGACCAACTATGACCTACGTTTTCAACTCGTGTGGTTCCCAATTTCTGTCAATGCAGTTTATGGATGTCGTCATAACTCTCCACTACAACTTACGTGACCAATTACGACATATGTGTTCCACAGCTTGTGCAGCTCCCAGCTCCGGCCTCTACGACCTACAGACATTATCACAACTCACCACTATGGCCTACACGATCGATTACCACCTACGTGTTCAACTACGACATAGGTATCTCATAGCTCGTGCAATTCTTGATTCGGGCCTATGGCCTATGAATGTTATCACAACTCATCATGATAGTTAATGTGGTTCACAACTCGTGAAGCTCTTGACTCCGGCCTCTGCGGCATGCAGGTGTCATCGCAGCTCACTTGTCACACCCCAACTAACCCCCTAGTAGGTTCAATCATGGTGTGACAAAGGCTGACAATTTGGTGATATCAACCCTCGCCAGTATTCGTCCTAACTTTTTTTTAATCAGGTTCTAGTGGGTGATGAATTGATCTAATTAGATCGTCTTAACATACTTATTATATTGCATGTCATAATTCATTCATATACATATTAGGAACATGGAACTCATATATAAAACATGAAAACTATATAGAGTTGCTAAATCTAACATAATAAAATTAAGTACCCAAAATATATGTATAAAGGTCCCAAAACTTTTGTGCAAAAGGCGTACAAAGACACTTCTGGCTACTCGTCCTAATACCCGTTCCCCCTAACTGGAAGGCAACAATAAAGAATGAGCAACAACGAGCTCAAAAAAATAATCAAGACTAATATAAGTTTTTATACATGAGAAATAATAACTTACATACTCGTATGATACTGTACATGTCCACACACCTGCTATATATGAAAAAAGAGCAGCTAAAATAAAAGTCAAGTCTATAGTGTAACATGTAGACCATAAGCATGAAATCATAAGTATAATCAAAAGCATGTTCATAAGCATATTTATAGTCTATAATCATAGCAATGTCATTTCATAATAATGTTCCTTGTTTAATATACATGACTCAATTATTTCCATTTCCTTTCATCATGAATCGTCGTCCTGTCCCAAAGGTTTTATAAACTATCGATAAAGATTGGGTTTTCCCAAACATGGTAGTTATCAATAGCCTTCCCGTGATAGCCATGGTTTTCTAATGTTCTATCACCGTCTAATTTCAATGATTCTTAGAATTTCGTCCCCGTAAAAATATCAAAAGCCGGGAATGCTACATCCCCGTATAAGTGTACTTGCAAGCACTTGTGTAATAGCCTGCACATAACTTTACTCGTTGCATTTCTAAGGGCACAATACCTATGACATACATTCATGGACATTTCATATTCATGTATGAATCATAAATGAATACTTGCAATGTATCATAACATAACATAGCATCCCATGTATAGTAAAATAAGTCAACTTACATTCATGTATTTTAAACAAGCAGTCATCTACAATATGCAAGAAATTTAAATGCAACTGCATTGAACAAAAAATCATATGAAAACTTATTGAAGATTATTTTTCTTAAATTAGCATAAGATTATTTCACTTGACGTGACGAAGTAGCCCTACGACGTGTGTCTAAACTCTTCTCGAGTTCGACGCCTCGTATAGATAACATAAGGTTTCATAAAATTTGGCTCATAACATGAATTAACCCAAAATGTACTTTATTTGTCAAAACATACCTCAAAAGAGCTTCTTGACATATATTCGTCTTTTCCAAAAATACCAAATTTCTTCCCAAAACTTCCTAACACCTTAACCTTCATTTACCCCTCATTAATATCATGCTAAAACCCATATGAAAGCTTTCAACTTACTTTCGACACTTCCCATGTAATTTCGGTGCCTCCGATGGTTTACCAGAAATGAGAAAATTTTAAAAACAAGACAAATGTCAAAATAAAAGGGTGAGGCGGTAAATAAAAATTTGAAATGACGTGATAGAGGGATTCGTGCTTTATAGAAATTGCTCCAGAAACTTGGGTTGTGCTCTGCGGCTCCTAAGTGGCCGCTCAATTTCCCTGTTAGCACGCACCCCTTGCACTGTAACAAGGATCGCGGGCTCTGCTTCTTCAGAGCTGCAGCAGTCGTGTAAAGGAGAGGGAGAATTGGGACCGCGTGAGAGAAGAGAGGCAAGGGGGTTGGGGGGGGGGGGGAGTGGGCGGTTGACTATAGTAAAGGAGATGGGATTAGGGAGATTAGGAAATATAATTTGGTTTTAATCTATTAAATAAAACTTATATCTTTCATATTCTAAGTCTCCCATTCCGTTCATAATTAACATATGGTGTTTCATATGGAATTAGTTGATTTCCTGCGTAAAATTTTATAAAATTATCTCAATTGAATTCCGATGAAAATTTTGGGATACTTTTTTAATTATGTCGAACTTTACCTGATATCTTGAAATTTAGGTGTTACATCACCACTACAGCTTATTTGACCAACTATAGCTCATGTGTCGTACAACTCATGCAAATCATAACACCCGTTCCTACGACCTGCGAATATCATCACAGCTCACCATTATGGGCAATGCGATCTACTATGACCCACATAGCTCACAACCCTTGCAGCCTCCAACTCTGACCACTATGGCCGACACATCATCGCAGCTCATCACTACGGCCTATGTGACCAACTACAGCCCACACGACACAGTTCGTTCATCTCCAGACTTCAGCCTTTGCAGCTTACAAACGTCATTATAGGCATATGGCTCACAGCTAGTGCAATGCACAACTCCTGCCCCTGCAGCCTATGGACGTCGCCACAACTCACTACTACGATCTGCATGACCAACTACAACCTATGCAACCCACCACTTATTTCGCTCCTAACTCTGGCCTCTGCGGCTAAGCGACATTATCGAGCTCACCACTATGACATGTGTCAAATTATTGCTTATGTTGCTCACAACTTCTGCAGCTTCTAACTACAGCTTTGTGAACAATTAATGCTCCTAAAGCAACCATCTGCGGTTTACAAGGATAGCTACTACCATAGCATTCAACTACGATCTATGCGAAAAGTAGGCACCACAACCATCTACAACATTCATGGCAGATTAATGCGTCCATAGAAATCATCTTTGGTTCTTAGAGTATGCTATCACTGAGAACTACATTCGTAACTGCCAAACTAGGGATATTATCGTGAACTATCATTGTACATTTGTAATGATTAACTTTGTCACTCTGTTTTCCGTGATTCGGGAGAATAGTGGATTTGTGTACTCACTATTCATTATGGATTCTTTAACTAGGCTAGGCCCCACGGTTTTTTCACTTTTTTAAGTCTTCCACAAAATATTGAGGTGCCTACTCTTGCTTCTCTTTAATTACCAAAGTGTGTTTTAAGTTTTCGTGCACTGCTAAGATGATAATTCATTACTCTATTACCACGGACCTTTTGGCACGCATTAAAAATAAAACAATTCAAAATAATTTTAAGCTTTGGAAATTAAAGCTTGTAATTTCTCAAAAAATCTCCAAACATTTAATTATTTATTAATCACTTAAATAAAAATTAAATATTTTCTTATAATTTTTGGTGGAAAATTTATGTAAATAAAATTTTCTTCTTCAATGCATACTATTAGAATAGTCTCTTCTAGGTATAATATTATTATATGAGAACAAGTTGTAACTTTTAGCATTAATTAGAGAAGTCTCGGAAGTATTGTATTCATTTTATAATATTTTGGGTTTTTACATGTTAGTCACCTGATATTTAATAAATCATTTTTACCACCCAAACTTACTTTTTTCATTTCAACCATCGTCTTTACCCACAGATGAAGGCTTTGAGTGAGAGTTTTAGGTGGTTAAAATGTTATATTTAAAATATGGGTTGTTAATATTTTTAATTCAATATTTTAGATGATTGGCAGGAAAAAACTCATTTAGTTTATCTAATGATATCTTCAATAGAAAATAAAAAAAATTATATTTGAATATTAATCATTTATTAAACATAGCTTGTCGTGTTCATAATGTGCCGTATCATACTTTTTATATATGCCGCATGGCTGTGCTAGTGGTATGGCATTTTCGTACCCCCATTTCCATGTTAGTGCTTCATAGTCTATGACTATTGATCAAATATGATGAAGAAATGGATGGTGCGCAGTGATGTTCGCAAAATTCTACATGTACTTGATACTTTTGAAATCAAAACCATTAAATCTATATTTTATATATATTAATATATAAGCTCTGTTTCATTGAATTCTACAACACTACACGAATCATTAACAATTTATTTCAGTAGTCTCTACTACTATCTGTTATGAATCAACGTTTTCTAGGTTTACATGATGGATGTATGACTAATTTTGTGTGAGTTTTTGTGTCATGATACTTTGTTTTATATATATATATATATATATATATATATATATATATATATATATATTAAAAGAAAATCGGTATTTTAGGATTGGACTAACTCATCCCCTTGATATACCGGTTTCCTCATATGTGCTAATTCAACCCGGGTAGATTCGAACTCGTGACAGAGGGGACTTACGCCTAGGCCTTCCAACAGGCCACGGTTGTATGTATGTATGTATGTATGTATATATATATATATATATATATATATATATATATATATATATATATATATATATATATATATATATATATAATTTATAGGGTTGCTTGTTGTTTTTACAACTATATCAAGAAGGGTATGATAATGGTATCATGTTTCGAGGAGCTTTGAATAGTTCATTAGCAGCATTGAAAATTTACGTATGAATGTGTGTTTGAATATATACATTTGTTCCATAAGGCTTCTTGAAGAGTCCTGATTAATTTATTAGCAAACTTCAAACGTTACATTTTAAAACTGCTTTTTCAGCCCCGCAATCAAGTCTTTCATTCAAGGTTTTCTACCGGGAATTGCTCTAAAGATCTTTCTCATTATCCTTCCAACGATTCTTATGACTATGTCTAAGATAGAAGGTTTCACATCACTGTCATCTCTGGAGAGGAGATCTGCTGGAAAGTACTACCTGTTTATCTTGGTTAATGTTTTTCTTGGAAGCATAATCACAGGAACAGCATTTCAAAACCTCAATGTTTTTCTCCATGAATCTGCTAGCGAGTAAGTTGGGTAAATTTATATTTCTTATGCTACACTTCGAAAATTCTGTGCTCTATTATTGCTGATTCATTATTGTTGTATTTTGGCCGGATAAGTTTTATTGAAAAGATAGACTTGGTTAATTCTTCATATTTGTATGCACGTTAATTTTTTTTTATCAACTCATAGACAATATTCCTTGGAGCAGTTTCATTTTATTTGTTGAGATACTGGGATGAAAATGTTGGCAAGGAACCGAAACCATACCATTGCTCCTACTATCTTTTTGGTTGAGAGTATTGATCCAGGATTTAGCTGTTTTCACATTGGGGTAGGGAAGGTGTGCCTACGAACGAAGGAATCAATTGATTCAGGGAAAACTAGAAATATGATGATTTCTGTCATCAATCTTTGAAAGTTTAATAAGAATATAGTGTGGAGGCAATGGTTATTTTTTAATTGAGTAGATTTTATTTTTAATTTTATTAGTATGACGCTTTCAATCAAGGCAGGACCTAAATGAGTGTTGGTTACTTCCATTGTGATTTGGTGATTACGGTTTTGTATGATGTGGGGGCAAGATTATGTGATTAACTCCGCTCTAAAGCTTAGATCACTTGGAGTTTCATGTTATTACCATCCATCGTCCTAATAGAAGTGAGTTTGTCAGCCCATTTAAAAAGGTATTGAAGGCTATATTTTCTCACCTCTGCCAATGACATAATGAAGTCCTTGTCCTTCACGAAGTTATCGAGATATAACATTCAAATTTTTATTCAAATATGTATCAAATACCAATCTTCAGAAATCCTTTCCTGGATCATGCTTTATGTTGCTTAATGGATTATAATTGTATTTTAACCCTTTTTCAGAGTTCCTGTAACCGTTGGCGTCTCCATCCCCATGAAGGCAACATTTTTCATCACATATATTATGGTTGATGGCTGGGCAGGCGTCGCTGCAGAGATTCTTAGACTAAAACCATTGATTGTTTTTCATTTGAAAAATGCCTTTTTGGTTAAGACTGAAAGGGATAGAGAACAGGCGATGGATCCTGGGAGTTCGGATTTTGCCACAGCTGAGCCTAGAATTCAACTCTACTTCTTGCTTGGACTTGTGTATTCTGTTGTTACACCATTCTTTCTTCCTTTCATAGTTATTTTCTTCGGTTTGTCATATCTTGTTTTCCGTCATCAGGTACTTGGCATCTATTCTTTTCACTTTTAATGTTCAAATTTTTTTATGGTCTTTTGACACTCCTATTTCATTCCAAGCTGCTCTCATTTCCATCAATAATTGCAAGACTTGACCAATATATAAAATGTTTTGAACGCTGCCAGAATAAGTTTTTGTTCCTAACTCGTGTTCTTTTGTACTGTGTTTTCATTAAATACAAAAGAATATGAATGCAAATGTAACGGGAAGCAGAAAAAAAAATAATATGTACATTTCCATGCCCTGCCAATCTCTTGCACACACACACAAAATATAGTCCCCTAACTATTTGTAGGGTGCCATATTAAGTTGCAATTGTTTATAAAAGTGCCAATTTAGTCTCCAATTCTTTTAATATGATTTGAAGTAGTCCATAACCATTAAACAATTCGGTGACTAATTTAACACTTTCATAAAATTTGGGACTAAAATGATCCACTGTAAATAGTCAGGGGACTATTTTGGCACATATATACATAAATACATATTAATATATATATGCATGCATACACACATATAAATATATTTATACATACATACATACATAGATACATATATAGATAGAGGGAGAAGGGGGGGGAGAGAGAGAGAGAGAGAGAGAGAGAGAGAGAGAGAGAGAGAGAGAGAGAGAGAGAGGATGTATATATGCTTTAGTTCATATGGATGTGACAAGCAGAGTTTAGTTATTTGACATTTATATCTGGTCGGGACTCATCTCACCCTTTCATCTTACCCATCTCATACGAACTAAGAGAAGTTTTCTATAGTAATACAAAATAACACAACTCAAATACATTAAGATAAGAACCTGCAATTCGAGATGTAGGCGATCTCTCCCAACACGTACAAGTCAAGAGGCCAAATTCTAAACTTAAGACTCAAAACTACAAAAATTAGGGCAACCAAATAATTTATTTCAAAAATACAAACAACGCAACTCCTATACATAAAGACAAGCACTTATAATTCAAGAGATAGGGGATCTCTCCCAATCCCTAACCCTAACACTTGCAATTTGAGAGGTAGGCGATCTCACCCAGCCCGACTCCTAGGACTCAATACAACAAACTTATATTATAACCCTAGCCCTAAATATATTATCTCTATTTATACCCCACAATAATAAAAATAAAATTACTAAATTGCCCTTAATTGCCAGCATAACACCATTCTTTTCTAAATTAGCCTTTTTTGTTTTGAATTTGTCAAGCTTGTGGAAAACGGCCAATGTTACTGCAGAATTGCATTCTTCATAATAGGAAATTACTGCATCGTACAGTTTCTGCAATATTTACTGACAGGTGTTGATAATTTGAAAGTTCTGTATGTTTTTGCCAGATTATAAATGTGTACAACCAAGAATATGAGAGTGGAGCTGCATTCTGGCCAGATGTTCAGAGACGTGTGATAACTGCATTGATAATAGCGCAACTTTTACTAATGGGTTTGATAAGCACAATGCACGCTGCCAACTCAACTCCACTGCTACTTGTTCTTCCTGTATTAACGATTTGGTTCCACTTTTTTTGCAAACATCGGTTTGAACCAGCATTTGTGAAGTTTCCACTACAGGTATGTCTTAGAATCCGATAAACTTGTGAAGAAATAGTTTCTTCGCGCAAATATTATTTTAAAATCTTCTGAGGTTTTTCATCCCTGTATATTTCATAAAAACTCTTTGGAGCAAAATGTAGTGTTATAGTTTACTTTTAATAACACAAAGAAAATAAGATTTTGTTAGGAGAAAATTCCCATTAATGGGATTTTTGGGATCCATTAGCTTATCTGAAGATGGTGGTGTAGATATCTTTTAACTTTTAGGCACTACCACGATCCAGTGAGATGTTTTCCGTGTATATCCGATCTAGCCCTATGAGAACATTATTTCCTTGTTAATTTTGTTGTCACGTTTCGGCCCGGGGTTGGAATTAATCAAAGGCGGGAACGAACGCTCAGATGGGTGAATTAAATTTTATATTTTAACTCACAATTTAACAAATGAAAGAGCTACTAAAAATTAAATTAAAACGGTATAATTTATAATTACCTCTTTGATGGTTATCCACGTCTTCTATAAATGTTTTCCTGTCTATCGTTCATCTTTTAATAATTTAATTAAACCTGAAAAGTTAGTTAAAACAACTGTGAGCTAAAGAGCAGTAAACACTCATACTTCTAAACTAAAGTAATACAAGGAAATGAAAGAATAATATGCATGACACCTAAGCTTCTTTATACATCAATATAAACATTTAAAATGCTGTGTCGGGATCTATATCATTATCATATCAATATCATCTTATATATATATAACCATCACATAAGACATTCCCCAAAAATTTGTGTCAATTAAAACACATTAATATCAATATCTTTTTTTCATTTACGTGCACGGGTACTTAGTATTCCTCTACTAGTACCATCAAGGGATGCTCACATTCAAACATGCTATAAATCATTTCATTTTCATTATAAATAACATACACGTGTAGTAAATAAGTATAACTTTGCTAATCATTCACATTTATTTTGAAATGGTCAAATTGAAAAATAAGTCGGAATAATCATATTCTAATTGTTGTAACAAGATATCTTGGCTAATGCAATTTTAATACAAGTGATGTAAAAGAAATACAACATTATTATCATAATTTAGAAGTAAAATTACTTACCTTGATTGCCGATTAATTTTCTATTTGATTTGTCCTGATATTGATCCCTCTATAGTTGGAAGCATAACAACATATAAATTTTAATTAGTTTATTTAATAAGCTATTATCATTTCATTACTTATGTTTAATCATACTTAATTTCTATTATATATATATATATGTCTTATTGTTATTATTATGATTATTATTATTATTATTATTATCTTGATTATTATTATTATTATTATTATTATTATTATTATTATTATTATTATTGTCATCATCATCATCATCTTCATCGTCGTTGTCGTCGTCATCATCATCATCGTCATCATCTTCTTTCTACGCACAAGGTTCAACCAAGCACCCCGCACGACTCACAATCTTCTCATTACTTCTCCCCATTCCATTCATTTGGCTCGTCCCTTCCCATTCTCTTCCGCGACTCTTCATTTCTCCTCCATTAAGAATAGAACCGTTACATTTATGACTTTATGTCTACTGAATGTTTCAGCGCTTGCACATAAATATAAAACAAGAAAATTGTTTCTCAATGAAACGAGCCTTTGCCTTTTTTATTCGTCTTTGGGTTCATTTGATGTGTATATAGAGCAAATTACGAGGATTTCATAAAGTTTAAGTTGGCATTCAAATGGCTGATGAGTTGCAAGATTCAGTCGAGATTTAGGCCAAGACTTGTCAAATAGCTTTTTTGAGCTTTCCCCATTTTAGGTAAATTTACATACATACCAAACTATTCTTATGTATTTAAATATCTAACGCCTAAACTCATATTTACATTTATATCGCTTTGGTGTTGCAAACATATGCAGGACAAGATATATTTAACTTTTACAAAATAAGTAATAGGGATATTTTTTAAGTGATATTAAAGAATTAAGTGTTATGGGTGTAAATGCATATGAACTGTATGGTATGTTTGTAAATGTCCCATGTATTAACAGATTTATATACCTCCCACCAAGCTTCTTCTTCATTAAAATCCTGAATTTTAAAAATATCTACCTGATATACTAGGATACAACCACATTTAATATTTAGGCAGTTTATGTTCAAGGATTTACTAAACTTGAATCTTCAGGATTTACTACTTAATTAAACATTATAAAATGATGAAATCTAGCAAAATTTCACTCGTTTTAAATCTTTTTTGAACCCAAACAGCCCCAAAAACTCGTGTTAATTCCCTTTTTCTTCCAACAAAATGATTCTATCTAGCAAATCTTCAACTTTTACTTGTTAAATATGAGAACTAAAAACTATTTTTATCCCCGCAGGATGCAATGGTGAAGGACACGTTAGAGCGTGCCATCGAGCCAAACTTCAACCTGAAGGCCTACCTCCAAGACGCTTATATCCATCCAGTCTTCCGTAAGGATGAGTTTGGCCAGCCATTGGCTATGGATGACGAGGAGAACGTCCTTGTGCCCACTAAAAGAAATTCTCGGATGAACACTCCTGCGGAAAGTAAGCGTGGCTCTGATATTGAAGATACTGAAAATTAAAATCTTTCTTACAACCAAGTTTTTTTTTCTTATTTTTATTTTGCACTCAACTTTAAGCTTTATTAGAAGATGTGTTTGTTATAGTTCTCGTAGCATGGCATGAAGCCCTGCTTCTCACTATATACATTACATAATGCTACAGCGAGAATTTTCTTTTTTTTTTTCTTACCTATTCAAAACTACATTTAAATACAGAACCTTATTCTCAACTTGAATTTGGTTACGGGGTCAAAGCTGTGTTCACATTTGGATCAAGAAAGCTTTGTTGGTGATTTGATAACAAGAATGTCTGATGTTTGTTGGCATTTAGAGTCAACCAGTGTAATCAAGGATAATATTAGCTACAGTTTATTAATAAGCTGCTGCGTAGAAGCTGTTGTAGATAAACTGGCTGCCTCGCTTCCTCTCGATTAATCCCGAGAACAGCTGCACCGCACTTTTCAAAATTTGCTGCTCTCTTGGCTTTCGGTACAAACTATTATTCCTATAATTATTATTTAGAAGGTTCACATACATATCACAATGACTATCTATTTACATATCTGAAGACTATGTACATTCCACTTCACCTATGTATGAAAATGTATATTTCACCTTTTAAAAGTTAAAATCATTATATTTGTAATGTGATATAAAAGATTTAGTTATAGATATAAAAAGTAAAATTTAGGTGTGCATATGTAAATACAAAAGAATTGGGTGTTATGTATGTAAATACCCTTTTTTTTCTTTAATTTTATATCATATTTAAAATATGACTATCATTAATTTTAAAAATTACAAGGACTTTATAACGTATAAGCAAAACGATATAAATATAAAAGAAAGGATTTGATGTTGGATGTCTAAATACCTAAAAATGTATGAAATATATATATTTAAAAAAAGAATATTTTTTTTTATAAATATTTCATTTGATGCATGAATGAGTTGTTTATATATGATTCTTTTATGATAATTAGGGGTTTATAAACAAAATTAAGAAGCTCGATTAATTACTTTATAATCAATTAAAATCTCATCTTTTAAATTTTGTGGGCCATTCACTAAAAATCATTCTTGATATTATTTCTTCTACAAACGAAACCTCATTTAATTAGCTAATGAGTAGATCTCAAATCTAACTCAAATAATTATAATTAATTAGCATTTATATGCATAGCACCGAAAACAATGTTATTTAGTATTTACAAATATAGCACCGTCTTTTATCCATTTTTCAAACTCTCAATCAAATATCAAAATTCATGATAAAACTCCAACTCATGTTTTTCATTTTTATCGACTTCTCAATTGTTTGAACATGGCATGCGTAAAATAAATCAATTTATTAGTTCAAATATCAAATTTTATAAATAATAATATTTCAAGTGATATATATATATATATATATATATATATATATATATATATATATATATATATATGTATATATATATATATATATGTAATTATCCAATATCTGAGCTTGTTCGTATGAATATGAGAATAAGCGGGAATGTTTTTGGAATACGAGGCTAATTGGTTTGTTTGAAGTAATATATATATTACTTATATATATGTTTGTGTGTGTAGATATAGTAGTTAAATAAGTAGATATATATTTTAAAAAAGTTATCAATAAATTTTTAGTCTTGAAATTTTGAGAGATTTGATTTTACAAACTTATTTTACCTTTCGAAAAATTTTGAAATAATGTGTGTGCGTGTTTACCGTAAACCCTAAACTCTAAACCCTAACCCTTATTTTGCCTTTCTAAAATTTTGGAAATAATATGCAACTAAAGATAATTATAAATTTTTAATGCACCAACTAACTTTCCCAAATGCACAAATCACTTGTCAAATTAGAGCTTCAAATGAAATGAACGAAGTTCAGTCTAAATTTGTTCAAGCTTTATAAGTTCTTACGGGTAGTTTTTATTCATTTCTTTGATTTCCAGATATTATACTTCCTTTAGGCAATTTTTCATTATTTTCTAAAGTTTATCCGATACTATGTAATTTTTAATAATATGTTTACTTACTAGGGAGTGATATATATATATATATATATATATATATATATATATAGTATACTTTTCTTCTAAAAGAACAAAATTATAATGTCAACAATAAACTTAAGAAAAAAATATTTTTATCATATCATTCTTCAACTACAAATAAGTATATCTAAGGAAATTTTAAGATAATGTTGTGATGTTTCAATATAAAAATGCAGAAAGTTTGGTTGTTTTATTATTTATTTATTTATTGAGAAATTTAAGGGCCAGTAATAAAACTAACAACAATGCTCAAAACTATAAAATAATATGTATATAGCAACAAAAAGAACTCAGGAAAATTCCTTGCAACATGGGGTAGAGGACTACTTCCTAAGCTACCCAAAAGAGCAGTCATGTAAGAGGGAAAATTATTACATCCAGTGTAAAGATAAAGATTAACATCCGAAGTTCAATAGCATTTACAACACATGTTCGTTTAGTAGACCGACTTTGGATAATAAAAAAAGTGATATTTAGAGCTGAACTCGGACCAAAACAAGCCTATAATTTGAAAGAAGATGATATATTCAAATACACATGCCTCTGCCTTCATTTCTTATTTACTCTCTGAGGTTTTCTATTTTGTGTCCAAGCTTGCATTCATTTTCTTTTTATATTCTAAGATTTCCTTTTAGGCTTTTCTACAGTATATTGAATAGAGCGACATTCACGAAGGTTGGCTATATAAAATCTGCTTAACACTCAACAAAACAATTTTAAAGATGGGAAGTAAAAAGTTTGGCGAGAAGAATGAAATTGAGGTGAGTTTAATTGTTATTAAAATATATAGCATTAATTTGTATTGTTTGAAGAGTTTGTAGTTTAAATCAATGTATTTTTATATTAATTTATCATGTTTAAATCATATATAATTTTGTTTTGTAGTTTGTGTCAATGTATTTTAATAATATAAGCTTTCATTTGTTCGATTTTTTTTGCTAGTAAATATTTGCCAACTTTTAGAGCAGAAACTTTAATATAGGAAATGTAGAGAAACAGAATATATGATTCATTTGTGAGAAAAAATATCATATATATATCACCACTACAACAATTTTCTAAAATATGTTAAACCTTTATGAATAGTAATTTTCAAATTATTAAGATGTATAACATCATAATTTGTTATTTTTACATCATATGACCAAAAGATAAGGTTCATTTGTGAGGAAAAAATACAACATATTTATCTGTACCACCATTATACCCACCATTTGTCTAATACATAGTAAAACATTTAGAACATAAATTTTTAAACTAAAATGTGCATAGCATCATAATTTATTATTTCTTGCATCAGAGGATGAGAAGATATAATTCATTTGTGAGAAAAAATATAATATATTCATTTATGTCACCACTGTACCCACCATTTTTGTAAAACATGGTAAAACTTTTTGAACATAAATTTTCAAACCAAACAAGTTCATAGACATTATAATATATTGTTTCTCGTATCAAAGGACCAGAAGAAATAGTTCATTTGTAAGAAAAAGATAATATATCCATCTCTGTCCTTATTATACTATCACTATGCCATCATTTTATCACAACATGATAAAATTTTTCAAAAAAAAAAAAAAGATGAACAACATCATAATCTATTCTCTCACATTTAACGACTAGAAGATATGATTCATTTGTGAGAAAAATATAATACATCCTCACCACCGCTACACTACTATAGTACTACTTGTTGGCCTCACTTTTGAGAAAAATATAATATATGATTCATTTAAATCAATGTATTTTTATATGGACTTATCATGTTTAAATCATATATAATTTTGTTTTGTAGTTTGTATCAATGTATTTTATAATATAAGCTTTCATTTGTTCGATTTATTTTGTTAGTAAATATTTGCCAACTTTTAGAATAGAAATCAGAATATATGATTCATTTTGTGAGAAAAATATCATATATATATATATATATATATATATATATATATATATATATATATATATATATATATATATATATATATATATCACCACTATACCACAACTACAACAACTTTCTAAAATATGGTAAACCTCTAAGAACAGAAATTTTAAAATTATTAAGATGTATAATATCATAATTTATTATTTTTTACATCATATGACCAAAAGATAAGGTTCATTTGTGAGAAAAAATAATAATATATTCATCTATACACCCACTATACCCACCATTTGTTTAAAACATAGTAAAACATTTTGAACATAAATTTTTAAACTAAAAGATGCATAATATCATAATTTATTATTTCTCGCATCAGAGGATAAGAAGATATAATTCATTTGTGATAAAAAATATAATATATTCATTTATGTCCCCACAATACCCACAATTTTTGTAAAACATGGTAAAACTTTTTGAACGTAAATTTTCAAACCAAACAAGTTCATCGACATTATAATATATTGTTTCTCGTATCAAAGGACCCGAAGAAATAGTTCATTTGTAAGCAAAAAATAATATGTCCATCTCTTTCCTTACTATACTATCTTTATGCCATCATTTTAGTACAACATGATAAAATTTTTCAAAAAAAAAATAATAATAATAAATAAGACGAACATCATAATCTATTCTCTCACATTTGACGACTAGAGGATATTGTTCATTTGTGAGAAAAATACAATGCATCTTCACCATCACTACACCATTATAATACTACTTGTTGACCTAACTTTTGTGAGGATCATTTATGATTCATTTTGAAAAAGGAAGTCTACCAATATCCAATATTGACCTCCCAAATCTTATCAAAGGTCACTAAACCCTAAAGTCTAGCGTAAAACCCTAATGAAGCCTTTTTTAGATATTGGTAGACCCTAATTTGGGGACATCTTACAATGATCATATGAATAACATTAAACCCTAATTTGGGGACACATTGACGAACATCTCAACCCTTGACCTAACTGGTCAAACTTTGATCAAAATGGACTCATTGACCAATTGGTCAACCTTTGATATAACTGGTCAAAATTTGGTCAAAATGGACCCACTAACCACCACATTGACCAATAGGTCAACCCTTAACCTAATGTTGACATCACTTTTGGTTGAGGTCTAGTTTTTCTTTAGAATAACCTAGGATCTAGCCATAGGACTCTCCTGGTGACTTTCTTAGAAGACTAGTCATGGTACCCTCACCATAGAAATTCAAACTTTTCTCACTTTACTGGGAGTTTTCATATGCTTAAGGCCTAACCTCTAGTTTGTGGGAGGAAGAGACCAAGCATAAGGAAGCCTAGGGGAAGTCTCCCAATAGGTGGTCAGGCTATAGGATCTACCACGGAGGTCTGGAACTCACACCACACTTATACAACACACTCACAACCCTAAACAAGACACATCCCACTTTGATCTCCTAACTATTTGGAAACTCATGTAAGTGGTTTACCCAAGCTCTTAGCCTCAGGCTAGGGTTTGGCTAGTACTAACACATAGAGAACCAAATGAGGGTAAAACATCATTAATCCCCCCTTGGCTCACCTGACCACCCTGGACACCAGCCCTGGCCCTGCCGGCCACCCTAGTGGCTGGAAAATGCTAAAACCGAGAGCCACCCCCTCTCAAATTGAACTCAAACTCCACCCTATGGCCAAGTCAGCTTAAAATTGCCATTGGAACTCATCTGCCCTCCACCTAGATAGTTGAATCCACCCTTCACCAGCCCCTGAGCTCAGCCTAATGGCCATGGCCATAAATAGACCTCTCCTCGACCAAAACCAGGTGTTGAACTTTTCTCAAGAAAACTTCGCCAAATTGATTCAAGAGCTTCCCTGAGAGGTCCTAAGAGTGATCCCACTTTCTTCAGCCACTGATTCCCATTGTCGGAGCTCAATTTCAGAGCTCAAATTTGGCCGGAAACTAGGACATATTTCTCCATAGCTCCACAGTGCACCAAATTTCAATTAACTGCACCCACACCTTCCCAGCAGTGAAAGAGAAGGATCCCCCATCAAAGCCCCATCACAGAAGGCCTCTACACCAGATTTCCACCAACACCTGAAATTGGGCCTGGTCAAGTTTGGGTCTAGACAATTCACCAGAGCAAAAAGCTCCATCTGGAGGTTCTTTGGGACCAATTGAAGCTGCTACAACCATCTGATTGAAGCCTCCCCTCTCAGACAAAGGTATTGGACTCACTCTTCCTTTTGAGCTTTTCTTCGTCCTCCATAATTGTACACTGTATTTCATACCGTATCAACTGTATGGATAGGTTTGTCTAGGCTAGATGAAGCTCTAGGAACAAACCCCATGCGATTTTGTTGAGTCTAGCTCGAGATCTTAGGTCTAGAAAGTGGATAGTTTACGGGCTAGGGCAGGTGGGGACGATGACCAGGAGCCATCAGATCGCGCGTGTAATGAACGGATGGCTAGGATTGCGCCGAACGAGCTCTTGATACATAAAGCGTGCGCTGACTCAGAAGGCGGTGCTCAACCAGAAGGAGACGCGTGTGCTTTCGACCCGCAATAGGTTTACGTGGCGCCGACGTGGTTAAGTAGGAAAATATGAATTTTCTGAATTATTTAAATCACCTGAACTTTAAAAATCCATAACTTGGTGTAAAAAAATCATAAAAATAAAATAAAAATACTCTCTTGCTCAGTGAACAGAGGAAAATAATGTGGAAATAGTTTGAAATTTATTTAATGCATGTATAATTTTTAATTAATTAAATACCCTCGGTAGTATTTTAATTCTCCATGCATGTAAACATTTCACCATGGCTTGCCATTTTAGCATGTGGTAGCCTCTGTCATGGGGGACCTTCCCTAATTTTTCCAAAGTCAGAGGAGACCCCTATGAAGAGTTCTATATTTTCCAAGTTTAGGTATCTATTTTCATATATTAATTATAATAAATAGAATGTTGATTATTAAAATTTAGAAAAATCATGGTAGGTTCTTTATGACCAGAGGACCCTAGGATAAAATTTTCATAGGATAAATCATTAACAAATAACCTAATTAACAACTTGGCTTAAAACTGAATTTAAATTAATTTGAGCTCATTAAATATGAAAATCACTTAAAAAAATTCTCCACTGTATTTCAAAGGTTAGAGAACTCCCCATAAAAATTTCATGGCATTTGGGATTCATTTGGTTACATAAATGAATTTTCTAAGTAAAATGATAATTTTTAACATTAAACTAATTTTAATAATTAAAATATAACTCAAAAAATTGTAAAATTGGTTTTGGGAGTTCTCTGTGATCAGAAGATTCTTTTAAAAATAAAATTGGGATTTTCACAAAATTTTCATTTTTAATCATATTTTTAATATTTAAATAATTAAATAATAATAAAAATTACAAAAATATTAAAAATCACCAAATTGTCACTTTTGATTTACTAATAACTTAGGAACCATCCTCATAATTTTCCTAAAAATTAAAATATCAATTTTTAAAGTCTTAAATCAATTTTTAAAAGGCTAAAATGAATTTTCTTTATTTTTCACTAAAATAATTCTAATAATTAAAATAAAAATCATAGAAATATAAAATTTGTTTCACTGGGTTCCCTGACCTCAGAGGGACTTAAGAAAAATATAAAATTTAATTTTTAACCCTTAAAATATTTTATAATTAATTAAAACTCCAGAACTTAAAATAATTCTGGAAATTAAATTAAAACTCAAAAAATCATTAAATTTAGTCCAAGTGGTCTTCTAGTCTAGGTCAACCTCCCATAAAAATTTCAAATGTATATATTTTGTTTTGGACTAGTTATTGAATTTCCATTGGAAAACCCTATTTTTGCATGAAAATAAATATATAAATTAAATTAAAAATTAAAAAATCACATTCTCCTCTAATGTTTTAATTAACCCATAAGTGGGGTGCATAAAAATTTTAAAGTCATTTGAGCTAAATTTAATGAATTATGAATGATAAAGGCCTTTAGGGTTAAAATTATAATTTTGGAAAATTTAGCCTTAATTAATATTTAGGTTTAATCAAAATGGGAAAAGGGCAATAAACGATCTTAATTATTATGTTGGATGATTGAAACATTAAGGAACACATGGTAGAAATCCATTGCAATCTTATCACATCAAAATTAAATATTTAAATTTCTTTAATTATTATAATTTGGAAGAAAAATCAAATTAAAAGAACCTTAAAGTTAGGGGTTGATTTTGGAAGTTAATATTCCACTAAATTATTTCCCCTTCATTTGATGTTCAAATGATAAATCAATATTTTGATAAGAATCACAATCATGAAAGTCATAAAATTTCCTTTTCTAAAAAAAACATAAAAATACCTATTAAAACTTAAGGGCTTAGTAATGAGCTATGCTTAATCAAAAGAATTGACTAACTAAAGTTAGAAAAGAAAAGATGATTAATTTTAAAATACCTTTTTTAAAAAACATTACAAGCCCATCAAAATTTGGTAAATTCTTCCATAAGTTAAATTTTGCCTCTAAAGGTCCACCCACATAATTCCTAAGTAATGCACTAAGTGATAATTACTGAACCGCTCCATGAACTTTACTTAAACTTAATATGACTAGAATTTTATATAAAAGTGTATAAAGATATTCAATATTCACAGAGTTACTTTTATCAACACAAGTATACGTATCGCTTAAGTAATACAGGGCTCAAATGAAGTCCTGGATATCGATCCCACAGGGATAGTTCAGAGACTACGGACTAGGATTATAGAAACCAATTCAGAATCACAACCTTGTAAATCAAATTGCCTATCTGTCACTAATACACAATCGTAAATAAGATGGAAATTAAAATAAACTAATTCTACTAACAATTAACTATTTCTACTAATAAAGTGAGGTTCAATATATAAGCAAACATCCTTCTCCTTATTAAGAAATTTAAGTGAATGGATAATTAGAATTAGTTTAAAACTGTGTTGTAACAAATTGGAGCATACCTATTCTTTACCCTTTTGTCCAGGCATAAAGAACATTGACTAATCCTATGCTTGGTTACTAAATCTGCGGCTAGGCTGGGAGGATACCGGCTCTCACTTCGGAGCTCCCACGTTCCCCTTGCCTGAGGGCTAACATATACACTTCAGCACCCAAACGATAGGACCGAATTGAGGATTTAGTCTGTCAATCTAAAATCTCCAATTCTAAGCCAGATAAATAATATTTCTCTATTTATTTGCACCCTACTTTCAAGGACTTTGACCTCCCTGAATCTTGGATGTAATCTTTACTTTAGTTGTTAAGCTCAACATATTTGAACAAATCAATTGGCCAGATTGAAAGTAAATTAAGATTTAAGTGAAATGATTATCACAACTTCTTTAAAATTCTCTTGGCACACTAATTTAAATCACCATTTCACAAAAATTGCAAAACAAGGAGAAAGATAAAGAAACTACTCAGATTTCAAGGAGAAGATACGACAAAACTTGAATTTCATAAATAAAAGCAAAGTTATACAAACTAAAATAAGTAAATACAACTTATCTCGAAATCCTCCCCAAGCAAACTCCTTGAAGTTTTTCTGAATCTCTTCCTTTCTTTACAACATGCAGAATTCTCCTTCGAAACGACAAGGAGGAAGAAATCTCTCTTTCCTTCCACTCTTACAATCTCTCGAAGAATTCCTCACAAATAACACTAATTGAACTCACTATCTAATACTTTAATGGTACCACCAACACTAACCAACACAATGGACACACTATTGACTCACTATAGACTCGGTGGACTCTCTAGACACACACATTTTCGGCCTCAAATTGTTTCTTTTAAAGTTGTAGAAGAGTTTCCAAGAGTTGCCCAAGCATCCCTTCAAAATTCGTCCACATTCAATGTACCTTGTGAGAGAACTGTTGATCTCACCGTCGGTGGCCTCGATCTCGCCGTCGGCGGCCTTCTAGAATACTTGGCTTTGGACCCTCTCTCATAAGGCCCGCTGTCGGCAGCCTCGATCTCATTGTCGGCGACCTCGATCTCGCCGTCGGCGGCCTTCCTTGTAATATATTTTCTGAACTCTCGAGAAAATTCCGCCGTCGGCTCCGTCGATCTCGCCGTCGGCGCCTTAGATCAAATCTTCATATTTTGGTCTTTTTTGCTCCAAATTCGCTCTTTTTACATTTTTTCGCTCCAATGTCCATAAATCAACTTACCTGCAACAAAACATCAAAAATACCTTTCTTTAAAGTGCAATATCATCAAAATTACTATAAAATAGGCATGAAAATATCAACATATTTTCAGTGGGTCAAAATCTCCCAAACTTAACTATTACTTATCCTCAAGTAATTTTTAGTACTATATAAAAGTTATGATTAATTGTGGTAAAGTTTTAATCCAGGAATACTATAATTTTGATTTAAATAAATATCATAGTAAGCCTTCTTAGAAAGATTTTTAAGTAATTAGATTAACTTTGCAGATATAAAGCTATCTAGTCATCAAATCCAAGAGTTCTAGTCATCTATTTATTTCAGGAATGACTATATGTTGCAACATTAATTCTCTTAGAATATTCAGATGATAGGAAATTCATGAGAACACTACTAGTAAAGAAACTAGTCCATAAATATAAGTTCATAAATGTATTTAGTTTTTTCTTTAGGTTAATCCAAGTGAAGCCAATTTTTGATAAGACATCTCCTCAAACTTCTTCTCACTTACTTTTTCTTTTCTTTTCATTTGGATTCCTTTTCAATCATATATATATATATATATATATATATATATATATATATATATATATATATATATATATATATATATATATATATATTCTTTTCTTTTCGAGGATTGTTTTTCAATCCTTTCTTTTTCTTTTTCTTTTTCAAGTGAGGATTACTATATCTGGATAACAGTTAATATTTCCTCCCCCCTCCCCCCTAAACTTAAAGTTTTCAATAATAGAAAATACAGGTGGAAAGAAAAACTCTAAATATAAATCATACTTTTGTACTTTAGGCATTTTCTTCTCTGAAATTTTTGTAGGTTCTTCTCAAAAAATTTTACCTTCAACTGACCTGTAATATTAGAAACGTTTTTTACACATATAACATATTAGCGAATTTGTTGGGGTAATGAAATTTTGAAATAAGTACATAAAACAAAATATTTAACAACAACAATTATACTACACAATACAATACCTAATAACAATTGCATTTCACAGCACAATAACAATCAATCTACTATTTTAACTTAGAGTCCACAATTGCAATTACAATTAAAATCTATACATTACAATCTATCCAGAATTAAAATACAAATTACAAACAAAATACATATCTTAGAAATTAGTAAAGTTCATGTCGGCATATTTTTAGGTTGAGTGTTGTATTTTGAAAAGGGGGTCACCTACAGAAATTTTCGGCGAATTTTTAATTTAATTTAAATAAATAATTTGAAAAGTAGTATTTGGTTTTTTAAAAATTTTTTAAATTTGAAAATTTCAAGATATGAAATCAAACTGATCTCACATCCTGAATAGTTTATATAAACGGGCACCGCACAATAAACCGTGTATCTATCCCGAAGAATAGACACACTGCTTGACAATGGGGCTCGATTAAATAAACTAGAATGGTTTGTGACATCCGTTTGGTCTGCGAACCAATTTTATAAGCCGACAAGTTCCCTCGCTTAATATGAAAACATTAAACGGGGTTTATATTACTCGGGTTCTTAAAATTCCCTATAAGGGCAAGCCACTATAGTTAATTACATCTTAAGTGATGGGAATCACCTAAGAAAACTCTCGATAATAATCGGTAGTTCGCTCTCAAGAATTTCAAAGTTTAAGTTTTCGAGGATTGAATTTTGGAAATTCAATAGGACCTGGATCAAATTTGGAACATTATATCTTGGGAATTCAAAGGAGGAAAGGTAGGAGAAATCACAGATTCGAAGCGAACTTCGGTAATTTCCCGACTATCCTATTGTTTGGCTCGAATTTAAGAATGCCCTAATGTTTATTTAATATCTTGATCTTGCCAATTTTAATTAATTAGGACTTATATTCGTATGATGCGATCACACAAATAGCACTTGCGAGATGTGAGGGTTTAGGTCGTATCGAACGATTACCTCGGAGTCCTAAGACCGGTTCAGGGCTTAATTTACATGACATGATCATGCAAATGCCTAACGAAGAGTTGAGGATTTATGTTGCACTAGACAAACTACCTCGAAGTCCTATGGCTTGGTTATTTAGTTCTAAGAAAGTTTCTTTGAAGTAGACTCGGGTTTCTTGATGACGATGGCCGTCGTTGCCCACCATGCTCCGAGCTCCTCGTTGCAAAGGTTTAGTTTTAGAAGTCATAAATCGGGAGATGAGAGAAGTGTTCGGTTTAGAGAAAATCTTAAAATCCAGGTGTTTTTTAATATTTTAATTAAACAAATCTTAAAGTTGATTATAACAACACCGGTTAAGATCCCACGGTTCCATCCTTCCGGCATCGTTATTTTTATCGGATTCACTTAGTCCGGATGAATTTCCTAAACTCAATCTGAATGAGTTCCACACTTTCATTTAGACCGTGGGAAATCCCGTTAGCAACACGTAGGTTACATCATCCGAGGTATTCCCGATCATCCAACAAGACGTTTTAATTTAGTTGTAGTTGTAGTTTTGTTGTTCTGTTTGTGATTAAATTTTGAGTTGTTTTATATTCTGAAATGTTGTGGCGGTGAATTTTATCTTGCAATGACTTTTAATTTAGTTTTGGTTTCGGTTTTAGGGACTATCCTAAAGGTGTGGGTTTTCATGCAACGATTGTTTATCATGCAAGAAAAGTAAGTGCGATGCGATTAAATAAATTGCAATAAGGTAAATTGCAATAAAAGGAAAGCGTACCTGGAGGGTCTTCCCGTCATCCCAAGCTGCACTTAAAACACAATTAGAATATTTAAGTATTTAAAGCAGATTCCTAGGTAAAGCTAAGGGAAGGGTTATGGTTTTCTACCAAGTTCCTAATCCTATAGCTAGTCATCTCATATGACGTCTAGGTTCTTGTATTTTGGTTTGAGGACGATTTTCTTCATCAAAGAACAACTAAGTTCAGTTGTTCTTATAAATATCCTATCATATCGAGGAAGTGCTTAAGACGAGTCTTAAACATCTTTTCAACATTTCTAGGATTATTTTAAGTCCAAGAGAATTTAATTATACAAATGAATTAATCGTCCGGTAGTTTAAGTTTTGTTATCTTGCTCGATGAACTAGGACATTTGAATATCCTATAAGTGAAGTAACACTTCACTTAATGCTCCGTTAGGAGTTATGACAACAAAAGCTTTCGAGGGCAAATGGATGTTCAAGTGGTTCATGATTTAATTTCGGTTAATGGATTTAAGTTTGGAATAGTGTTCAAGTTGTTTTAGATTTATTTTTGAATCCTTTATGTCTTAGGTGATGTTATACTTAATTTAATTTAATTTGATGTAATTTAATTTAATGTGGTTTAATTTAATTTAATTTAAGTTAATTTAATATAATATGATTTAATTTAATTTAATTTAATTTGATTTAATTTAATTTAATTTAATGTGATTTAATTTAATTTAATTTAATTTAATTTAATTTAATTTAATTTAATTTAGTTTAATTTAATTTAATTTAATTTAATTTAATTTAATTTAATTTAATTTAGTTTAATTTAATTTAATTTAATTTAATTTAATTTAATTTAATTTAATTTAATTTAATTTAATTTAATTTAATTTAATTTTTAATTTTTAATTTGATTTGATTTAATTTAATTTAATATGTTTTAATTTAGTTTAATTTAATTTGTTTCAATTTAATTTAATTTAATTTAATTTAATTTTTTAATTTTAATTTAATATTTTATTTTAAAAGGGTTTGATTTAAATAATTTAACTTTAATTTAATTTAATGATTAAGTCTTTTAGCATTTTAAATCTTAAGTTTGAATTATTATTTTAATTAGGAATTAAATATTATTGAGATGATTAATTTAGGGATTCTTAAATTAAAGAACAAATCTCTTAATAACATCCCTATTTTAATAATTCAAAATTTATTATTCTTCCCAAATTTAATTAATTATTTTAATTAAAGTTCATTTCAATTATTTTAAATTGTTTAATAGGTTCCTACCCTTTAATTATTTAAATTTCAATCATCCAAATCAGATTAAGATCAAATATTTTACTCTTTCATTTTATTAAGCCTAAAGTTTTAATTAAGGGTTAAAATTTTAATTACCATTTTGCCCTTCAAGCTTAATAATTTCATAACTCACTAAATTGAGCTCAAATGAATTTAAAATTTTTATGTGACTTCACTCATATGTCAATAAAGACATTAGAGAAGAAAATGTGATTTTTCTGTATTTAATTTATTTATGTAATTATTTTTGGTGGAAAATAAGGATTTCCAAGGAAAATTTAATAATATGACCAAGGAAAAGTTTCTGTCCTTAAGAAAATTGTGGGACATTCCTAATGACTATAGGACCACTTGGACCAAGTTTGGTGATTTTTTGAATTATATTATTTTTATTATAATTATTTTGAGTTTTGGAGTATTAATTAATTTAAAAATAAAATAAAGTTTGAAAAATGAATTTTATATTTTTCAAAAATCTCTCTGATATCAAGGAAATCAGAGAATCAATTTTTATAATTTTCTAATTTTTCTTTGATTTATTAGAATTATTTTAATGGAAATGCTAGAAAATACATTTTTTTATTTTAAATTTACCCTAGGGCTTTAAAATTTAATAACTCATCATAGAGACCTAAGAAAAATATGGGGTTTGTTCCTAAGTGATTAAAATTCAAAATGTGAAATTTTTGTGAATTTTATTATTTTTGTGATTTTTATTATTTTATTAATTATTAAAATATTAAAATAATACAAAAAATCAACTTTTTAGAAAATTGAAATTTTAATTTTCTTAAATTCCCCTAATATCAGAGAGGCTCCAAAACCAATTTGGTGAATTTTTGAAAAGTATTTTGAAAGTTATGAATTTTCAAAGTTTAAATTGGCTAAATGGCTTAATCAACCCATTTAGTAGGGCTAACCAATTCCAATTGACTTCAAATTTTTATGGTGGGTTCCTCTGATCCTGAAAGTCAGTGGAGAATTGATTTCAAGTCAATTTGATGTATGATTAGCTCTAATTAATTAAAGACCTATTTTGGGTGTTTAAGCCAATTAGGGTCATTCCAAGTGAATTAATTCAAAACCTATTTTTCCTAGAGTCCTCTGGTCATAAGAAACATCACCAAATTTTCCTAGAATTTATTTAATAACATGCTAATTATTGGATTTAAAATACTCAAAACAGTGACATGAATTTGAAAAATCAATAACTTCTCATAGGGATGGCCTCTGACATTGGAAAATTCAGGGAATGTTCCCAAATTCAGGAGGCTTCAAAAGCCCTATGGTCTCATGCTATGGTGAATTTCCTATATGCATGGAGAATTAAAACAATGCGGACGAGTAAATAAATCATTAAAAATAAAATGCTTAATGAAATTAAATGATTTCTTTTCCAGATTATTCTCCTCTGTTCACTGAGCAAGAGAGTATTTTTATTTTATTTTTCTGATTTTTCTACACAAAGTTATGCATTTTTGAAGTTTAGGGAATTAAATAAATAAGAAAATACCGTAATTTTCTATTTAAAACGGCGGCGCCGACTCATCCTAGGCGGCTCCGAAGTGCTTGCGTGGCGCTTTCGATTCGACGCCGCCATCCGACTCGGCGATCCGGGGCCCCGCGGGTCATGTACCAACGCGTCGTCCGGCTCGATCCGGGCCGTCCACTCGATACACGCTCGATCCGAGCGGCTCATGGTCATCGTCTACGACCGGTGTGCACCCGTGACCGTCAACCTTCTAACCCTAATTTCTCACTCGATTCTCGACGGATTTTCGTGTTCTTATGCTCTCATGGATTCATCTTGAGGAGACGAACACATCCATACGGTAAACATGTATTTAAATTGACTCAAATTAAATGGAGAATCTCTCGTAAGCTCGGGAAGAAGAGTGAGTCCATACCTTTGCTCGGAGAAGTGAAGCTTCGATCCGAGAGTTGTGTCACCTTCGATTGGGTCCAAGCAAGCTCCGGATGAAGTCCCTTGGCACTGGTGAATTGTCTAGCTATGAAAGTGACCACGGCTCGATCACAAAGCTTGGAGGCTGGAACAAGCCGGGTGGCACTGGGGATGGGGCTTTCGGTGGGAAACTTCTCCTCTTGGTCCGGTGAAGGTGTAGGACCGGTAAATTTGAAGATTGATCCATTGTGAAGAAGTGTCCTGGTTTTTGGGCTAAAGTTTGAGCTCAAAATTGAGCTCGATTCGGAGGAATTGGGCTGGAATTCGAGTGGGGATCAAGTGCTCTATGTGTGGAGAGTGATCTGGAATGATTTTGGCAGAGTTTCCTTAAGGTTTTGTTCAGCACCTCCCCTGGCCGAGAGGAGGTGGTGTTTAAATAGGCATGGCTGGAGGCTCTCCCAGGGGAGTTAGGGCTTGGGATCAGCTGCTCTTGGCATGGGAAGAACAGCCATGGTGGCCATTGGGCATGGGGCAGCTCAGCAAGGTGGAATTCCAAAGTTTGGCCCCTCCCAAGGTCTCGGCCATGGTGTTTTCCGGCGACTCGGTGGCTGGCCGGCCGAGCACTAGTCACCATCTTGTTCGGGTGGGTCGTGGGCGGGGTTTAGTGTAGGCGATTGGCAAATGCCATGTGTAAAAGGCTTGGATTAGAATGGCATGAGAGAAGGCTCATTTTGGCTCAAATTGGTCAACCCATCCCTTTGGGCTAGGTGCACCACCCAAGGCTTGGTTTAGGCTGAAGAGAAAGTGATTTGGCTCGAGCATAATCGGTAGGGTCAAGTCACCATCCAAGCACGATTAGGCATAAGCATGGTTAAGGGGAATCATGGGAGTGGTTAATCACCTTTAGGAATTAAGGAAAGAGTCTCCTCCTTTTGCCCAAAATGGCATGGTGACATGTAAAGAGGCTCTCATGGCTTCCATGTGGCTCATGCATGGCTTCATGGCTCATCTTTGGCTTGGAAAAAGTTAAGTCAATTTCATGGAAATGGATTTAAGAAAATTTTGGTATTTTGATGGGAATTTGTATGGGGCTTAATTTGGAATGGCTTCATGATGAGTTTTGAAACTTAGGGATTGATTTAATTGAAAATATGGTGTAGAGCAATTGTCATATGGGTTTTGGATTGATTTTGCCCCTTTGGATTTTGGTGGAGATGGGCTTTAGGAAGGTTTCATGTAAGTGGGCTTTTAAGTTTCAAAATGGGCTTTTGGGTGGAGATTTTTGCAAAGGGCCATGCCAAATAAATGTTGGGTTTGATTTATGGATGTGTCATGAGTGATTTGAAGCAAGTTGGGAGTGATTTGGGTTTGAATTGGGTTGGATTTGGGCTTTTTAGTGAATGGGCCAATATAGGTCAAATTGGGCTAACTTGGGCCAATGTTGGGCTAGGGTTGAAATTGATGTAAAATAAATGTTGGGAAATGTTTATGGGAGTGTTTCAAAGAGGTTTTGGCTTTGGTTGGGTTTTGATTTTGAGGTTTGGGCTTATTTGGGTTAGGTTTGGGTTTAGGTCAAAATTGGGCTTTTTGATTTTGGGTTGAATTTGAGTGGGTTTTGGGTCTAAATTTTGGGCAAATCATGTTAGTGTTTTGTTTATGGGGATGTTAAGGAAGGTTTAGAAAAGATTTGGGGTTAATTGGAGTTGAATTGGGTGAGTTTGGGCTAAGTTTGGGTCATGGGTCCAAATTAGGCTTTAAGGCCAAAAGTGAAATTGGATCCAAATGTCAATCAAATTGGACTTGGATTTGGTCTAGATTGGTTTTGGGGATGTTGAATTGAAGTTTAGAATTGAATTAGACCAGAATTTGAGTCAATTGGGTAGGTTTGGTTTGACATTGGGTTCATTTTGGGTTAAAATGGGTCAAATTGGGGGTTTTGATAAAAGTGGGGTAAATTGACAAAGTTGGCCCATGGTGTAGTTGAAAAAAATGAAATTGGGAATATTTGGGATTTTCTGGAATTTTATGGGAATTTTCTGAATTTTTGGATTTTTTTGGCTAAGAGGGGCATTTTGGGTATTTGGAGGGTATTGGGAGGTATTTTTGGAATTTTTGGTATTTTTGGGTATGGATGATCAATTTGAGTAATGTGGGAATGTTTAGGATTGATTTTGAGTAATTTAGGTGATTTTGCAAATTTTGGGTGGTTTCGAGGGTTTTGGGTAGAGTTAAGCGGGTGTAGGGTCCCGGGGGTCAAAAATTAAAAATTTGCAAAATTGAAGATTAGGTGAATGTAAGTGGAATGAAACCATTTTGGTTGAGCCATGAAGCCATATCAAGCCCACATGAGCCATGAAGGGACTCATTTGAGGCATCCACTATGTTGTTCCTAACCCTCTTAGCCAAGGGCTTAGGGGTTAAGGACCATCCATGTGAATCACCTTTATGAGTCAGGAGGTCAAGTTGGGTATGGGTGTGGTTTTAAGAGGTGTGTGAAAGTGTAGTGCATAAGTGTAGTGTGTGTGTAAGTCAACCCTTCACCAGACCAGGCCACCCAGGGCAGTCCTAAGGCCAAAGAGTCCTATAGGAACTCATCCTTTAAACTTCCACATTTGATCTCGACCCTCTAGGTGATTAGGGGTCTACAATCAAGTTTGTGGAGTTTGCGGGGAGTTAGGAAGTGGTTTGAATTTCTAAGTGGTGGGTCCCAATTCTAATCCTCTAGGATAGTCGAAGGAAAAGCCTAAGGCTAGATCCTAAGTACTAAAGAGAAGAAGAGAAGACCTCATCGAAAATGAGGTCAACAAATGGACCCCCAATAGGTGTGGTGTGCTAACCAAGCACACCGCGCGTATTGGCGTTGACCGAAAAGATCAACAAAACCAACACAGATGTCCAAGTGACACACTTGGGACGAAGTAGAAGAATTCCCGCTGGGGAGTGTCAAGTATATCTTTGGGACTGGAGATTCCTGAACTCCCTCGGGGAAAGGAAAAGGAGGTGAATCCCAAATCACATGATGCGGGGAATTTCAATTTAGATTTCGGTTTGTTTTGGTTTAAGTTTTGATGTGTAAGTTTAGATTTTGAGTTCTCATTTAGATTGAAGTTTTGTTAAGATTAATTTGAAGGATTTGATTTGAAATGAAAATTGAAATTTTGTGGTTTTGGATGTAACATCCTCGACCTCAAAAGAAAATTGAATTGATTGGATTGAATCATTACAATGAGGAGAGATCTCGAGCAATGTGGTATTGGATGTAAAATCCTTAACCTCGAGAGTTTGATTTTGATGTATTTCATTGCGATAGGGAAAGAGTCCTAAAGCAATGCGGTCTCGGATGTAAAATCCTCGACCACTAAGAGTTTGATTTTGATGTATTTCATTGCGATAGGGAAAGAATCCTAAAGCAATGCTGTCTCGGATGTAAAATCCTCAACCCCAAAGGTTTAATTTTGATGTATTTCATTGCAATAGGGAAAGAATCCTAAAGCAATGCAGTCTCGGATGTAAAATCCTCAACCCCAAAGGTTTAAATTTTGACGTATTTCATTGCGATAAGGAGAGAATCCTAAAGCAATGTAGTCTCGGATGTAAAATCCTCAACCCCAAAGGTTTAATTTTGATGTATTTCATTGCAATAGGGAAAGAATCCTAAAGCAATGCAGTCTCGGATGTAAAATCCTCAACCCCAAAGGTTTAAATTTTGATGTATTTCATTGCAATAGGGAAAGAATCCTAAAAAGCAATGCAGTCTCGGATGTAAAATCCTCAACCCCAAAGGTTTAATTTTGATGTATTTCATTGCAATAGGGAAAGAATCCTAAAGCAATGCAGTCTCGGATGTAAAATCCTCAACCCCAAAGGTTTAAATTTTGATGTATTTCATTGCGATAGGGAAAGAATCCTAAAGCAATGCGGTCTCGGATGTAAAATCCTCAACCCCAAAGGTTTAAATTTTGATGTATTTCATTGCAATAGGGAAAGAATCCTAAAGCAATGCGATCTCGGATGTAAAATCCTCAACCCCAAAGGTTTAATTTTGATGTATTTCATTGCGATAGGGAAATAATCCTAAAGCAATGCAGTCTCGGATGTAAAATCCTCAACCCCAAAGGTTTAATTTTGATGTATTTCATTGCAATAGGGAAAGAATCCTAAAGCAATGCAGTCTCGGATGTAAAATCCTCAACCCCAAGAATTTGATTTCGGTGTATTTCATTGCGATAGGGAAAGAATCCTAAAGCAATGCAGTCTCAGATGTAAAATCCTCAACCCCAAAGTTTGATTTTGAATGGTAATTGATATTGCAAAGATTTGTAGTGTTGATTTGAAAAGTGTGGAATTTTGGTGTTTCGAGAATTTCATGAAAGTTGTAAAAGACTTTCATGGAAGGAAACAGATTAGGAGGAATATGTAGATGCTACATATCCCATTCAAAAGAGTTGATCGGAAGTTACTTGGTTTGGATTGGATACAATTCCTCGCCATCGATTCGATCCGTGTCAATGGAATCAGCCGCTTCCATCCCGGACAAGGAGAGAGCGAACGGATTGGATTTCGGATTTGGAAGGTTGAGTTTGAATTTGATTGAGATTTGATTTGAGATCTGGAAGGTTGAATTTGAAATTTATTGAGATTTGATTTGAAATTTGGAAAGTTGAATTTGAGATTTTGATTTAAAATTTGTGTTCATTTTGTTTGTCCTTTAACGATTTATCGTTCATTTAATGTTCATGTGAATTTGGAGTTCATCATTTTTTTTTTACTTAGATTTTTAAGGAAAGTTTTCTTTTATTCTTTTTTTTTTTTTTGTTCTTTGTTCGAAGTTCATTTAACTTTAATGGCGTTTCTCGACCAACTTGCACTGAAAAGAGGTGAAGGCCAAAAATGTGACATGGTCACTTTCATTCCAATCATGCTGAAGATACATCATACAACTCGATCTGGAATACATCTCATACAATCCATATAGACTCAAAACGGACTATGTATGATCTTTGTCGATCTATCCAAAAAGGCATCTGTCAAAAATCCATGTCTGAATAGTGAGGTGCACGGTCAATAACATCACCATCCAAGCCATCCTCGGCGAGGATGCCGTATGGATGTACGTTGGAGGTGTGATATTTTCCATGTAACTCACAGCTCGTAAGGTCGGAGGCTCTCTAACTCCGGGTCACGGCTGGAAGTGGTAAGGTGCTTTCTGTCGTCCATCCTTCGAAAGTAACCGAGATCCGCTTCACTTGGTACTCCGGTATGCAATGTTTAGCGACATACTGCTTCCGTTGCCCTTTAGTATCATGACGGAACCTACCGGTAATGGTATCTTTACTGGCCCTCGGAACTCACCGGGCCTGCTATCCGGAGGTCGGATCCGAACATGATATTACACTCGTTCAGAAAAGAAACTGTGCAGAAAGGTCTGACAAAGTCGTGGTGATCTATGTGCGGGGGTATGCAGTCACCCTTCTTGTAAATGTTAATGATGCAATTGTTGGGTATGCAATCTGCTGGCAATACCCTCCATGCTATCATTCTTTTTACCATCCTTTTAATGACTAATGGCATTGGATCCACCTGGCCATGACGGAGTATCCCCGGTGGGTTTCCCTTCCTGTCTTCTGCGAAGTTGTAGCGAGCATCCACATTGTATTGTAATTCTCCCCTTCCCTGGCATCCATCTCCGGGGTTCTGAGTAAGTGTCTTCTCTTAAGCGACCTGCTCGGCCCATCTTTTTCAAATCCCGGATGCAGTCCACGATTTGTTGTTGTTCGTATTTTGAGAACACGTCTGTATGTAGCTCGAGGCCTTCAAGTATATTGATCCTCCTGCCTCTGATTCTCTCGAAATATTCAAAAGTTTTCTTCTGGACATTCTGTATTCTTTCTAGCTCGTATTCTGGGATAATTTGCAAATGGTGAGGCACTGGTGACGTCTCGTGGGATATATGGCTCAATCCCTTCACGTTCTCCCGCATACCTCGGCTCCTCGGGGATGATGTCCGTCGGGACATCCTCCGGGGTTGCTTCGCAACAAGGTCATGCATTGCCGGTGACTTTATCGCGGTGGCGTAGTAGCCTTCTTTCTTCCGTTCTTCTTGAGATTTCCCCGGTCTCTTCGTTATCCTCGGAGTCGGTCTCCTTTCTTCGGGTTCCCGGCGAATTGGTGTCCTTGAAGTGTATGTACTGCGTAGCAACTGCCTCGTTGCGCCGGTCCGTTGCTAATTTAGTTAACATCTTGCTGATACGGCGATTTTTATTTCTTCGTTGAGTTCTTGTGAGAGTAGCTCTTCGTATTTCTTGAGTTTCGTGGGCGCGGCGCCGACAAGCTCGCCCTCTCGTCGTAGCGACTACGGACTTGATTCTCTTGTCTTCTTCGGTGTCCGTTTTTCTTTTCCTGTCGTCTGGATTGGTGGCTTGGGCCACCCACTTTCATTATCGTCCGACGGGCGGCCTCTCGGTCAATCGGGACCCGGTCACTTTCCTCGTATTGCGAGCCTGCCGGTGCGAAGTCCGAGTCAATCTCTATTATCGCTCCATCTTTTACCCTCTTTTCATCGAGTGCAAGGCTTACGCCATTTCTAAAGTTCGAGACCAACCGCCTGTTCGACATTTTCCTGCGAAAAGACAAGGAAAATGATCGAGGTCATACTAAGAACAAGAACATTAAGAAAATGTTTATTAAAGACGCGTTTTTTATTACTTTTGTATTTTTCAATTTAACAGGAATGAAGTGGGATAAGATCAGGAAAGAGATTTGGATATGGAAGAGAAAACAAGAAAAAAAACTTTATCATCATGATTTTATTTATTTTAGCACATTTTTATTATTTTTTGGGTTCGGACCCAGTCATAAGTAATTACTTCGCCCGTGCTTCTTGGGATGAAGAATTCATTCCTTCGAAACATCAGGTAGCGTAATACTTCTTCAAGTATCGTCCGTTGATCGGAAGCATATGTCGTTCTCCTTGGCGATTCACTAGCCGGTAGGAGCCTCCTAAGTAGGTCGCCTCAACCACAAACGGTCCCTCCCAAGTGGGTTCAAATTTTCCTCCTATCTTGCGGTGTGCGAGAATAGGTCTTTTGAGAACGAGAACTAAATCACCAACTTTGAAGGTTCTTGGGCGGACCCGATCTGTCATGGGCTTGAACCATCTTAGCTTGGTATAGTTCTAAATTCGCTACGTCGCGAGTCTTTTTCCTTCCGGGCTTTCCAATTCTTCTAGTCGTAATTTGGCATTTTCTTCTGTCGTGATTTTGTTTGCAAGCTGCAATCCCGAGTGAAGGAAGGCTCGGACCTCTAAAGGTAACATCGCCTCGGACCCATACACCAGAGCGTAAGGTGTAGATTGAGTAGGAGTTCTGAAGGTTGTCCGGTAGGCCCATAAGGCTTCTAATAATTTCTCGTGCCAATTTCTCTTATTGTCGTCCAAAGTTTTCTTTAAAATTTGAATGAGAGTTTTATTAAAAGCCTCAGCCAGGCCGTTTGCTCTCGGGTTGTAAATTGTTGAATAGCGCCAGTCGATTCCGTGTCTCCTGACAAAATTGTTGATTTGCGTGCTTCTGAATGCTGACCCATTATCCGAGATGATCCTGCGCGGCACCCCGAAACGGTAGACAACTTGGTTCTTGAAAAATTGTAGCACGTGATGTGCTTTCACTTCTCTGAGTGGAACTACCTCCGCCCACTTGGAAAAGTAATCTGTAGCTGCAAGAATGAAGCGATGTCCTTTTGAAGATGGTGGTTCTATTGGACCACTATATCTGTGCCCCAACATTGAAATGGCCACGACGCAATTGTCGGATGTAGCACATTTGGAGGTTGGTGTAGAACTACTCCGTGCACTTGGCATTGGTGACAGCTCTTGGCGATTTTCATGCGATCGATCATCATCGAGGGCCGAGTAATACCCTAGTCTTTTAATTTTCATTTTCATCTTTGGACTGACCGGTGAGCGCCACGCAGTCCCGAATGCACCTCTTTAACAATTTCACGGGCCTCGGACCCGCTTAGGCACCTTAGCCACATTTGATCGAAAGACCTTCCGTATAACGTGTTGTTTATTAATGCGTAGGACGAGTTCTTTTCTTGATCCGATGGGTTAACGACCTATCGTCCGGTAGTTTTCCCGTTTGCAAGTAGTCTATTAATGGTTGTCGCCAATCTTCTGTGTTTTCCGTCATCGCTGCAATCGATTCTTTTTCCTTTTCCGATTTGTGTATTGTGTCTATGTCGAGCTGTGATAGGACCCGGCGTCCGTGAACCGACACTTCCACCGATTCATCTTGCAAGCGATGCAAATTCTTTTGCGAGGCGGGCTAACGCATCTGCTAAAGGGTTTTTTTTCTGGGAATTTTGTAGATCGTCACATTCGGAATTTGTTCCAACAGTTTCATGGCATACTGGAAGTATTGCTCGAGTCTTGGCTTTAAAATTTTGTAATGTCCGACGATCTGTTGAATGATTAACTGCGAATCCCCGTAGATGTTGATGTCTGTTATACCCATTTGAATAGTTAATTCCAGTCCTGTTATGAGGGCTTCGTATTCTTCTTCGTTATTTGTACACGGCTCTGTCAAGTGGTAGGAGTATCTTAACATCCCCCGCTCCGGTGTTATAAAGATTAATCCGATCCCTGCCTTACCGGGCACTATCACTTGCGATTCTTCGTCTTTATGTGCTGAAGATGCTCCGTCGAAATACAATTCCCAACGTCGATCATCAGGGTCTTCTAGGTTCATTATTTGTTCATCCGGCAAGTCTTCATCGAGAGGAGATTCTGCCGCAAAGGGTGTGTCTGCGAGGAAGTCCGCTAAGACTTCTCCCTTTACGGCACGGAGAGGCACGAAAGTTATATCGAATTGCAATAATATCATCGACCATCCGGCAATTCGCCGGAAAGCGTTGGACGGGTCATCAAGTATTGCAATGGATTAAATTTCGAGATCGAGTTGACCTTATGAGAAAGCATGTAGTGCCCGAGCTTTCGAGCGGCGAAGATCGGGACCAAACAGTGCTTTTCAATTGCGGGATACCTTATTTCCGTTGGAAGTAAACGACGGCTTAGGTAGTAAAGGGCATTTTCTTTACCCTCATCATTGACCCAGCTAACGAGGCTCCGAGAGAGTCGTCTAAAGCCGCGGTATAAAGTATCTCGCGTCTACCCGAGACTCGGGCTGCTAAGACAGGAGGTGTCATTAAATATTGTTTAATGTCCTCGAAGGCCCTCTCGGCATTTCTCTTCCCAAATAAATTTGGCGTCCTTTTTAACTAATGCCGAGAAAGGCCGACACCTACCCGACAAGTTCGAGATAAAGCGTCGAAGATATGCCGACTTCCTTGAAAAGATCGTAGTTGTTTTAAGGTTTTGGGAGGCGACATTTCTAAGATGGCTTTTATCTTTTCCGGATCGATTTCAATTCCACGATGTCGGACAACGAATCCTAAGAATTTCCCGGAGGTGACGCCGAAGGCGCATTTTAAGGGATTCATCTTAAGGTTAAATTGTCTTAATCGTTCGAAAACAATTCTCAAATCATACAGGTGGTTGTCCTTTACTTTGCTTTTGATGACCACATCGTCCACGTAGCATTCGACTTGATTGTGGATGAGATCATAAAAAATTCTTGTCATCGCTCTTTGGTAGGTTGCTCCTGCGTTCTTCAGTCCGAATGGCATCACTGTGTAGCAATATACTCCGATCGGCGTTCTGAATAATGTAAGTTTTTCATCTTCTGGAGCCATTTTTATCTGGTTGTATCCTAAGGATCCATCCATGAATGAGAATATTTCATGTGTTGAAGCAATGTCGATCATCAATTCAGGATCGGTAGAGGGAATTCATCTTTCGGACATGCCTTGTTTAAATCTCTCGAAATCCACACAAATTCCGATCCGACCATTCTTCTTCCCGACTGGCACCACATTGGCTAACCAGGTCGGGTATTGTTCTTCACGGACAAATTTGGCGTCTATTAGCTTTTTAACTTCGGCTATGACTTGTTGTTCGATTTCTAGACGCATTCTTCTGGGACCTTGTCTGACTGGGACAGAGGTAGGATCCACTCCTAGCTTATGGACTGCGACCTCTGGAGCTAAACCTGGCATCTCATCGTAGCTCCAAGCAAAACAGTCTTTAAATTCCATTAATAATTTAATTATTTCTTCGGAGTCTTCTTTATTGAGTAAGGAGCTAACAAAGGTAGGTCTAGGTTCTTCGCTAGTACCTAAGTTAACTTCCGTTAACTCATCTATTGTAGATTTGATCTCTTCTTCGAATTCTGGTGGAGCGTCTCCAATTTGTAAATCTTCGAGTTCTTCTGTAGTTTCCATGCAGTTTCCATTAGACTCGCAAGTGACAACCATGCAAAATTCAGTATCGTCAACTGATCCTACTGTGCCGAATCCGAGACCATGCTTTGAATTGGGTGGACGACCGGAGTTATTCCATAAATTTTCAAAATGTTGTGATCGACCTTTTGTCCATTGTCGAGGTAAGAAACCACGCTGAATTAAATTTTGAACATAGGGAGAGTACCACTCAAAAGGCAATTCCATTAATTCTGATGAAGTAGCATCTTCAAATTGTACATTATTTTCGGCTTTGGAGGAAGGAGCACCACGGTAGAACTTGATGGGCTTTGTCATCGCCGCTACGTACCTCTTTGACCACCATACCCTCGATCTAATTAGAATGGATCGGGGTCGGGGTCATAGTATGTACATAGTGGTTAATCTTCTCGTACATCGATTTATATTCCTCGTTCTTTTCATCTTCGAGAGGGATTCGAATTGCGGCTTCTTCCGACTTATTGTCGTCGCTTCTTGTTTGATTTCTTTTTCTTCTTCGAACTATCTTCCCAATCAACATTGATGGCTAGTTTCCTCCGTCCAACTCGTCCTAACGTCTCGCCACGACCTCGTCCCCGGCCTCGACCTCGGATGCGAGTTGTGGAGAAACCTTCACCATCTCGCCGTAAGGGAGTGGTGAGTGACTGCTGGACTAGAACTTCGTGTTCTTCGTTGTCCCAAATTTCCTTTGCTTCATTTGTTACGGTATCTCCGGAGAAGATTGTTTTCTTCGGAGGTGCATAATAAGTCGCATCTTCATGGATTCCAATTTCATGTACGGAGAACGGTTGTAAGTCACCTTTGATGCACCGTTCCCCTCCATCGTAGTATTTGATGCATTGATGTAGAGATGATGGTACCATCCGGTTTTCATGTATCCATGGTCGGCCCAGTAGAGCGTTGAACAACATTTCTGAATCAATTATGTGAAATTTCGCGGTTGTCTTTGCTAAGTCACCGGTCTTCATTAGCAATGTTATTGATCCGAGGGCTCTTTCTCCTTTCTGGTTGAATCCTCTTAATAAAATTTTGTCCGCTTCGAGCTCGCGAGCATCAATTTCCAAGTATGCTAGCGTTCGAAGATTCATTATATTGATTGATGCTCCTGGATCCACCAATACTCTGGAGAGCGTAAACTTCCCAATTGTAACTAAAATGTACAACGGTCGGTTGTGGTCTGCTGTCCCAAGTAGTAAGTCATTGTCCGTGAATGTGATACCTCGCTGTTCCTTTAACGAACAAACCTCATCTAAGGAATCTCCAGTCATTTGAGCTAAGCAAATTTCTGGATCAAGTAAGGCCTTGATCAGAGCTTCTCTCATCTCCTTTGATAAGATGAGAGCGTCGTAGATGCTCAGTTGGTCGGTAGTTTCCTAAGATGGGCTAGCACGTTGTAGTCCACTTTGTTTTCATGTGCCTCATTTTCTTCTCGAATGGGTATTTCTTCCGCCGGGTTGGTTCTTCCTAAACAACCACCTGCTTTCTTTTGTCCTTCGGACCCATTCTCGGAGGTAGAACTCTTCCACTTCTTAAGTTGACTTCTGTAATTTCTCCTGAATCTAGTATTGAGTTTGCTGATGTCTCTTTCTGAATCGGAACGACAGGTTCTTCAGGATTAGCTTCGGAGTCTGAAGGCTCTAACTCTATTGTGACTGGAGCTCCTCGAAACTCGCAAATAGATTCGTTGCTTGTTGAACTTTCGTAGCCTCCTTGGTGGATGTCTTCTTTGTCATTGTGATCGTCGAGATTGTGTATGATTTGAGAATTGTTATTTGTATCGGAATCGATGTCCGGATTAGGTTGATTGTCGCTAGTTACGTAATCGTTAGAAACAGTCAAAACGTAGCCAACGCCATAACCCTTATCATTATAAGATCCCACCGGGGTGAGCAGATAATCATACGAGTCGAGGTTCGAGGGATTTCTCCCCGAATCGGAAACAACTATCCTAGGATAAGCAGCCCCTAGTCTAGCCTTAGGAGCCTCGGTCTTCTCTTCTTCGTCAATTTTCTTCTTTTCTTCGGTCGTCTCTTGTTGAGGTGGTTCTTCTATCGCAAGTGATAGTGCCGACTTGACAGTTTTCAAACTCTGAATTGAGGCTCGCACCGAAGCGGTTTGGATGTGATCCAAAACCTTCTTCGAAGACTTTTTCCAAGCGGTAGTCCATCCATCATCAGTCGCATAGGGATCTATCGGAACAATGAAATCCGTCGAGATAACATTGACGGAACCTCCTTTCTAGGGTTCCTTCATGTATTCTTTCGGGATCGTTATATTCCCTTTCCGAAGATTGTCGTTGAGCCAACTTTTGAAGGTAATACAATCTTCTATCTTGTGTCCAAGCATCCGGTGGTAAGGGCAAAAGTTGGGATCACCTTTCTTGTCGACTTCTTCTGGTCTTTTAGGCTCTGGCAGTTGGAAATATGGAGTCTTCATCGAGCCGCGGAACATTTTCGGCATCGCCTCATTCTTGAACGGATACTCCCTGCTCAGGAACTCCCTCAACGTACGTTGTGGACGAGGCGGTTGTTCATACTGTTGAGATGACTGATAGCTGGGTCGGGGTTGCCGGTAATTCCGTTGAGGTTGCCTGCGGCCGTTCGACGATATTTGTATCGGTTGCTTGCCTTTATCGATCGTCGCGACGATCCCGAACTTCTTTTCAAAAGTTTTCACGGGCTTCTGTTTGTCTGTTTTAGCGGTGAAACTTAGTTGCTTTGCCTCCTCTTGCAAGCTTCCGGCCTTGCTTAACAACTTGTCGAAAGTCTTAATAGTAAATCCCTTGAGGAGAAGTGTTATCGGGCTATGGATGCTCTTAAGTAAAATGCCGACTGCATGCTGTTCTTGTAACTGTGGCTCACACTTCATACTTAGGTTCCTCCATCGAAGTATGTAGTCCACCAAGGTTTCATTCGGCTTCTGCTTCTCTACCACTAAATCACCTATAGTGATGTGGTGCCGAGCTCCGGCAAATCGCTTGATGAAGAGGTTCTCTAATTCGAAAATGTCTTTACCGATCCGTTCGGTAATTCCGCATACCAATCAAAGGCGATTCCCGACAAGTCGTCGACAAATTGTCGGAAGAGTAAAGCATCACTTCCGCCGACATTGCAACAACCGGCACGAAAATGTGCAACATGCCGCCGAGGGTTTCCGGCTCCATCAAAGGTCTCGAACAGAGGTGGTACAAAGCCTTTCGGATATTGGACGGCGTTGAATTCTTCGTGGTAAGGTCTACCCGTCCGAATGGATGTCCCGCTCTTTGATTGTGCCAAGGCTTCTCGCACCTCGCCGTTCCACCAAGCTCTTGATATCCTTTTCCGGAATCATACTTTGTGTTGCATCCTTCTTTAATCGATCATCCCCGTTGACGGATGTAATCTCCTTTCCTCCGTCTACAATGTGAATAACTTCCGGGGTGTTTCTCTTTGGGGTTGAACCCGACTCGGAGAGTGGCTAGGGCTACGCCCATCTCTTCCATCCTTTTTGCCATTCGGGCGATCGTATCATCTTTCTCTTGAAGCCGCCTCCTCATTACTTCGGTTCTTCTCTTTCGCGGCCGCAGGAGCACCTTGTGAAGCCGACGAAGCTCGTGTTTCAACCATGTTAATTTCTCGCATATTCATCATCCATGAACTCGACGAGTCAACTTCATCTCCGAACTTCTCTTCTCTTTCTCTTGCTAATCGCCGAATATCGGCTCTTAGCTTTTCCATAGCATCTTCTAGTGGTCTTTTCCGTACATCCTTGCAGCTTGTCATGTGATAACTGTCGGGTTTCTTTCTCATGAGTCCCCTTTATCGCGGTAGCACTTTCCTCGGACTCAAGTCTCCCGACGAGACTTTCCTTTTCCGGTCGTTGTTTCGGTCTTAATTGGCCGGTAGTGGGACGCCATACCATCCTTCTAGCGATAGAAGGTCTAGGACCGGATGGTCCGTCGCTCGAATGCTCGGAAGGTGGTATCCTCCCCGATCTGTAAACCTGAAACAACAACAGGTGGACTAGCCTTCATCTTCTTATTAGGCTCTTCTGCAGCGATAGCAGGTTCTACTCGTGGCCCAAGACGGGATTTGGCCGGCACCCGTCCTATCCTTCTTAAAATCTCCGATACAGGGCATTTTTCTTTCCTTGCCAACTTCTCAATCACAGTCTGTAGTCGGGCAAATGGTGTAACCCTAGCCCTTTTCCTTTTGTTGTCGCTATAAGTATGCGGGTCGAGGTAATGTAGAAGCAATCCCGCGGACATTTTCCTCGTCACCTGCGGCGGAAAGGGATGGAATCTACTTCCTTCCAAAAGGGGTGTATATTTAGGCAATGGTATGTATTCGAGTAGTGGTGTGTACTCGTGATTTCTTCTAAGAAAGCGACTTCGAGCAGCTTCGGCCTTCCTGGCAATCTTCCTGCCTCTGTTTCTCCTCTGAGTTTGTGTTAAGGGTGGAACCCTTGAGCTGGACCCAATTTCAAAAACAGAAGGTCTTGCACGGAAATCTGTACCCTCCACGGTAACATGCTCCTTACAAATTTGAACTTCCTTCCCCTTCAAATTGGCGGGAGCCGGGGTAGGTGCAGAGACGACTAGACCAGTGGGGGTAGAGATAACAGTCCTCCTTTAGACAGCGGTATTCCTCTCAGCTGGAACCCTTTGCAGGGGAGGAAACTCTTGAGTTGACTTAAAGTTGAACTCGATCAAAGGTCTCTCAATTTCAGATACTTTGTTTGTCAGTGCGAAAAGGGTAACGTCAGCGATCTTGACATTTGTGTTCTCGAATCCTTGTCCAAACCGGATGATCCCATTGTCGGGCAGCTCATCCTTGTAAACAGCCGAAGTCCGATCCATTGGTGAAGGAGAAAATCAGCTTTGGGGCTTCCATTTCGCAGGGTAGATTCCGATTGTCGATCCCAAGTTATGCTTCTTCTCATCAGGACGAAAAGAAAGGAATCGAAAAGAGTCCGAACACATTCTTGTTCATGTATATTTGTTAAAAGAGTCATTCATTAGAGGGTTTGTTTATTTAGAATGGAATGTTCAAAGGTGTAGAGAAGGTAATGAATCTGATTCAGAGTTGGAAAGGAAAAGAAAGTCTTATGCAAGACTTCTCGACTCGAAGGATCACTCCTAAACTAACACTTATCGGGGTCCACCCCACCTCGTAAATGAGGTAAAAGGATCTCGGAACCTCTCCGTTTAGGGGTGTCTAAACAAGTGGCTCCTAAATCCGAGAGAATGTTGGCTATACTTGTTCAAGGTAGAAATGAACATAGTATTCCAACGGAAAGAAGGATAGTTTGATCCATTAGTGGACATGGATGCACTACCGATTTTTTGAAAGCAGAACTATCTGATTAAAAATGGAGAGAGGAATCATCCCCAGCAGAGTCGCCAGAAATTGTCGGCATATTTTTAGGTTGAGTGTTGTATTTTGAAAAGGGGGTCACCTACAGAAATTGTCGGCGAATTTTTAATTTAATTTAAATAAATAATTTGAAAAGTAGTATTTGATTTTTTAAAAATTTTTTAAATTTGAAAATTTCAAGATATGAAATCAAACTGATCTCACATCCCGAATAGTTTATATAAACGGGCACCGCACAATAAACCGTGTATCTATCCCGAAGAATAGACACACTGCTTGACAATGGGGCTCGATTAAATAAACTAGAATGGTTTGTGACATCCGTTTGGTCTGCGAACCAATTTTATAAGCCGACAAGTTCCCCTGCTTAATATGAAAACATTAAACAGGGTTTATATTACCTAGGTTCTTAAAATTCCCTATAAGGGCAAGCCCCTATAGTTAATTACATCTTAAGTGATGGGAATCACCTAAGAAAACTCACGATAATAATCAGTAGTTCTGCTCTCAAGAATTTCAAAGTTTAAGTTTTCAAGGGATTGAATTTTGGAAATTCAATAGGGAATGGATCAAATTTGGAACATTATATCTTGGGAATTCAAAGGAGGAAAGGTAGGAGAAATCACAGATTCGAAGCGAACTTCGGTAATTTCCCGACTATCCTATTGTTTGGCTCGAATTTAAGAATGCCCTAATGTTTATTTAATATCTTGATCTTGCCAATTTTAATTAATTAGGACTTATATTCGTATGATGCGATCACACAAATAGCCTTGCAGATGTGAGGGTTTAGGTCGTATCGAACGACTACCTCGGAGTCCTAAGACCGGTTAGGGCTTAATTTACATGACATGATCATGCAAATGCCTAACGAAGAGTTGAGGATTTATGTTGCACTAGGCAAACTACCTCGAAGTCCTATGGCTTGGTTATTTAGTTCTAAGAAAGTTTTGCTGAAGTAGACTCAGGTTTTGCTGATGACGATGGCCGTGCTGCCCACCATGCTCCGAGCTCCTCGTTGCGAGGTTTAGTTTTAGAAGTCATAAATCGAGAGATGAGAGAAGTGTTCTAGTTTAGAGAAAATCTTAAAATCCAGGTGTTTTTTAATATTTTAATTAAACAAATCTTAAAGTTGATTATAACAACACCGGTTAAGATCCCACGGTTCCATCCTTCCGGCATCGTTATTTTTATCGGATTCACTTAGTCCAGATGAATTTGCTAAACTCAACTGAATGAGTTCCACACTTTCATTTAGACCGTGGGAAATCCCGTTAGCAACACGTAGGTTACATCATCCGAGGTATTCCCGATCATCCAACAAGACGTTTTAATTTAGTTGTAGTTGTAGTTTTGTTGTTCTGTTTGTGATTAAATTTTGAGTTATTTTATATTCTGAAATGTTGTGGCGGTGAATTTTATCTTGCAATGACTTTTAATTTAGTTTTGGTTTCAGCTTTAGGGACTATCCTAAAGGTGTGGGTTTTCATGCAACGATTGTTTATCATGCAAGAAAAGTAAGTGCGATGCGATTAAATAAATTGCAATAAAAGGAAAGCGTACCTGGAGGGTCTTCCCGTCATCCCAAGCTGCACTTAAAACACAATTAGAATATTTAAGTATTTAAAGCAAATTCCTAGGTAAAGCTAAGGGAAGGGTTATGGTTTTCTACCAAGTTCCTAATGCTATAGCTAGTCATCTCCTATGACGTCTAGTGTTCTTGTATTTTGGTTCTGAGGACGATTTTCTTCATCAAAGAACAACTAAGTTCAGTTGTTCTTATAAATATCCTATCATATCGAGGAAGTGCTTAAGACGAGTCTTAAACATCTTTTCAACATTTCTAGGATTATTTTATGTCCAAGAGAATTTAATTATACAAATGAATTAATCGTCCGGGAGTTTAAGTTTTGTTATCTTGCTCGATGAACTAGGACATTTGAATATCCTATAAGTGAAGTAACACTTCACTTAATGCTCCGTTTAGGAGTTATGACAACAAAAGCTTTCGAGGGCAAATGGATGTTCAAGTGGTTCATGATTTAATTTCGGTTAATGGATTTAAGTTTGGAATAGTGTTCAAGTTGTTTTAGATTTATTTTTGAATCCTTTATGTCTTAGGTGATGTTATACTTAATTTAATTTAATTTGATGTAATTTAATTTAATGTGGTTTAATTTAATTTAATTTAAGTTAATTTAATATAATATAATTTAATTTAATTTAATTTGATTTAATTTAATTTAATTTAATTTAATTTAATTTAATTTAATTTAATTTAATTTAATTTAATTTAGTTTAATTTAATTTTTAATTTTTAATTTGATTTAATTTAATTTAATTTAATATGTTTTAATTTAGTTTAATATAATTTGTTTCAATTTAATTTAATTTAATTTAATTTAATTTAATTTAATTTTTGAATTTTAATTTAATATTTTATTTTAAAAGGGTTTGATTTAAATAATTTAACTTTAATTTAATTTAATGATTAAGTCTTTTAGCATTTTAAATCTTAAGTTTGAATTATTATTTTAATTAGGAATTAAATATTATTGAGATGATTAATTTAGGGATTCTTAAATTAAAGAACAAATCTCTTAATAACATCCCTATTTTAATAATTCAAAATTTATTATTCTTCCCAAATTTAATTAATTATTTTAATTAAAGTTCATTTCAATTATTTTGAATTGTTTAATAGGTTTCTACCCTTTAATTACTTAAATTTCAATCATCCAAATCAGATTAAGATCAAATATTTTACTCTTTCATTTTATTAAGCCTAAAGTTTTAATTAAGGGTTAAAATTTTAATTACCATTTTGCCCTTCAAGCTTAATAATTTCATAACTCACTAAATTGAGCTCAAATGAATTTGAAATTTTTATGTGACTTCACTCATATGTCAATAAAGACATTAGAGGAGAAAATGTGATTTTTCTGTATTTAATTTATTTTTGTAATTATTTTTGGTGGAAAATAAGGATTTCCAAGGAAAATTTAATAATATGACCAAGGAAAAGTTTCTATCCTTAAGAAAATTATGGGATATTCCTAATGACTAGAGGACCACTTGGACCAAGTTTGGTGATTTTTTGAATTATATTATTTTTATTATAATTATTTTGAGTTTCGGAGTATTAATTAATTTAAAAATAAAATAAAGTTTGAAAAATGAATTTTATATTTTTCAAAAATCTCTCTGATATCAAGGAAATCAAAGAATCAATTTTTATAATTTTCTTATTTTTCTTTGATTTATTAGAATTATTTTAATGGAAATGCTAGAAAATACATTTTTTTTTATTTTAAAATTACCCTAGGGCTTTAAAATTTAATAACTCATCATAGAGACCTAAGAAAAATATGGGGTTTATTCCTAAGTGATTAAAATTCAAAATGTGAAATTTTGGTGAATTTTATTATTTTTGTGATTTTTATTATTTTATTAATTATTAAAATATTAAAATAATACAAAAAATCAACTTTTTTAGAAAATTGAAATTTTAATTTTCTTAAATTCCTCTAATATCAGAGAGGCTCCAAAACCAATTTGGTGAATTTTTGAAAAGTATTTTGAAAGTTATGAATTTTCAAAGTTTAAATTGGCTAAATCGCTTAATCAACCCATTTAGTAGAGCTAACCAAGTCCAATTGACTTCAAATTTTTATGGTGGGTTCCTCTGATCCTGAAAGTCAGTGGAGAATTGATTTTAAGTCAATTTGATGTATGATTAGCTCTAATTAATTAAAGACCTATTTTGGGTGTTTAAGCCAATTAGGGTCATTCCAAGTGAATTAATTCAAAACCTATTTTTCCTAGGGTCCTCTGGTCATAAGAAACATCACCAAATTTTCCTAGAATTTATTTAACAACATGATAATTATTGGATTTAAAATACTCAAAACAAGTAACATGAATTTGAAAAATCAATAACTTCTCATAGGATGGCCTCGACTTTGGAAAATTCAGGGAATGTTCCCAAATTCAGAGGCTTCTAAAGCCCTATGGTCTCATGCCATGGTGAATTTCCTATATGCATGGAAAATTAAAACAATGCAGACAGTAAATAAATCATTAAAAATAAAATATTTGATGAAATTAAATGATTTCTTTTCCACATTATTCTCCTCTGTTCACTGAGCAAGAGGGTATTTTTATTTTATTTTTCTAATTTTTCTACACAAAGTTATGCATTTTTGAAGTTTAGGGAATTAAATAAATAAGAAAATACCCTAATTTTCTATTTAAAACGGCGGCGCTGACTCATCCTAGGCAGCTCCGAAGTGCTGCATGGCGCTTTCTGATTCGACGCCGCCATCCGACTCGGTGATCCGTGGCCCCGCGGGTCATGTACCAACGCGCCGTCCGACTCAATCCAGGCCGTCCACTCGATACACGCTCGATCCGACGGCTCATGGTCATCGTCTACGACTGGTGTGCACCCGTGACCGTCAACCTTCTAACCCTAATTTCTCACTCGATTCTCAACGGATTTTCGTGTTCTTATGCTCTATGGATTCATCTCGAGGAGACGAACACATCCATACTGATAAACATGTATTTAAATCGACTCAAATTAAATGGAGAATCTCCGTAAGCTCGGGAAGAAGAGTGAGTCCATACCTTTGCTCGCAGAAGTGAAGCTTCGATCCGAGAGTCGTGTCACCTTCGATTGGGTCCAAGCAAGCTCCGCATGAAGTCCCTCGGCCCGGTGAATCGTCTAGCTATGAAAGTGACCACAGCTCGATCACAAAGCTTGGAGGCCGGAACAACCGGGTGGCCTCGAGGATGGGGCTTTCGTGGGAAACTTCTCCTCTTGGTCCGGTGAAGGTGTAGGACCAGTCAATTCGAAGATTGATCCACCGTGAAGAAGTGTCCTGGTTTTGGGCTAAAGTTCGAGCTCAAAATCGAGCTCACTCGGAGGGAATCGGGGCCGGAATTCAGTGGGGATCAAGTGCTCTATGTGTGGAGAGTGATCCGGAATGATTTTGGCGCAGTTTCCTTAAGGTTTTGTTCGGCACCTCCCCTGGCCGAGAGGAGGTGGTGTTTAAATAGCATGGTCGGAGGCTCTCCTGGGGGAGTTAGGGCTTGGGATCGGCCTGCTTCGCGTACGGAAGAACAGCCATGGTGGCCATCGGGCATGGGGCAGCTCAACGAAGGTGGAATTCCAAAGTTCGGCCCCTCCCAAGGTCTCGGCCATGGTGTTTTCCGGCGACCCGGTGGCCGGCCGGCCGGCACTAGTCACCATCTTGTTCGGGTGGGTCGTGGCCGGGGTTTAGTGTAGGCAATCGGCAAATGCCATGTGTAAAAGGCTTGGATTAGAATGGTATGAGAGAAGGCTCATTTTGGCTCAAATTGGTCAACCCATCCCTTTGGGCTAGGTGCACCACCCAAGGCTTGGTTTAGGCTCGAAGAGAAAGTGATTTGGCTCAACGATAATCAAGTAGGGTCAAGTCACCATCCAAGCACAATTAGCATAAGCATGGTTAAGGGGAATCATGGGAGTGGTTAATCACCTTTAGGAATTAAGGAAAGAGTCTCCTCCTTTTGCCCAAAATGGCATGGTGACATGTAAAGAGGCTCTCATGGCTTCCATGTGGCTCATGCATGGCTTCATGGCTCATCTTTGGCTTGGAAAAGTTAAGTCAATTTCATGGAAATGGATTTAAGAAAATTTTGGTATTTTGATGGGAATTTGTATGGGGCTTAATTTGGAATGGCTTCATGATGAGTTTTGAAACTTAGGGGTTGATTTAATTGAAAATATGGTGTAGAGCAATTGTCATATGGGTTTTGGATTGATTTTGCCCCTTTGGATTTTGGTGGAGATGGGCTTTAGGAAGGTTTCATGTAAGTGGGCTTTTAAGTTTCAAAATGGGCTTTTGGGTGGAGATTTTTGCAAAGTGCCATGCCAAATAAATGTTGGGTTTGATTTATGGATGTGTCATGAGTGATTTGAAGCAAGTTGGGAGTGATTTAGATTTGAATTGGGTCGGATTTGGCTTTTTAGTGAATGGGCCAATATAGGTCAAATTGGGCTAACTTGGGCCAATGTTGGGCTAGGGTTGAAATTGATGTAAAATAAATGTTGGGAAATGTTTATGGGAGTGTTTCAAAGAGGTTTTGGCTTTGGTTGGGTTTTGATTTTGAGGTTTGGGCTTATTTGGGTTAGGTTTGGGTTTAGGTCAAAATTGGGCTTTTTGATTTTGGGTTGAATTTGAGTAGGGTTTGGGTCTAAATTTTGGGCAAATCATGTTAGTGTTTTGTTTATGGGGATGTTAAGGAAGGTTTAGAAAAGATTTGGGGTTAATTGGAGTTGAATTGGGTGAGTTTGGGCTAAGTTTGGGTCATGGGTCCAAATTAGGCTTTAAGGCCAAAAGTGAAATTGTATCCAAATGTCAATCAAATTAGACTTGGATTTGGTCTAGATTGGTGTTGGGGATGTTTAAAGGAAGTTTAGAATTGAATTGGACTAGAATTTGAGTCAATTGGGTAGGTTTGGTTTGACATTGGGTTCATTTTGGGTTAAAATGGGTCAAATTGGGGGTTTTGATAAAAGTGGGGTAAATTGACAAAATTGGCCCATAGTGTAGTTGAACAAAATGAAATTAGAAATATTTGGGATTTTCTGGAATTTTCTGGGAATTTTCTGAATTTTTGGATTTTTTTGGCTAAGAGGGGCATTTTGGGTATTTGGAGGGTATTGGGAGGTATTTTTGGAATTTTTGGTATTTTTGGGTATGGATGATCAATTTGAGTAATGTGGGAATGTTTAGGATTGATTTTGAGTAATTTAGGTGATTTTGCAAATTTTGGGTGGTTTCAAGGGTTTTGGGTAGGCTAAGCAGGTGTAGGGTCCCGGGGGTCAAAAATTAAAAATTTGCAAAATTGAAGATTAGGTGAATGTAAGTGGAATGAAACCATTTTGGTTGAGCCATGAAGCCATATCAAGCCCACATGAGCCATGAAGGGACTCATTTGAGGCATCCACTATGTTGTTCCTAACCCTCTTAGCCAAGGGCTTAGGGGTTAAGGACCATCCATGTGAATAACCTTTATGAGTCAGGAGGTCAAGTTGGGTATGGGTGTGTTTTTTAGAGGTGTGTGAAAGTGTAGTGCATAAGTGTAGTGTGTGTGTAAGTCAACCCTTCACCAGACCGAGGCCACCCAGTAGGCGCTCCTAAGGCCAAAGAGTCCTATAGGAACTCATCCTTTAAACTTCCACATTTGATCTCAACCATCTAGGTGATTAGGGGTCTACAATCAAGTTTGTGGAGTTTGCAGGGAGTTAGGAAGTGGTTTGAATTTCTAAGTGGTGGGTCCCAATTCTAATCCTCTAGGATAGTCAAAGGAAAAGCCTAAGGCTAGATCCTAAGTACTAAAGAGAAGAAGAGAAGACCTCATCAAAAATGAGGTCAACAGTTCACAAAATTACAAATTAAAAATACTACAACAAAACAAACACATATATCACATCAAAATCATCAAATTTTAAAATTAGATATCAAAATCCCATGCTATGTCTTCATCTCCCTGGTCAGTAGGTGGATTGGGCTGATAGCGAGTATAATGGGGGCATTCAGGAAAAGTATCATCAGGCTCACCTCTATAGTATCTAGCCTGAGCATCATAATAAGCAATCTCGAAATTAGAATGTCGCTGAAGATACTTACTGTCATAATCATGTCTCCGCTCTAATCCTTCAATCCTCTGATATATTCTCTTAATCCTTTCATCAAATTTTTCAAAGCTCTTCCGCTGCAGGGTCATCTCATTCATTAAATCATAAAGAGTAGGGGAGCTAGAGGCAGGAACTAGTAGAGGGAATATCTCTACTGGTAGAAGGTGCTTTACTCCTACTCCTTGATCTCCATTCTTCATGAGATTCGTAAGTTTTCAAATTAGATTTATTAATGAGTTTCATTGGATATACCCATTCTTCATCATCTCTAGATTCCACTCCAGATAATTGGCAAAGTGCATAAATGAGGTCAGGATATCCTAATCCTCCACTTGATTCACTCTTTGTCGTGGCCAAAATATTCTTATAAATTATATTAACAACATTAATGCTTATATTGTTCTGAATATAGAAATTCAGAACAGCTCTATCTCTTGACACTTCAATATGATGATAGGTAGGTAGCAGAGTAGAACAAATGAATTAATGCCATGTCTTAGCTGTGACAATCATCATATAAAGAGGAAAATTAATCCATTCACGCTGTTTAATTTTCCATGTTTCTTTCTCATCAGTGAGAAAGTTAATAACATCGTCTAACGGACCTTCCATAGTTCCAAACATCTCATACTCGCTAGAGTAAAAATTGTGAAGTTCATAAAAAGAATTAATGCGGGCAACATTAAAATCAATAGAAAATCCTCTTACATTTACAGGCTCGTCCTCAAGATGAGTCAAATTAGTATAGAACTCTTTCACAACTTCAACATCAGCTTTGTTTGTTGAGTAACAGAAGTTTTCCCACTTCCTTTCTCTAATTACTCGTTCCACTTCTCCTTCAGGATTTTCAAAAACTCGATCTTATATACACTTCTTTCCTTGAAAGATAGAAATGTATCTTGATTGGGCTTTAGCATTAATAAATAGAGCCTCGTCAAGTTCAAGTCGCCTCTTTTGTCGGGGTGTCATTTTTCGATCTATCAAATTTACAAAAATCTAAACTAAAATTTCAAAATAATGATAAAATGGCTTCCAAAGGTGACTTTAAAGATTCTAAATTAAGTTCCATGAATTTCTTCCAAGTACTTTTTCCACATTTTCAATTTTTCCAAAATTCCTTAATGCGAAAGAAATTCATGATGAAATTAAAAAATTTTTACATATGAGGGAAGCTCTTACCAAATGATGATCAAATCCGGTGTCAAAATGAGTTGAAATCGCCCCAAATCCAAGATCTCTCAAGCCCTAGGTCAAAATTTTTGGTAAATAAGGGAAGAAGAAGATGAATAGTGGCGATTCACTGGTCAAAATCGCGGTTAAAAGGTAATTTTTGGGATCTCGCCGTCGGCGGGGTCGTTCGCGCTGTCGGCGAGCTCAATTGAATTTAATTTTAGTAGTCTCGGGAAAAACACGCCGTCGGCGGCCTCGAGCGCGCCGTCGGTGAGATTCTTAAGTTTTGATCATTTTCTAATTTTTGCAATTTTGATCAATTTTAAGCCTCGTTGTCATCAGTTCGATCATTTTAAAAATAAATTTTGAGTGAATAAGTGATGTATTAACAAAAATAAACATTCACAACACAAAACTTCATAATTATATATAAAATCCAAGGTTTACAATACACATTACATAACACACATAAGTTAGGTATTTTCTCAACCTAAGTTCATCAAATCAGCGTTGCAATCCAAGCCACACCACTCTAAATGTTGAAAACAAACATTCCAAACATAATCTCAACTATACTGAGATCAAAAAGCAAACATTGAAAGCAATCAAACAAATATAGTTTAAATCAAGTCCAACATAAAGAAACAAACAAAGTAAAGCAATTACACTACTCTTCAGATTTAGTACTAGTTTCTCCCCTGATATCACCCATCGCTTGAACATATACATAAAGGTTATAGAAGGGCTGAAATGGAAATTCTTTAGTTGAATCTTTTTCAATCCATCCAATCTTTCTCATTAATCGTATCAAACTTTGCTTCGAAATGTCCAGCATGATCAAAATGTTCTTTCATCCTCCAATCGATATGATCAAAGAAATTAGATATATTATTAATTGAATTCATTAAATTTTGTACCTCTTTATCCAGTTTCTTAATTTTGTGTAAGATTATTGGTGTCTTGTCTGCTACTAGAGGTTGAACTGGAATTGAGTTTTGTGATGTTTGATCCATAATAGCGCCCATATCATTCTCTTCTTCAATTGCTGGGAACATTCTGGTTGGGTCTAAAGGTTTCCAAGGTAGACATACCTTCTCCCAAATCTCGTATGATACTTGGAATAGACAGCATAATGAGAAAATTATTGAAGGATGTCCAAGCCCCTGAGATGATCCTTGAACGATCAAGTCCACAACAGACTTCACAATTACTGATCCAATATCAATTGGCCATCCCATTTGAATGCAGTAATTCAATATAACACTTTCTTTGGTAACTTTACCGATCTTCATTGTTGGTAATAACTTTGCAGAAATGAAAAAGTGCCAATGTTTCGAAACGGGATTTAAAAGTGTAGTAGAGAAACTAACATACCCATTCTCTCTAACTTCCCAGTCTTCAGTTTGGTCCGTCAAATATTGGTAGATTTCATTCATCAGATTTTTTGTCGGGACGAAGTTGGAATAATGGCAGATAGGAACATTCTCGAGCATATACAATTCATTAATTTGTCCAAAAACTGAAGCGCTTAGTTTAACGTCATCAGCCCGACCTATTAAGGTGTTATTCTGGTTGACTGAGCATTAAAAATTCTTTAAAGTTCGGTCTTTTACCCTCAAAATATGATTTTAATCTATGTCTATTTACTTTAAATCTATTCCCAGTCTTCAGATCTTCAATTTCAACAGCTCCATAAGTATAAAATTGAGTCACAGTAAAGGGTCCTAACCAACGAGACTTCAATTTCCCAGGAAATAACTTCAGCCTTGTATTGTAAGGCAAAACTTCTTATCCTGGTTCAGAGTTCTTCTGGTTAATATTATGATCATGCCTTAACTTCAGTTTTTCCTTATAAATTCTGTCGTTAACATAAGATTCATTCTTAATTCTTCCAATTCATTTATTTGTAACAATGTCTTCTCACCAACAATTTTTAAATTATAATTGAATTTTTTAAATAGCCCAATATGCTTTATGTTCTAATTCTACTAGTAAGTGACAAGTCTTTACAAAAAATGAGTCTGTAAGGAGTCATACCAATAGGAGTTTTATAAGCAGTCTTGTATGCCCATAATGCAGTATCCAGTCTCGTAGACCAATCTAATATACTAGGGTTTACAGTTTTTTTTTTAAATTTGTTTAATCTCTCAATTAAAAACTTTAGCTAATCCACTGGTTTGAGGGTGATAAGCAGTAGAGAATCTAAGAATAATATTAAACTTTTCTACCAATCTCTGAATATATTTATTCCTAAAATGGGATCCTCCATCAGTAATAATCACTCTCGGCATACCGTATCTTGTGAAAATGTTTTTCATTAAGAATCTTGAAACACTTTTAGCATCACAACGAAGTAAAGCTTGTGCTTCAATCCACTTTGATACATAATCAAATGCAATCAAAATATATAAGTTCCCAAATAAAGGAATAATTGGTCCCATGAAATCTAATCCCTAAACATCAAAAATCTCAACTTCTAAATTCAGAGGCATTTCATTTCTTCTAGATATATTGCCTACTCGTTGGCATCTATCACAAGTTTTGATATATTTGTAAACATCTCTAAAGAGAGTAGGCCAATAAAATCCAGCTTACAAAATTTTGTGCACAGTTTTGTCAATCCCAAAATGTCCTCCAAATTCAGAATCATGACATTTTTGAATAATCAGTTCAGTTTCTTCATAAGGCACACATCTCCTAATAATAAGATTGTTACATTGCTTATATAAATATGGTTCATCCCAAAAATATGCTTTTGCATCATGAATGAATTTTTCTGTTGCTGCAGTGTTAGCATAGGTAGCAAAATATCACTTTCTATATAGTTAACATATCAGCATACCAAGGTATTTTCCACTCATTAATATTATAAAGTTGTTCATCAGGGAAACTGTCTGTAATTTCATTGTCAGTGTCAGATAATTCATGATATTCTAATCTCAACAAATGATCAGCAATTTGATTATCAGTTCTTTTTCTATCAATTACCACAAAATCAAATTCTTGCATCAAAAGTATCCATTTAATTAATCTTGGTTTGATATCCTTCTTTTGCATCAGATATTTAATAACAGAGTGATTACTATGCACAATACATTTAGTCCCAATTAAATAAGATCTAAATTTGTCAAGAGCATACACAACAGCAAGTAACTCTTTTTCAGTAACCGTATAGTTAATTTGAACATCATTAAAGTACTACTAGCATAGTATATAACTTTAAAAATCTTATCATATCTTTGACCAAGAACAGCTCCAATAGCATAATCACTAGCATCACACATTAATTTGAATGGTTTCTCCCAGTCATGTGAAACTATTATAGGTGTTGTGATTAGTTTATCCTTTAATAACTCAAAGACATTTAAACAATCTTCAGTAAATTCAAATTTTTTATCCTTTTCTAAAAGTTGGCATAGAGGTTTGGCAATTTTTGAAAAATCTTTAATATAACGCCTGTAAAAACCAGCATGTCCAAGAAAACTTCTTACTCCTCTCACTGTTGTAGGAGGTGGTAATTAAGCTATAACTTGAATTTTTGCAGGGTCTATTTCCATGCAATTTTTTGAAATTTTATGCCCTAACACAATATTTTTAGCTCCAATTAAATAAGGTCTAAACTTTTCAAGAGCAAATACTATAGCTAATAACTCTCTTTCAGTAGTGGTATAATTAATTTGAGCCTCATTAAGAGTTTTACTAGCATATTAAATGACTTTGAAAACTTTATGATGCATTTGCCCTAATGCTACTTCGATCACATAATCACTCGCATCACACATAAGTTCAAATGGTTTCTCCCAATCTGGTGAAACAATTATAGGTGCAGTGATTATTTTCTCTTTCAATAATTTGAAAGCACTCAAGCATTCATCATTAAAATCAAAATTTCTATCATTTTCTAAAAGTCGGCACAAAGATTTGGTAATTTTAGAAAAATCTTTAATATATCGCCTGTAAAATCCAGCGTGTCCTAAGAAACTCCTCACCTCTATCATAGTAGTGGGTGGCAGTGATGCGTGACTCAGCCTAACGGGGCTTTATATATACTTTCAAATGCAAGATTTTGATACCACTGCTAGAAGATTTAATCACTGACAGCAGCGCCAAAAACTTGCCGTGATTTTACGTATGAAAGATTTTATGAATTTATATTTAGATTTTTATAATTTGTAAAAGTCACAATTTTAAACGCAAGTATACGTATCGTATCAAGTAATACAGGGCTCTAGTGGAGTCCTGGTTATCGATCCCACAGGGAAGATTTTTAGAATATTAAGTAATATTTTTAGAATTTTCAAATTAAAAGTAATTATTATTTTTATTTCTTTTTAAAGTTTTGATTTTAGATTTAATGAAATTTATACTAAATGTAAGTAAGCAACACTAAAATAATTATTAATGCAGGTATAAATAAAACAACTTTCTCCTTTTCAACTAATCCAAGATTTTTAGAATAATTATCATTTGTGGAGAATTTAGATTATGGTATTGTGCCAAATAGAAGCATTCCTATTCTTTACCCTTTGGTCCAGGCATAATGAACATTGATTAATCTATAGATAAGTTCAAGATTTTTTATTATTAGAATGGGTTAATCTAGGCTCACTTACTAGATGTCCAAGGGTGGCTATGGTCTGCCCTACCAATAACCCGTTCCCTTTCTATAAATCAAATTATTAGAATTTAGTCTGTCACTCTAAAAACAAGTTAATTCTACGCCCTATAAATCATATCTTCCTATTTATTTGCACTTCACCTTGAATAACCCGCATAATGCCTTCGACTACCCAAGGATTCATGTGATATCTACTAGTTAAGAACTCATCTCCGGATAGGTCTCAAAATTCTTCAACTGGTTTTAACAATTTAAATGACCAGTTTAAAAAGTAAACTATGATTAGTTATTAATATCATCACAATTTTTATAAATTTTTTAAGTTAAATTCTCCAACAAAGTTTAATTATCTTATTGTCTTTTCATAGTTGAAAGGATAAAGAAAACTAACTACTTAGAACACATTGAATTCACACAAAAAAAAATTATAAAACTTTGAACCAAGTTACAAATACTTATCTGGAATGTTCCTTCAAGTGATCCGCTGACTCCTACTAACTTCATTGCAATGATGAAAGACTTCAACAACAACAACACTAATAATCTCACACTTAACACTCAAAATAAACTAAAAATAAACTCACTAAATAATAAAGAAGGTGGCTCCCTAAAATGATTGGATGGCTATATAGTGCTTGGGGACTAAAGGACGTTAGATGTGGTGAAAGGGACAATTTTCTCTGTAGAATGGGCTCCTATTTATATAGCTCTGAATTTGACCAGGGGTTGCTTAAGGCACCTCTTCAAAATTCTTCCAAATACAATGTATCTTCTAGAAGGTAACTATCGCGCCTAGGCACCGGGATCTGGCGCCTAGGCACTGGACTCAGTGACCAGGTCTTCGCACCTCTTCACTTTGGGTCGCACCTCTTCGCGATTAATACTGTTTCACTGCGTCCAGATGCATTGTATCACATGTTCTATATATTAGGAGTAATTTCCAGTCTTCTAGAAGCTCTAATAACAGCTTAACTCCGTCAAAATAACTGACCAAAGTCATTAAAATCTTGACTACGTCTGTATTGAACTGGCGCTTAGGCGCCGGATTCTGGCGCCTAGGCGTCGGACCTACAATTTCGACAACTTTGCTCTTTTAGCTCCATTTTTGTTCTTTTTTGCTCCTTTTTCCTTCTTGAACTCTTTTTTTTATCACCTACATCCAAAAACATAAAAATACCTTTCATTAAAACATAATATCCTTAAGAATTGAATCATAAAAAAGGCATAAAATTGGGTATTTTTAAAGTAGATCAAATTCCCTCAAACTTAAACGTTACTTGTCCTCAAGTAACCCCTTTAATTACATAAAATATATAACATTTGGAATGAAGTTTTAAATATTTAAGATTTCTTTTAATTTTTGGTTTTATAAAAGTTTTGGCAACTAAATTTCACTAATTCAGTTTAATTTTAAGAATTTAAAGAATATTTAACTACCAAATCGTAAGACTTCCAATTTTTCATTTATTTCAAGAATAATTGTAGTTTATCATATTAAGGTCACATAGAATATTTACAAGAAAAAAATTTTCATGAAATATTTTTCTAGTAAAAATAATTGTACATAAAAATTAAGTTAAAAATTTAATTGGTTTTCTTTCTATAAGATAATTCAAGTGAAGCCAATTTTTGATTAGGCATTTTCTCAAGCTTCTCCTCACATTTCTTTTTTTTTTTTTGATTTTTTTCTTTTCTTTTCTTTTGTTTTCTCTTTTTTGTTTTCCTTTTTCTTTTAAGGATATTTTTCAATCCTCCATTTTTTCTATTTGTGAGGATTACTATCTTTGGATAGCCTGTTAATGATTTTGAACTTCACTATCCTTAACTTATATTTAAAAACTTATACATTTTTTTACTTAATAAATATGACATTATTAATAAGTATTTTTCAAAAATTATTTCAATCTTTTTCTTTTCAAGTAATAATCTTGATTCCTTTGTATTTCCAAAATACAATTCTCTTTACTATAAATAGAAAAATTCTTATTCTTATTATTCTTTAAGATAAATAATTATATTCTTAAAATTAATCAAAATTATTGAAATTTTAGTTAAGTTTACTAAATTATTTATAAATTCCACAACATTTTAAGTAATCTTAAATAGAATTTTCATTCCTTATTTTATGTTAATATTTTTTTAAAAGAAAATATTAGTTCATTAAGGACAAATAATATTTAAATTTAAAAAATGTTTTCCCTTCCCCCAAACTTCAGCTTTAGTATATAAATGAATCATAAAATTTTCTACAGCATGAGAGAAAGAAATAAACAGGAATTTATCTAGGTACAGTGATAATGCAGTGTGGAAAAACTCATTTCTAATCCTACACAAGCTTTAATATGAATATAACAGAAATTACTAAGCATATATAGAAAAGTTTTCAGAGCAGGAGTTAATTTTTAAATTTTTTTTTATTATTTTTAATTAAAACATGTGAAATTACTACCTATTCATGAATACTAAACAGTAGGCTGAAACAAAAATAAACATTTATCAATAAAAATTTATCTATATTTCAGTCTTAAACACATAACACAACAGATGCTCTAAAACAATCTCAATATCAAAAGTTCACACAAAGTTACCTAAGCAAATTGACACTAGCAAACAACAATATAATCACAATAATCAGTACTAACAAACAAGAAATAAACTAAAAACAGAATCACACATCTCAAGAGGTAAATCTGGCTACTAATCACTGTCTGTTGCCTCGTTATCTTCATCTCCAAAAGAAAATTCCATATCCTTCGGATCAATATACGGTGAAAATCTAGGACAGGTAGAAAACTGAACATCATGCTCACCCTTCAGGAATCTAACTAAAGCTCAGCATACTTAGTATCATAATCACTCTTCCTTTTTGGTGTACTCAGAAAGATGATCGATCTTCTTATCGATTGTATCTACTCTACAATGAGTTAGAAATAACTCATTCTACTGCTCCATAAACTGATCATGCATGGACTCCCAGAAACTAGATGGTGGCTCAGCAGTAGAAGTAGAAGGTCTAGAAGTAGAAGCTCTACCATAAGCAGGTAATGAACTAGAAGGTGCAGTAGAACTCTTACCTCGAAGTTGATCATAAATACTGACGCTTTCTCTTCCTATGGGCTTTGTAGACTTAAGATTTTCCTCAGAAAGCTCAGCAACTACTCCAGCACTTTCACACAGAGAATATATCAAAGATGGAAATCCAAGTCCAACAAAAGTGCTAGAACGAGTAGTAGCCTCTACATAATCATAAATGATACTTCCTACATCAATTGGCTTCCTCTCCTGAATGCAATAGTTGAGGATAGCTCTATCCTTGGTAACATCGCTCAAATGATTGGATGGAAGGAGATGAGCAGAAATAAAGTAGTGTCATGTATTTGAAACACCATCAAGCTTAGAAGATGAAAAATTAAAAGTTTTCCGTTCCGAATCTTCAAAGCTCCAGTACCATCAGTCAGGTAAGCAATAATCATATCTAAATCTCCCTCAGATGGAGATAATCCAGAGTAATAACACTCGATGTTTGGCGGCAGGCCATAGAAAATGTTGATACGCTCTGGAGTGAATCCTACTCCAACTCCTCTAACGAAAATCTTGTACTCTTCAGCATCCACGAAATTGGCATAAAACTCCCTAACCACAGGGATAACATCAACAGCAGCAAAATAGCAGAATCGTTGCCAATTGAGTACAACGATCGTTTCCTCAATTCTTCCTCCCGGATTGTAAAAACATCATTCCGAGATAAACTTCCGAGTCGTAGCAAAATCATTTTACTGGAAATGTGCAGCATTAGTGACAAACTTGCTACGATCAAAATTTTCTCGTTCCTTTCCTCGCTTAGATTTGGGTGCCATCTAAACGTGAAATAAAAACACAAAATAAATTCATAGGATCAAAGAAAATATACTAATTTAAGCTTTTCAAACTTGAAAGAGCTTAAAAATCCATGGATTTAACTCTAAAAATCAAATTTTTTCTCAAAATTTCGGTTTTCTTCAATGTGAGCAAAATTCATGGTGAAAATAAAAAATAATTGGTTTAGAATATAGATCTGACCTTAGGATGAAGAAATCAAGTGATTTCAAGCTCAAAAACTTGAAAATCCGGCCTCAAATGGGATCTCAAGGGTCTCTTTTCACAAAAACAAGAAGAAATGGAAGATTAGGCATCAAAAATGGCGTGGGGGTGTTTAAGATGATGAAGTTTCGGGTTCAGGCCGAATCGATGCCTAGGCCCCGAATTCTGGCACCTAGGCGCCAGACTCGCCTTTCCAAAAATTTAATTTAAATTTTATATTTATATAAAAATTTGTCAAATTCGACTCCTAATTACTCTTATTAGATTATTAATCCAATTTATATCCTCCAAACATTTCCACAATCAAATTAAAATGATAACTAAGATCCACATTTCAAACATGAAATTTAACTAAACTCTTCAATTCCAATTCATAATTTTCATTCCAAACTCAATGAATTCCATAAAAAGACTATAACAAAGTTCATCATTCTATAAACAACACAAACAACATAAATTCAAATCAAATTCCAAATCTAACAGCACACATTGAACAATAAAGAAAACACACACAAATTAGATAATCGATACACTAGAACTTGACTCAATCACACCTAGAACACATAAGAGATCAATTCACCACCGATCTTCAATTTCCATCTCTTTTGCAATGAAGTTTTCTAGTACTGCCGAGATAAAAAACCAACGCCCTTGGAAATTCCAAAGCCGTCTTTTCATCGATCCACTTGTTCTTCGCGTACATTGCTACTTGATGCGTCTTGATAGGCCGCCATATGATCAAATTGAAGTTTTGTTTGCTATTCCATGTGTTCAATTTGATGATACATTTCATGCAAATGATTCCCAATGCTTTGAAGTTCCACTTCAATCTTTTCCAAACGATTAAACAATCTCTCCACACTAACAGCAATAAAACCATTAAAATAAGGTTGAGGATCTTTGGAAGTTTTGTCACTTACCTCATTTCCATGATTTCCTCTATCCATTGCTTCCAAACTCTTCTTAACTCCTCGAAAATAGATTGCTCTGGTTGAAATTAAGGTTTCTATGTGATTGGAGACGAAGATAAGTCAATATATAGGGAGATTTCGTGTGAAAAACTAAAGAATTTAGGTTTTTACACGACCTGTAACTGTGGCGCTTAGGCGCCGGAATCTGGCGCCTAAGAGCCGGATCATCGATACGCGCAGGTTATTCTGGTGCTTAGGCGCCAACTTTTGGCGCCTAGGCACCGAAACCTTGATCGACTCTTCGCCTATCGTCAAATTTTCAAAGTTTGGTCTTAAAAATAGGTCTAAAAAAAGGTATGATCCACATACAAACACGATTAAGATAAATTCAAATCACAAACAATCACACTGATAATAAATGGGTTACCTACCACAAAGCACTTAGTTTAACGTCGTCAGCCCGACCTAATTAATTAAATTAATCGGGTAGACTCAGTTCGTAAGCCTCTTTGTAATTTAGTTTCATTTCTCCCATATAAGGCTTCAGTCTTAATCTGTTAACTTTAAATACTTTTCCAGTTTTGGGATCTTTAATATCCAAAGCTCCATAAGGGTACACTTTCTCAATTATAAATGGTCCCATCCATTTAGTTCGTAATTTTCCAGGAAAAAGTTTTAAACGAGCATTAAATAATAACACTTCTTGTCCAGGCTCAAACATTTTCCTTGAAATCTTTTTGTCATGCAATTTCTTCATTCATTCTTTATAAATCTTTGCATTCTCATAGGACTGATTTCTTATTTCTTCCATTTCATTCAGTTGTAATAATCGTTTTTCTCCTGCAACGTTCAAATTGTAATGGAACTCCTTTATTGTCCAGTAAGCTTTATGTTCCAGTTCAACAGGTAAGTGACATTGTTTACCATAAACTAACCGATAAGGTGACATTCCGATAGGTGTCTTATAAGCTGTTCTATAAGCCCATAATGCATAATCAAGTCTATCAACCCAGTCATTTCTTTTAGGATTAACAGTCTTCTCTAATATTCTTTTAATTTCTCTGTTTGATACTTCAGCCATTCCACTTGTTTGAGGGTGATAAGAAGTTGCAATTCTATGTTTAATTCCAAATTTTTCCAGTAATGATTGAATTCTTATGTTTCTGAAATGACTTCCCCCATCTATGTTAATTACCCTGGGCATTCCAAATCTTATAAAAATCATCTTCTTTAAAAATTTTGAAACACTTTTGGAATCATAGTTAGGTAAAGCTACAGCTTCGATCCACTTTGAAACATAATCAACTGTTAATAAAATATAAATCTTTCCAGATGATGGTACGAAAGGTCCCATAAAGTCTAAACCCAATACATCAAAAATTTCAATTTTCAATATAAAATTTAGAGGCATTTCATCTTTTGTGGATATATTCCCCATTCTTTGACATCGATCACAAGTTTTCACGTAATGTTCAACATCTTTGAATAAAGTAGGCGAATAAAATCCAGAATTTAAAATTTTAAATGCAGTATTATCCACTCCAAAGTGTCCTCCAAATTCAGAATCGTGACATTTTTGAATAATTGCAAAAGTTTCTTCATAAGCTACACATCTTCGAATCATAGAATCTCTTCCTATTTTAAATAAATGAGGATCTTCGCAAATATATGATTTACAATCATTCTTGAATTTCTTAATATATTTACTATTCAACCCATATGGTAAAATATTGCTAACCAAATAGTTAACTATATCTGCATATCAAGGCATTTGTAATCCTTGAATGACATATAATTGTTCATCAGGGAATTTCTCATTTATATTTTCTTCAAAATCTTCTCACTATTATTTTTTATTCTCGATAAATGATTGGCAATTTGGTTGTCAGTTCCTTTTCTGTTCACAATCTCAAAATCAAATTCTTGTAAAAGTAAAACCCATCTGATCAATCTAGGTTTAGCATCCTTTTTAGACATTAAATACTTAATAGCAGAATGATCAGTATGTACGATACATTTCGTTCCAAGAAGATATAGTCTAAGTTTATCTAAGGCATATACTATTGCTAAAAGCTCTTTTTCAGAAGTAGTGTAATTTATTTGAATTTCATTAAGAGTTTTGCTAGCATATTATATAACTTTGAAAATTTTCTCATATTTTTGTCCCAATACAGCTCTAATTGCATAATCACTTGCATCACACATTAATTCAAAAGGTTTATTCTAATCAGGTGCAACAATAACAGGTGCAGTGATTAATTTTTCTTTTAAAATGTTGAACGCATTCAGACAATCTTCACTAAATTCGAATTTAGCTTCTTTTTCCAATAAATGGCAAAGAGGTTTAGCAATTTTAGAAAAATCATTTATATATCTCCTATAAAATTCAGCATGACCCAGAAAACTTCTCACATGAGTAACGGTAGTAGGTGGTTGAAGTTCAGTAATAATTTTTACTTTTGTCGGATCAACTTCCATCCCTATTTGTGAAATTTTATGTCTAAGTACAATTCCATCTGTGACCATAAATTGACATTTTTCCAGTTTAGAACTAAATTTGTTTCTTCACATCTCTTCAAAACTTTCATTATATTTTCCAAGCAAGATTTAAAACAAGTTCCAAATACTGAAAAATCATCCTTAAATACTTTAATTCCTTTATCAATTAAATCACAAAATATTGACATCATAGATCTTTGAAAAGTTGCAGGTGCATTGCATAAACCGAAAGGCATTCTTATAAAGGCAAATGTTCCATAAGGACTTGTAAATGTTATTTTCTCTTAGTCCTTAGGAGCAACATGTAATTGATGATAACCAGAATATCCATCCAGAAAACAGAAATATGAGTGTCCAGCTAATTTATCCAACATCTAATCCAAGAAAGGTAAAGTAAAATGATCCTTTCTAGTGGCGTTGTTTAATTTTTAATAATCAATGCAAATTCGCCATCCAATAACTTGTCTTGTTGGGATTAATTCATTTTTTTATTAACAATGACAGTTACTCTTCCTTTCTTCGGAACACAATGAATAGGACTCACCCATTGGCTATCCGAAATAGGATAAATAATTTCAGCATCTAACCATTTCAAAATCTCTTTCTTTACAACCTCTTTCATAATTGGGTTCAATCTTCTTTGAGGTTCAATAGTGGGTTTACAATTTTCTTCCATTAAAATCCTATGCATACAGATTGAAGGGCTTATTCCTTTTATATCTGCAATAGTCCAACCAAAAGCTTTCTTATAATTCTTCGGAACTCCTATTAATTTTTCTTCTTGATCTTTACTCAATTCTGAAGATATAATTACAGGTAAAGTTAATGAATTTCCAAGAAATGTATACTTTAAATGTGCAGGTAACATTTTTAATTCCAGTTCAGGTGCTTTTTCAATTGAGGGCAAAAGTATATCATTTTTAGTTGTGTCTAAAATTTCTCAGTTTTCATGAATATAATGAGTTTCTTTAGATAATTTTTCTTCATTTACTTTTTCAATTTCTTCAGTTAATGACTCATTATATAACTCAGATTCATTATTTTTATCTTCAGAAATGACCTTACATTTTTCTTGATAATGTTTTTCAATTATATAATCAAAAATATCCATTCGATGTCATTTTTCTTTATCAGGATACCTCATTGATTCAGAACATTAAATGTTATCTCTTGATTATTAACTCTCATCGTTAATTCTCCTTTTTGCACATCAATCATAGCACGTCCGGTAGCTAGAAAAGGTCTCCCTAAAATAATAGGTATTTCTTTATCTTCTTCTATATCTAGCATAATGAAATCCAGAGGAAAGATAAATTTATCTACCTTAACAAGAACATCCTCTATAACTCCTTTAGGATAAGCGATAGATCGATCAGCTAACTGAAGGGTTATAGTGGTGGGAGAAATCTCACCTAATTCTAACCTTCGAAAGATTGAAAATGGCATGAGATTAATACTTGCTCCTAAATCACATAAGGCTTTTCCACAAAATTTTTCTCCAATAGCACATGGTATAGTGAAACTTTCAGGATCTTTAAGTTTCTGAGGTAGTTTCTTTTGAATTATTGCACTACATTCTTCACTTAATGCAACAGTTTCATAAGCTTCAAATTTTCTTTTCTTACTTAAAATATCCTTCATAAATTTTGCATAGCTTGACATTTGTTCCAACGCTTCAAAGAAAAGGAATGTTGATGGTAAGTTTCTTAAAAATCTCAAAGAACTTAGAAAATTGATGGTCAAGCTTCTGTTATTTTAATCTTTGAGGAAAAGGTGGTGGTGGTCTTTCAAATTCCACTTCAATAGGAATTACAGTCTGACTTTACTTGTAGAAAGAGTATCTTTAGGTTTTTCTATTTCTTCTACCTCTCTCTTTTTTTCAATTTCATTCCGAATTTTCTCTTTTAATTCCTTTCCATTTCTAAGTTGTACAGCTTTTTCTTGTTCATGTTCTTTCCCAGTTTCTTTAGTATTAATTTCGACATTGCTAGGCAGTGTTCAATGCTACGAATAGCAGTGTTTTGACTTTGTAGCTGATTACCTAGTTGCAAGATCAATTCTTCTATAAATAACTTTTTCTGCTGATTATTAAATCCAGGAGGGTAAGTTGCTCTAAAGTTTGAATTTCCTTGATTGTTCCAATTTGGATTAACTTGATTATTACTCCATTGTTGATGTCCATTATTCCAATTAAAATTAGGATGATTTTTCCAACCATGATTATAATAATTAGAATAAGGGTTATTAGTTTTACTAGCAATAGCTTGCAAAGTTTCCATTGTTTGAGAATCATCAGTATTTGCAGAATTATCATTACTTACATGCGATATATTAATAGTAAAATTATCTAATTTCTTAGATATCGCAGCCACTTATGAAGTTAAAATAGAAAAGGCTTCATTATCTTGAATACTTGCCATTCTTTTAGGATTAACCCTTTCAGAATGCCACTGAAAATTATTATTAGTCATTTCTTCAATTAAAGTATAAGCTTCCTCAAATGTCTTAGCCATTAAAGAACCACCAGCAGCAGCATCAATAATATATCTAAGTGATCCAATAAGTCTATTATAAAATGTTTGAATAATTAACCAATCTGGCAAAGCATGATGAGGACATTTTCTTAATAGTTCTTTAAATCTTTCCCAAGCTTTATAAATTGTTTCTCCATCAAATTGTGTAAATGAAGTTATATCATTTCTTTATTTAGCAGTTTTAGAAGGAGGAAAATATTTAGCAAGGAATTCTTGTGCCATATCTGCCCAAGTTTTAATAAAACAAGTTGCTAATGAATTAAGCCACATGTTTGCTTTATCTTTTAAGGAAAAAGGAAAGAGTCTATAAGCCTAATAGCATCATCAGAAATATTATTATATTTAAAGGTAACACAAAGTTCTAAGAAACTAGCAAGGTGTAAATTTGGATCCTCATTGTGTGTTCCTCTAAACCGATTATTTTGAACCATTTGAATAATAGAAGGTTTAAGCTCAAAAGAATTAGCATCTACGAATCGACATTTGAATACTAATATGAAGTTCATCAGCTTGTAGGGTTTGCATAATCCCTTAATGGTTTATAAACATTTTGTTCATTGATTTGTATTGGATTTTGATTATTGTTATGTAAGTTAGCCATTTCTTGATATTTTTGAATTTTTTTACCTTGTTTTCATTTTTTAATTCTTTTAACTGTTCTTTCTAATTCATAATCAAAAGGTAATAATCCTTCCGATCCAGAACTACACATAAAATTAAAATCTTTTTGGTATTTTTTTATTTTATATTTTTTTATGTTTTATATTTTAAAAGAAATAAAAGTGTATAAATTATATTTAATTTAAAAATTATCTTTTTAACTTTTTTACTTATTTTCCTTATCTTCCCCGGCAACGGTGCCAAAAACTTGATGTGTGACTCAGCATAACGGGGCTTTAAATATACTTTCAAATGTAAGAATATGATACCACTGCTAGAAGATTTAATCTCTGACAGTGGCACCAAAAACTTGATGTGATTTTACTTATGAAAGATTTTATGAATTTATATTTAGATTTTTATAATTTGTAAAAGTCATAATTTCAAACGCAAGTATACTTATCGTATCAAGTAATACAGGGCTCTAGTGGAGTCCTGGTTATCGAACCCACAGGGAAGATTTTTAGAATTTTAAGTAATATTTTTAGATTTTTTAAATTAAAAGTAATTATTATTTTTATTTCTTCTTAAAGTTTTGATTTTAGTTTTAATGAAATTTATACTTAATGTAAGTAAGCAACACTAAAATAAATATTAATGCAGGTATAAATAAAACAACTTTCTCCTTTTCAACTAATCTAAGATTTTAGAATAATTATCATTTGTGGAGAATTTAGATTATGGTATTGTGCCAAATAGAGGCAATCCTATTTTTTACCCTTTGGTCCAGGCATAAAGAACATTGACTAATCTATAGATCGGTTCAGGATGTTTTATTAGTTGAATGGGTTAATCTAGGCTCGCACTACTAGATGTCCAAGGGTGGCTATGGTCTTCCCTACCAGTGACCCGTTCCCTTTCTATAAATCAAATTATTAGAATTTAGTCTGTCACTCTAAAAACTAATTAATTTTGCGCCCAATAAATCATATCTTCCTACTTATTTGCACTTCACCTTGAATAACCCGCATAAAGCTTTCGACTACCCAAGGATTCATGTGATATCTACTAGTTAAGAACTCATCTCCGGATAGGTCTAAAAACTCTTCAACATGTTTTAACAATTTAAATGGCCAGTTTAAATAGTAAACTAAGATTAGGTATTAATATCATCACAATTTTTATAAATATTTTAAGTTAAATTCTCCAACAAAGTTTAATTATCTTATTATCTTTTCATAGTTGAAAGGAGAAAGAAAACTAACTACTCAAAACACATTGAATTCACACAACAAAACATATTTTTAAAACTTTGAACCAAGTTACAAATACTTATCTGGAATGTTCCTTCAAGTGATCCGTTGACTTCTACTGACTTCAATGAAATATAAAAGACTTCAACAGCAACAACATTAATAATCTGACACTTAACACTCAAAATAAACTAAAAATAAACTCACTAAATAATAAATAAGGTGGCTCCCTAAAATGATTGGATGGCTATATAGTGCTTGGGGACTAAAGGATGCTAGAAGGGGTGAAAGGGGTAATTTTCTCTGTAGAATGGGCTCCTATTTGTAGAGCTCTGAATTTGACCAGGGGTTGCTTAAGGCACCTCTTCAAAATTTGTCTAGATACAATGTATCTTCTAGAAGGTAACTGTCGCGCCTAGGCGCCGGGATCTGGCGCCTAGGTGCCGGACTCCGTGACCAGGTCTTCGCACCTCTTCACTCTGGGTCGCACCTCTTTGTGATTAAAATCGTTTCCCTGCGTCCAGATGCATTGTATCACATGTCCTATATATTAGGAGTAACTTCTAATCTTGTAGAAGCTCTAATAACCGCTTAACACCGTCAAAATAACTGCCCAAAGTCGTCAAAAATCTTGTCTGCGTCTGTATCGAACTGGCGCTTAGGCGCCGGATTCTGGAGCCTAGGCGCCAGGCCTACAATTTCGACAACTTTGCTCTTTTAGCTCCATTTTTGCTCCTTTTTGCACTTTTTTCCTTCTTAAACTCTTTTTTTATCACCTACATCCAAAAACATAAAATACCTTTCATTAAAGCATAATATCCTTAAGAATTGAATCATAAATAAGGCATAAAAATGAGTATTTTTAAAGTGGATCAGGCGGAAATCTCTCAATAACTCTAATTTTAGCAAGATCGACCTTCATACCATATTCAGAAATTTTATGCCCAAGCACAATTCCTCCTGCAACCATAAATTGACATTTCTCCCAATTCAAAACTAGATTTGTTTTCTCGCAGAGCTCCAAAACTTTTGCTAAGTTTTCCAGGCAAATTTCAAATGAAGTCGCAAATACAGGGAAATCATCCATAAAAACTTCTATTCCATTATCTATCATACTACTGAAGATAAACATCATACATCTCTTAAATGTTGCAGGTGCATTACACAGTCCAAAAGGTATTCTTCGAAAAGCAAAAGTTCCATAAGGGCTAGTAAATGTTGTCTTTCTTTGATCCTCAGGAGCAATAGGTATTTGATGGTAACCAGTATATCCATCCAGAAAGCAGTAGTACTTATGTCCAGCAAGTCTATCTAGCATTTGATCGAGAAAAGGAAGAGGAAAGTGATATTTTCCAGTGGCAGCATTTAGTTTCCTATAGTCAATACAAATTCGTCATCCATTAATTTGTCTTGTAGGTATAATTTCATTACATTCATTCACTTCAACAGTCACTCCTCCCTTTTTCGTAACACAATGTATTGGACTCACCCAAGCACTATCCGAAATAGGATAAATAATTCCAGCATCCAGCCATTTTAAAATCTATTTCTTAACTATTTCTTTCATTATTGGATTCAATCTCCTTTGCGGATTAACTCTCGGTTTATTTTCTTCATCTAATAAAATTTTGTGCATATAAATCGAAGGACTAACTCCTTTAATATCTGCCAAAGTCCATCCAACAGCTTTCTTGTATCTTTTTAAAGTTTCCAACAACTTTTTTTCTTGAAAATCGTTTAACTCCGAATATACAATAACTAGCAGGGTAGATGATTCTCCTAAAAACATATACTTTAAATGATTAGGGTCAATTTTCATCTCAAGTTTAGGAGGTTTTATTATAGATGGAATTAAGCTTTTATTTCCACCTTCCATAGTGTCTTATACTTCGAATCTCTCCTAAACATACTCCAAATCTTCATTCTTCTTACTATTTGAATTTTCTTCATTTTCAATTTCTTCTTCAAACATATTTTCATAATCTACTTCTTTTTCAAATAGATTCTCAAAATGATCATTTCTCAAATATTCACAGACCTCCATCATAAAACATTCATTATCTTTTTCCATTGAGGGATACTTCATAGATTTCGAAATATTAAAGGTCACCTCTTGATCATTAACTCTCATGGTTAATTCTCCCTTTTGAACATCAATCACTTCTCTTCCAGTAGCAAGGAATGTTCTTCCGAAAATAGTTGGAATTTCTTTATCTGCATTCGTATCAAGTACAATAAAATTCACAGAAAAGATAAATTTATCCACTTTCACTAACACATCTTTCACCACTCCTTTAGGGTAAGTAATGGAATGATTGGCCAACTGAAGAGTCACAGATGTAAGAGAAATTTATCTTATTACCAACCTTTTAAAATTTGATAAAGGTGTAAGATTAATAGTAGCTCCCAGATCACATAAGGCTTTTCCAAAAAAAATTTCACCTATAGCACACGGAATAGTGAAACTAGCAGGATCTTTAAGTTTTTCTGGAAGCTTTTTCTGAATAATTGCACTACACTCTCTGCTAAGTGCAACAATTTCATGATCTGTAAACTTTCTTTTCTTTCTCAGGATATCCTTCATAAACTTGGCATAGTCAGGCATCTATTCTAATGCTTCAACAAAAGGAATATTTATCGTTAATTTCTTAAGGATCTCAAAAAATTTTCCAAATCTATTATCCCTATTTTGTTTCTTCAATATTTGAGGAAATGGAGGTTGTGGTTTTTCAATAGTTATCTTCATTGGCTCAAGAGGATAATCCAGTTCTGGATAAATCTTATTTGAACGTTTTTCGATTTCCACCTTCTCCTTTTCTATTTCAACTTCTTTTTGCACTCTAGTTTCCAATTCTTTTCCACTCCTTAATTGAATAGCCTTAAGATGTTCCTTGTTTTGATCTTTTGGAATGATCTCAACATTGCTTGGAAGTGTTCGAGAAGGTCTATTATTAAGTACAGTGAAAATATGCCCCAATTGATTTTCAATATTTTTCATAACAATACTTTGAGCTTGTAATTGATTTTCCATATTCATAATCATTTCTTCAGTAGACAACTTCTTATCCTTAAATTGCGGGTTACTATTGAATCCAGGAGGATAAGATGGTCTAAAATTGGTATTTCCTTGATTGTTCGAATTTCCAATTGGATTTATAGAACTGTTACCCCAATGTGGGTTAACATTGGCATTGCTATTATTCCAATTGAAATTTGGGTGATTCTTCCAACCAGGATTATAATAATTTGAATAAAGATTTTTAGGTCTATTAATAGAATTTAAAGTCTCATAAGGTGTTTGAGATTATGTTATCTGTCCAAATGAATTTTCCTCCAATACTTGAGGTGGTTGAGAATAATTCATTCCATATTGATCTATTTTCTTAGAGAGGACTGCAATTTGAGAAACTACCATAGTCATCATATCTGAATCATGTTCACTATCTACTCTCTTAGGATTTACCCATTTAGAGGGCCATTGAAAATTATTAGTAGTCATTTCTTCAATCAATGTGTATGCTTCATCAAAAGGTTTTGACATTAACAATCCACCAGCAGCAGCATCTATAATAGATCTCAATGATCCCACTAATCCATTATAAAATGTTTGAATTATTAACCAATCTGGTAAAGCATGATGTGGGCACTTTCTAAGAAGATCTTTAAATCTCTCGCAAGCTTCATATATTGACTCTCCTTCAAATTGACAAAAAGATGTAATATTTGTTCTTAGTTTAGCAGTCTTTGATGGAGGGAAATATTTTGATAGAAACTTCTAAGATAATTCTCCCCAAGTTCTAATAGATCCAGGTGCTAATGAGCTTAACCACGCCTTAGCTTTATCCCTTAATGAAAAAGGAAAAAGTCTAAGTCTGACAGCGTCACTAGATACTCCGTCATATTTAAAAGTAGCACACAGTTCTAAAAAACTAGCGAGATGTAAATTTGGATCCTCATTAGGTGTTCCTCCAAATTGATTATTTTCTACCATTTGGATAATAGCAGGTTTAAGTTCAAATGAATTGGCAGTACCATCAAGATTTTGAATAGTTATGTGAATTTCGTCTATTGTTGGGTTAGCATAATCTCTTAAAGGTCTTGGCAAATTTCCAATATCATTTCTCTGATTATCTTGATTATTCGCCATTTCACAAGGATTTTCAATTTGTTTTTGTTGTTTTCTAATTTTTCTGACAATACGCTCTAACTTCGAATCGTAAGGCACAAAACCTATAAATCCACTACGACGCATATACAATCACACAAATAATTTTAAAAGTAAACAAATACACAATTACACACTAGAAAGTAAAGGTTTTCTGTTACTATATTATCAATAAATACCGTTTATACTTCCTTCCTTACTTACTTAGTTACTTCGTTACCTACCCCGGCAATGATGCCAAAAACTTGACCGGACAATTTACAGACTTTTATATTGAAAGAATTTATGAATTCAAATTTATATATGTTTATAATGATTTTTTAAAGTCCAAGCACTCAACGCAAGTATACGTATCGTATCAAGTAATACAAGGCTCTAATGGAGTCCTGGTTATCGATCCCACAGGAAAGCTATTAAGTAGAAGAAAGTGTTTCACAATAGATAATGTAGCACTGAAATCCAATACTCAAATTGCACTTAAAGTTTAATACTTACTTCTACTACCACTATGCAGAAAACAGTAACAATTAATCAAACTACAATTACTTCTAATAACTTTAAAAATAGAATTAACTAACAAACACACACTAAGCTATATATTTGAATGATTTTTGATATATGAGAAAAGTATCTTTCCTCTTGCAATGAGAATATAATGTGTGGATGATATGGAACAAATATCTATGTTAGTGTGCCAAATAGGAGCATAAATGTTGCTTTACCCTTAAAAGAGTACCCCCTCTTCAAAGCATGAAAAGAATATTGACATATCCTAAGTTTAGTCACTAAATCTAAGGCTAGGCTGGGAGCATACCGACTCTCACTACGGAGCTCCCACTCACTCTTCACCTGAAGGCTAACCTTTAAGTTTAGTTACTACTCTTACAACCAATTTAGGGATCTCAGCCTGTCACCCTGAAACCTCCAAATTGAAGTCCTTCAAAACACATTTCTCTATTTATTTGCACTCAATTCCCATGAACTACAGAATTCATCCATGGAAATTGAATGGATTATTCATTATTGTTGTAGGACACTAAATCCTTTCAGAACTAATATTCAACAACATATTTTAACAATTCAATTGGCCAAATCAAAAAGTAAATTAAGTTCTAAATGAAAAACCACACAATTTCTTTAATACATTAAAAACACTTCAAATCCACATCAATCCATCATCACATCTCTATGCAAGAAGAAAGAAAAAGGAGACTACTCAAAATTCATGAAGAAGATACAATAAAACATGGATTTTATATATAAAAGAAAAGTCATACAAACCACAGAATAAAATACAACTTATCTCTTTCTCATCCCCAATGCAATTCCCTTGAAGTTCCTTTGAATCCTTTTCTCTCTTTTTTGCAACACTTAATTCCCTCTTTAGAATGGAAAGGAAGAAACAATCTCTCACTTTACTTCTTCTCCTTTACTCCATAGAGAAGAATTTCTCTCAAATTCTAACTTCTACAAACTTCTCTCCTAAGCCCTAACACTCAACACACACTCTCCCTCTCTAGAACTTCAGAATACACACTCACACACACACTTCATTTTCATCCAAAAACAGTTACTTATAAGTTAGAAACGAAATCCCAAGAGTTTCCATAAGCATCCCTTCAAAAAGTCCCCAAAACTCCTCAAATTTGAATTCCACAGACATTGGGTGCCGGCAGTGCTCTATCATTGAATTAATTGCTGAGTCTCTGGAAATTGGCACCGGTGGCGCCAGAACCTGTTTTCCTCATTTTTGCTCCGAATTCGTTTCTTTTCACTTCTTTTCGCTCAAATCACCTAGAATCATCATACCTGCAACAAATCATGAAAATACCTTTTTTAAAGTACAATATCACAAAAAATAGGTAAAATTATATAGCAAAAATAGTATATATTTTTGGTGCATCATTGCTCATCCTCCTGAAAGTGATGGAGACTCCTGGTAAGAAACTGTCAGTATACAATGCTTTGTTATATCTGTGTTGTTTCCCTTTAGTACCAGAATTGAACCTACTGGTAGAGGTATTTCTAATGGCCTCAAAATTCTCCGAGGCTGACTATTTAGAGGTCTGTCCCAAACATTAAGTTGTATTGTTTGATGAAAGAGACTATGTAGAAGGGCCTCACGAAGTTGTGATAGTATATATGAGGCGGGATGTAGTAGCGTTCTTCGTAAATGTTAATGATACAATTATTAAGTATGCAATCAGTAGGTAACACTCGTCAGGACACCATCCGCTCGATTATACTCTTGATCAGTATTGACATAGGTTCTACTTCATCGTGGTGGGTTTCCCTCACTATCCTTGGTGAAGTTGTTGCAACACCCACACTGAATTGTAATTCTTCCTTTGTCTCGCTTCCACTTGCATGACTTAGAGTAGGTTCTTCTCCTTAACTGTTCTGTGAGGCCTTTGTCCCTCAGGTCGAAGACACATTTAATGATCTTAATATTTTCATACTAGGAGAACACATCTGTGTGCAACTCCAAGCCTTCCAAGATGTTGACGTATTTTCTTTGTATTCTCTGAAAATACTCAAAATATTGCTTCCGTACTTTTTGGACTCTTTTTAATTCATGCTCTAAGATGATCTATAATTTTTGGGGTCCAGTAATGTACAACGGAATGTATGGCTCAATATCGACATGTTCTCCCACATTCCTCATCACGTCGGGGATAGTCTCCATCACAACATCCTCCGAGACTATTGCTGCCACTACGTTCTTCAGGACTATCCTTGCTTCAACATGCTCTAAAACTGCCCTTCTCGGAGTATCTGTATCAGCTATAAGATTCATCTCCTTGTTCTGGTCTACTGCCAACTTGCTTAACATCCTGTGGATGCAGCGGTTTCTGTTTCCTCTCTATGTCAGAGTAAGAGTAGCCGTCCTCTCTCCCTAAACATCTGTAGGAGTAGAGTTGACGAGCCTTTCTCCTGTTGTTGTTATAATTAAATTCACTTTGTTATTTTCATTGCTTACTGATCCTCGATTACAATATACAAGAGTTTAATCCCTTAATTTTTTTGTTTAAATTTCTTCCTTTACAACGGTGCCAAAAACTTGACTCCAAAGAAAAGTATAATTTCAATTATGTCTTTAAATAGTAGGGATTTTACGCAAGTATACGTATCATTATCAAGTAATATAGAGCTTTCTAATTAAGCCCGAAATATCGATCCCACAGAGATCGCGGTAAATCATAGCGGCTTTCAAGAGAAGGTTTAGTCTACAATAACACGCCCTAACTTGGAAGGTCAATAAAGGTTTGTTTTTAATTAAATCCTACAATTATTACTACAACACTACTTCTAAACTAAAATAGTTAGTGATAATCAGAAAGTGGGGTTTATATATATTAAAATTACTCTTCCTCATGCAATGAAATTAGTGACATGTGTAAAAGTAAAACAAGTAGTGAGAGAGATTGTGAAAAATAGGAGCAATAATATTCTTTACCCTTACTTGGTTCTATAAAAGAACCTATGTTAATCTGATGTTTTAAAATCTTGAAGATGGGTTAGGCAGGAAGATACTAGCTCTCACTCTAGAGTTCCCTCTTCGCCCTCTATCTGGGGACTAAGGTCTCATATCAAAACTTAAAACATCAAACCAAATTGGGGGCTTTAGCCTGTAACTCCAAAGTCCTCTAATTTTACACCCATTAAAGTATATCTCCCTATTTATTTACACTCAGTTATATGGACTAAATTCTCACCCATATAATAAGGTATGATTCTTACCAATAGTTGACTAAGACAATACCACATTAGTTCTTAAATATTTTCACAACAAATTTTAACATGCAAGTTGATCAAGTTTACATGTCAATGAAAAAAAAAGTAAAATCATCACAATATATTCTCACTCTACTCAATTCTATATCCTACACATGCATACTAATTCATTGTAAGAGGGAAGAGTAAAGAAAACTACTAACTAAACATGGAGAAACAACAAGAACTTTTCATTGAACAAGACTTTGAAACCACAAAGAAAGTACTAGATTCAAATCAAAATATAATGAAAATACTTATCTTTGATGGAAATCAAATTCTCCTTGTATAGAAAAATTAATCTCCTTACAATCATCTCCAAGAACAAAGTGAAAAGAAAAGAAGAAATCTCTCACTCTCTCTCTTTCTCTCTCACCTTGTCACCCCATTTGGGGCTCACGCCCAAGTAATATTCTTCTTCTCCAAGCCTTCTTCTCCAATTATAATAGTTCCTCTCCCTTATCTAAATCTTCTTCTTCAGGAGTTTTGAAGCCCAAATTATAATTTTCCAAGAAATGCTTAAGTGTATCTTCAAAATAAGTCCACATTCAATGAAACTTCTAAAGGGTGCCTTAAGTGCCTCTTCACTCCAAGAGATACATATCTTCAATAATAACTCCTTCTAACCACTTAAAATCCTTTTAGAAATTCTATTTTATCATTTCCAACAAATTCCCAAGAGACGCGCTTCACAACGCTTCAAAAATTGTCCAAATATGATGTTTCTTCTAGAAGTTATGGCAAAAACCGTCACTGGCAGCTATGCACCAATTTCTGGCAGTTAGGCACCACTGTCTGGTGGCTATACACCAACTGGTGGTGGTTAGGCACTAAGCACAGGTACATAAGTGTCTGTTTCGATCCGTTTTGCTCTGGTATGCTCTAGTTCGAGGTACGCTCCATTTTGGTCCATTTTTGTTCTTTTTGCTCCAATCACTCCAAATTCTTTAATTTGATGTACCTACAACCAAAAACATAAGAATACATACCTTTTAAATGTAATATCATTATAAAATTTAGCATAAAAAGTAGTACATTTATAGGTGGATCACATGCTTCAGCTGTATCGACCTTTTCCTGTTTTCTTTTCTTCGCTGTGACATGCTGGCCCTTGTCACTAAACTTCACTACTGTCTCGCCACAGAACTCCTCTCAGTCCACAGCAGTCCAAGAGGCTTCTTTGTATTCAAGATTTATTTGTGCAAAGTCCGTGTTGAACTTAATCACAACACTGAGCTTCATTTGTTCTTTATTTAGTGCCAGACTCACGCCATCTCTGAAAGTAAGGATCAGCTGCCCGGGAGCCATCTTCATGCAAGAACAAGGAAAGAATCTAGATGGTGAATTCAGAAGAATGAGAACAATTTATTTATTTGTGATTTCATTTCTTTTCTTTGTATGTATATATATACATTTATTTTAATTTAAGATTTTACAAAAGAGGGAAGGATTATTTAGACTTTGGAATACTTTTAGATTTAAAGAGAAGTTCAAATTTTATTATTTGGAGAATTTCTTTTGCATTTTAAAAGGCATTATTACTTTTAGGTTTGTACCTAGCTGCATACAATTACCATGTCGGTGCTTCTAGGAACGAGAATCTATTTCTAAAGTTTTACATTCGAAACATCAAGTTGCGTAATACTTCTTCAAGTATCGTCTTTTAATAGGAAGCATAGGTCATTCTCTATGGAAGTCCACGAGTTAGTAAGAACTTCCAGAGTAAAATTTCTTGACACAAACGATCATTCCCAAGTTGGTTTGAATTTGCCTCCTATCTTGCAGTGTGCAAGAATAAGTCTTCTAAGTACAAGCACCCAGTCACCGACTTTAAAAATTTTTGGACGGACCAGTTTATGGTGGGCCTTAATCATTTTGGACTGATACAATTCCAAATTCTGTTGTGTTGAAAGTCATCTTCCTTCCAAGCCTTCCAATTTTTCCAGCCGTAATCTGGCATTTTCCTCAGTAGTAAGCTTGTTGGTGATGGCAATTCTGAGAGACAGAAGTTGATTTAAAGGGAGGACAGCCTCAGACCTGTACACTAGAGCGTAAGGTGTTGATTGAGTTGCCATTCTGAAAGTTGTCATGTAGATTCATAAGGCTTCTAATAACTACTCGTACCAGTTCCTTTTGTTGTCATCTAAATTTTTCTTTAGGATTTGGATGAGAGTTTTATTAAAAGCCTCAGCTGAGCTGTTTGATCATGGATAGCATATTGTTGATTAGTGCCAACCTATCTCATGTCTTCTAACAAAATTGTAGATCTTTATACTTTTGAATGCGAATCCATTATCTAAAATGATTCTGCGTGATACCTCAAAATGGTAGATGACTTGATTCTTGAAAAACTGTAGGATGTGGTGTGCTTTCACTTCTCTGAGTGGTACTACTTCTGCCCATTTTGAAAAGTTTTATGTTGCTGTGAGGATGAAGTGATGTCCTTTAGAAGACGGTGGTTCTATGGGACACACTATATTTGTGCCCTAACATTCAGATGGCCATGATGCAACTGTTGGGTGTAGACAATTTAGATGATGTAGAACCACTCCATGTACTTGGCATTGGTGATAACTTTTGGTAACCTCCATGCAGTCGATCATCATTGATGGCCAGTAGTATCCTAGCCTTTTAATTTTCATTTTCATCTTTGGACCCAATTGATGAGCGCCACAATGTCCTGTGTGTACCTCTTTAACAATTTCTCGAGCTCTGACCCACTTTGACACCTCAGCCCCATCTGATCAAAAGACTGTACTAGACATTGTCTATTAAGGTGTATGACAAACTTCTTTTCTTGATTTGATGTGCTACTGATTTTTCATCCGGTAGTTTTCCCATTTGCAAATATTTATTAATGGTCGCCGCCAATCTTCTATAGTTTCTGCCACTACTACAACTGTTCCTTCGTTTCCCATTTTGAGTAATGTGTCTATGTCAATTTGTTATAGGACCTGTCATCTCTGGACTGTCACTTCAATGGATTCATCCTGTAGGCATGCAAATTCCCTTTGCAAGTCGGGCCAAATTATCTGCAAGGGCATTCTCTCTTATAGGAATACTATATAGTGTTACATTAGGAATTTTCTCCAACAATTTTATTGTATACTGAAAATACTGCTCGAGTCTAGGTTTTAGAATTGTGTATTATCCAGTGACCTATCATATGATCAATTTCGAGTCACCATAGATATTGATGTCAATTATACCCATTTGAATGGTCAACTCTAACCCAATTATGAGGGCTTTATATTCTGCTTCGTTATTCATACACAGCTTTGTTAAATGGTAAATGTACCTCAATATTCCCCGCTTTGGTGTTATAAATATTAGTCTGACTCTTGCCTTACCAGGCACTATCATTTGCAATTCTTTGTTTCTTTTTGTTGATGACACTCCATCGAAGTACAACTCCCAACGTAGATCATCGAGGTATGCTAAGTTCATTATTTTTTCGTCTGGAAAATCATCTTTACTCTACTGGTAAAGGGTGCATTGCGAGGAAGTATGCTAAGACTTGTCCTGTTATGGCACAAAGGGGAACGAAAGTTATATCGAATTGCAATAATATCATCGACCACCTAGCTAACCTACTGGAAAGCGTTGGACGAGTCATCAAGTATTGTAATGGATTAAACTTCAAAATAAGGTTACCATATGAGAAAGCATGTAGTGTCTGAGCTTTTGAGTGGAAAAGATCAGTGCTAAATATTGCTTCTCGATAGGAGGATATTTCACTTTTGTCAGAATTAGATGATGACTTAAGTAGTAGAGAGCATTTTCTTTACCCTCATCATTAACCTGAGTTAGAAGGCCTCCGAGGGAGTCGTCTAAAGTTGCGGTGTAAAGTTCCAACGGTCTACCCGAGACTGGGGTTGCTAAGATAGGAGGTGTCATTAAATACCATTTGATGTCCTCAAAGGCGTGTTGACATTTGACATCCCAAGTAAACTTGGAATCCTTTTTAACCATAATAGAAAAACGCTAACACCTTCTTGACAAATTAGAAATAAAGCGTCGAAGATATGCCAACTTCCCTTGAAATGATCGCAATTGATTCAAGTTCTTAGGGGTTGGCATTTCTAATATGGCTTTAATATTTTTTGGATTGATTTTAATTCCACAATGTCGGGTAACAAATCCTAAGAATTTCCCAGAGGCAATGCTGAAAGCACATTTCAGGGGATTCATCTTAAGGTTAAATTTTCGTAACTGCATGGAAACAATTCTTAAATCATACAGGTGGTCTTCTTTCAATTTGCTCTTAATGAATACGTCATCCATGTAACATTTCACTTGATTATGAATGAGATCATCAAAGAGCTTTGTTATCGCTCGGTGATATGTTGCACCGGAAGTCTTCAACCCGAAAGGCATTACCATGTAACAATATACTCCAATTGTTATTCTAAAAGTTGTGAGTTTCTGATCTTATGGTGCCATTTTGATTTGATTGTATCCAGAGGACCCATCCATAAAAGAGAAAATTGCATGGGTCGACGCAATATCAGCCATCAACTCTGACATTGGTAGTGGGGATTCCTCCTTTGGGCAAGCTTAGTTTAGGTCTCTGAAATCTACACAGATTCGAATTTGACCGTTCTTCTTTCCAACTGGTACCACATTGGCCAACTAAGTCGGGTATTGTTCTTCATGGGGAAACTTAACATCTATTAATTTTTTGACTTCTGCTATGACCTGCTGCTCAATCTCCAAATGCATTCTTCTAAGTACTTTTCTGACTGGAACGACAATTTGATCCACTCCCAACTTATGAACTGCCACTTCTGGAGCTAGTCCCGACATTTCTTCATAACTCCAGACAAAACAATCTTTGAATTCCATTAACAGTTTGACCATATTGGCAGAGTTTTCTTCATTGATCAAGGAGCTAACAAAGGTCAGTATAGGCTCTTCACTAGTCCCTAAGTAAACTTCCATTAACTCATCGATCGTTGATTTAATCTCTTCTTTGAATTCTGGTGGAGTGTCTTTGACTGGAAGATCCTCGGGGTTGTCTAAAGTTTCTAAGCAATCTTCATTAGACTCATTAGTAATAACTAGGCAAAATTTCATATCATCAACTGGCCTTACTATGCTGAATCCGAGGCCCTACTTTGAATTGGGAGGCCGACTAGCATTGTTCCATAGCTTCTCAAAACAATGTGATTGTTCTTTTAACCATTGTTTAGGAATGACACAACGTTGAATTAAATTTTGAACACATGAAGAATACCACTCAACCGGCGGTTCCATTAATTCATATGAAGCAATATCTTCTATTTTTACATCATTTTCATGGCTATAAGAAGAAGCACCATGGTAAAACGTAATTGGCTTAGCCCCAACACAATGCACTTCCTTGACCTCCAAACCCTCGACTTTACTAGGGTATATTGGGGTTAGGGCCACAGTTTTCACATAGTGGTTTATTCTGTCGTACATTGATTTGTATTCTATGTTCTTCTCATCTCCTAGGGAGATCTTGAACTGGGACTTCTTTTGATTTATCATTATCGCTTCCTTCTTAATTTCTTTTTCTTTAGAACTGTCTTCCCAATCAATGTCGATCTCCAGATTCTTCTGTTTAACTATTCCATAGTTCCTTCCTTGACCTTATCCCCAGCCTCGATCTCAGATGCAAGTTCTAGAGAAACCTTCGCTATCTCGTCGTAAGGGAGTGGTGAGCAATTATTAAACTGGAATTGTAGTATCTTCATCATCTTTTATTTCTTTTACTTTATTTAGCACATTATTCCTAGATAAAACTATCCTCTTTGAAGGTGCGTAGTAAGCAGCGTCTTCATGGATTCCTACTTCATGCACGAAAAAAGGCTGCAAGTCACCCTTGATGCATTTTTCTTGACCTCATTCATAGTATTTTTTACACTATTGTAGAGACGATTGTACCATCCAGTGTTCATGGATCCAAGGTTGACCTAGTAAGGCATTGAATGACGTTTTTGAACCGATGATGTGGAATTTTGTGGTTGTTCTTGCCAGATCACCGATCCTCATTGATAATGTTATTTATCCGAGAGCTCTTTCTCATTTTTGGTTGAAGCCCTTTAGTAACTTCCTGTCTGCTTTGAAATTACGAGCATCAATTTCCTGGTATGCTAAAATTCATAGATACATCACATTGATCGATGCTCCTAGATCAACTAACACCTTGGAGAGTGTAAAATTATCGATGGTGACTAAGATGTACAAAGGTCGATTATGACCGATTGTACTGAGTAACAAGTCATTACCCGTGAAAGTAGCACCATATTGTCCTTTTAACGAGCAAACCTCATCTAAGGAATTACCGACCATTTAAGTTAAGCAAATTTTTTGTTTATGTAAGGCCTTGACCAGAGTTTCCCTCATCTCCTTTGACAGGATTAGAGAGTCGTAGATGCTTAGTTTGGCTGGAAGCTTCCGAAGATGGGCTAGCACATTATATTTCACTTTATTACTTGGTTCTTCAATCTCTTTCCAAACGGGTATTTCGTTTAATGGCGGGGTTGACTCTTCTTGAGTGATGGTTTGTTTTCCTTTATTTTTTGGACCCATTTTCGGGGGTAAGACTTTTTTGCTTCTTAAATTGACTTCGGTTATTTCTTCCAAGTCTTGCACTGAATCTGCTGGTGTCTCTTCCTGAGTTGGAATGGCTGGTTCATCAAAGAGTTGCTTCGGAATCTAAGGATTCAAGTTCAATTGCGATAGGAGACCCTTGAAATTCACATATGAATTTGTGACTTCCTGAACTATCCTATCCTCTTCCGCCGACATCCTCTTTGTTATCACTAATGCTGAGTTTATGTACGATTGAGAATTGTTATTAAATTTAAAATCGAGATCCAGGTTAGATTAGTTGTAATTTGTTATGTGATTACTAGAGATAGTCAAAATGTAGCCAACACCATAAACTTTCTCATTATAGTACCCCACGAGGGTGAAAAAAAAATTATACAGAGTTAGAATTTTGAGGGATTTCTTCCCCAAATTAGAAACAACCATTCTAGGAATTGCAGCCCTTATTATACTCTTCGGCGCCTTGATCTCCTTCTCTTTTGCGATCTTCTCCTCCTTCTCATTCTGGGGTGGCTCCTCCATTGCAATCGATAGTGCTGGCTTAGCAGGTCTCAAACTCTAAATTGAGGTGCGCAATGAAGTGGTTTAGATGTGATTCAATATTTTCTTTAAAGATTTTGTACATGTCGTACGCCATCCACCGTTGACTGTATACAGGCTATCAGAACAATAAGATCGGCAGACATGACATTGATAGAAACTCTTTAGGGCTCTCTCATGTACTTTTTGAGGATCGTTATGTTCCCTTTCCAGAGGTTGTTCTTGAGCCAGGTCTTGAAGGTGAAGTAGTCTTCTATCTTGTGCCTAAGCATTCTATGGTAAGGGAAAAACAACAGATGATCCTTCTCATCTACTTCTTTTGGCTTTTTAGGCTAGGGGCAACTGGAACCCATCATTTTTAATCAAGTTACGAAACCTCTTTCCTACTACTTCATCTTTGAAGGGGTACATTTTATTCAGAAGTTTTGTCATGGTGAGTCTCCCCTCTGCCTAATGATACCTCTGCTAAGAAGGTTGTTGATTTTACTGCTGAGACAGTTGGTAATGATGCTGAGGTCATTCAATTTGCATTTGCATCAGTTGCTTGCCCTTATCTATCACTACAATGGTTCTGGATTTCTTCTCGAAGGCTTTCACTGGCTTCGACTTATCAAAATTTTCTAGAAAACTGAGCTGCTTTGCCTCCTCTTATAGACTCCTGGTCTTACTAAGCAGTTTCTCAAATGTCTTTATTGTAAATGATTTAAGGAGAAGTGCTATCAGGCCGTGAATACTCTTAAGTATAATCTCAATTGCATTCAGCTCTTGGATTTGCGATTCACACTTCATACTTAAAATTTTCCATCGCAAAATATAGTCCACCAAAGTTTTGTTTGGCCTCTATTTCTCTATCAAAAGATCACTGACGGTGACATGGTGCTGAGCTCCATCAAATGGTTTTACAAATATGATTTCCAAGTATGTGAATTTCTTAACTAGAAATTCCTGAAAGGGTGCTAACAAACTGGCAGAACAGCAAAGCATCACTACCCCCTGCATCGCAATAACTTGCACGGAAGTGTGTAACATGTTGTCGGGGGTTTCCTGTGCCATCAAAAGTCTTAAACAGAGATGGTACAAATCCTTTAGGGTACTGTATGACATAAAATTCATTGGGATAGGTTCTACCTCTCAGAATCAATGCCACGTTTTTGGACTGGACTAAGGCCTCTCTTACTTGTTGTTCTACCATATTCTTAATATCCTTTTCTGGTACTAGACTTGGCATAGAATCCTTCTTTAGTCGTTCCTCTTTATTGATGGAGGTGAGTTCTTTTTATCCATCCATGATCTGATTGAACTCTTTGGGCACTTCTTTCAGATTTTGAGGTTTTCTTAGGAGTATGGCAATGTTGGCCATCATTTCTTCCAACCTCCTTTCCAATCAGTTGATCGTTTCATCCCATTGCTAAAGGAGCTTTTACATTTCCTCTGGGCCATCTCCTTTTGCGGGTTATAGGACCTCTCATAGAGATGATGGCACTCGAGTTTCAACTACATTTATCTCAACAAAGTCTTCATCCATGTATTCTAATAAGTTCACTTTGCCTTCAAGCTCATCCTTTCTTTCACTAGACAACTGTTCGATATCAGTTTGTAACTTCTCTAAAGTGGCTTCAAGTGATCTTCCTCTAACAGTTTTGAGACTAACAGGCAATGATTGTTGAATTTTATCTTCTGGAGTGGCCTCTGGAACAGCAGCACTTCTTTGAGATCTAGGCTCCTCATCGGGAGCTTCCCTCTCGGACTTTCTCGTCGGTACTGGTTTGATAATTTTAGGTTTCTACACTATCCTTCTTGATGTTGAGAGCCTAGAACTAGATGGTCTGTCGGTAGTACGTTGATAGGTGGTGTGTTTCCTAACATACAAACCAAATACTATGGCAGGTAATCTCTTATTTGACGTCCTTCTTGTAAAAAGGTTTCTCTTGAGCAGTAGGGGGAGATAATCTTGGTCCAAGATGGGACTTAACCAATAATCTCCCCATTTTTCTTAGAATGTCAGACACATGGTAGTTTTCTTTCCTTACCAGTTTCTCAATTACTATCTGAAATTGTGACAATGACGTATTCTTCTTCTTTTTTTTCCCTCCGATTGTAATACTAAGGGGTTTCGGGTAGCATAGCGGTAATTTTCCTAGAATCTTCTTCATTAGAGGTAGGGGAGAGCGAGTGAAACCTACTTCCTCCCAGCAGTGGTGAGATATCAGGCAGTTTTTCTTCCTCGAGAATTTCTGCAGGAACGGTAACTTCAATGGCTTTTATCTTCTTGATCTCAGGGACCATCCAGTTCCTGTTCCTTCTCTGTGCTCTAGTTAGGGGAAAAAATCTTAAGCTAGACCTATCTTGAATACAAATGATATTGTAGAAAAATTTGAACCCTCCACGGTAGCATGCTCATCACTCATCTGGGCATCCTTCCCCTTTAATTTGGTAGGAATGGGCAAGTGTAGTGACGACTAGATTGGCAGATGTAGCGACGACAGTCATGGGGGTAACCTTGTTAGCTTTGATGGCTAATCTCTTACGGGTAGCGGTACTTTCCCCAATTGAGACCCTTTTTAGGGGAGGAAACTCCAGTGAAGACTTCAGGTTGAATACAACTACAGACTCGATTGATTCTGGTATTCTGGATTTCAGCAATACAGTGATGACATCTCCAAACTTAATGTCTGTGTTATCGTTCTTGTCCAAAGAGAATGACTGCTTCGTTGGGTAGTTCACTCTTGTTGATTACTAAATCCATTCCACAAGGGAAGGAAAAGAACAACTTTGGCGTAGACATCTCTGAAGAGAGTATTCATAGCATTAATGTCATCCTATGCTTCCCTTTTTGTTGCAACAATTTTAGGACAAAAAAGAATATTCAAACCATTGTTCGAACACATTCTTATTTCTTTTGTTTTATGTAGGTTTCATTTTATCTGTAGTTCAATTAGTAGAAGAATTTTGAGAGTAGAAAGTTGATTGAAGTTTTTTTAGGAACAAATTAGTCACAGGAGAGAAAGGTAAAGGACCATGCCTAGAATTTGAAAGGAAGGGTAAACCTCGTAACAATCGCACTTCGATAAACCACTCCTAAACTAACACTTATTGGGGGTCCACCCACTTTTGGGAGGTGAGAAGATTCTGGAAACTCTATATTTAAAGGTATTTAAACTATGGCTCCAGAGTCCAAGAAGAGTTGACTATACCCATTTAAGGCAGAAATGAGTGAGTTATGCCAACGAAAGAATGGTAGTTTATCCCATGAGGGATATGGACGTATTACCGATTTATGAAAGAAAAACCATCTGATCAAATTGAGAGAAGAAATATTCCCCAGCGGAGTCTCCAAAAATTGTAGGCCGCATTCTTTAATTTTAATTTAATTTAAGTATATATAAATTTAAATAATTTGGAAAGTAGTGCTTGATTTTGAAAATATGAGACCATACCGATCCCATATTTTTAATAGTTTAAATAAACGAATCATATACCGTAAGACATTTGCCTATCCTGAGGGATAGACACATTACCTGTTAATGAGGCTTCATTAAATAAACTAATAGATTTATGACATATGTTTGGTCTGCAAACTAATTTTATGTTGACCGACAAGTTCCCCTACATAATACAAGAGAATTAGGCAGAGTTTATATTACTTGTGTTATAAATTTCCTTGTAAAGTCAACCCCCTACAGTTAAATACATCATAAATGACAGATGTCACTCAAGAAAATACCCGATAAAGATCAGTGGTTTTGCTCTCAGAAGTTTTAAATTTTAAGGTTTTCACAATTGGACATCGCGAATTTAAAGCGGAATTGATCAAATAGGAACAATTATTTTTAAGAATCTAAAGAAAAGAGAGGTAGGGGACGTCACGAATCTAGAGGAGAACCCTGGTGAATTTCCAAACTATCCTATTGTGTAGCTTTAAATTTGGAAGTGATATTAGATTTTTCATGTTGCCAACTTTATTAAGTAGGGCTTACCTTTGCATAATACTAATTATGCAAATATCCTGGAAGATAGGAGCATTTATGTCGTACCGAACGATAACTTTAGAATCCTAAGAAGATTTAGGGCTTATATGCACGAGGTGAAAAGGCCTACAACAACAAGAACAAAGCCTTAATCCCACTAAGTGGGGCGGCTACATGAATCCTTTTTCTCCATTGTGTCCTATTTAGTGTCAAATTTTTGTTTAATTCTAATAAATTAATATCATTTTTTATGCAATAAGCCCAAGTTTTCCTAGGTCTACCTCTGCCATTCTTAACATAAGTTGTATTTAAAACATCTACTTTCCTAATCGGATCATCAGGTGGTCGATGTTTAATGTGACCAAACCATCTAAGGAGACTCTCTCTAACTTTATCTGTCACTGGTGCAACACCAACCCTATTACGGATATATTCATTTCGCATTTTGTCTCTAATTGTAAAGCCACTCATCCACCTAATCATTCTCATCTCGGTAACACTTAACTTAACATTATGCTTCTCTTTTAAAGGCCAACATTCAACACCATAGAGCATTGAAGGTCTCACCACCATCTTATAAAATTTTCCTTTTAGTCTAAGTAGTACTTTTCTATCACACAATAGGCTGAGCGCATTCCTCCACTTCAACTAACCAACCTGAATTCTATTATTAAGATCCCCATCTATATCTCCATCGCTTTGAACAATGGACCTGAGATATCTAAATCGTTCACACCTTTTAATAATTTGATCACCCAAAGTTAAACTTCTGTCACTAGACCTACTATTACTAAAATTACATTCCATGTATTCGCATTTAGTTCTACTCAAACGAAGACCTTTAGACTCCAATGTAGACCTCCATAATTCAAGTTTTTCCTGGACTTTTTCTGTTGTCTTATCCATAAGGAGGATATCATCAGCAAAAAGCATACACCAAGGTACATCCTCTTGTAAATGCCCAGTAAGACCATCCATAAATAAAGCAAAAAGATATGGTCTTAAAGCCGATCCTTGATGTAAACCAACAGAAATAGTAAAATATTTGGTCAATCCTCCTTCAGTTTGAACACATGTAATAGCTCTAGCATACATATCTTTAATGACTTGAATATAAGTCATATCAACACCTTTCTTCTTAAGGACTCTCCAAAGAACATCTCTAGGAACCTTATCGTAAGCTTTTTCTAAATCAATAAAAATCAAATGTAGATCCTCCTTGTTATCTCTGTGCTTCTCCATCAAACCTCTCAATAAATGTATAGCTTCCATGGTAGACTCCGCTCGACATAAATCCAAATTGATTATGAGAAACCTTTGTAATACGTCTTAACCTATGTTCAATTACCCTCTCCCATAATTTTAAAGTATGACACATCAATTTAATTCCTCTATAATTTGTACACTCTTGTGCATCTCCTTTATTCTTAAAAATGGGGACCAAAATGCTCTTTCTCCACTCCTCAGGCATCTTTTTAGTTTTTAAAATAATATTAAAAAGTTTAGTAAGCCAGGAAACCCCCAAATCACCTAAACATTTCCACACTTCAATTGGGATATCATTAGGTCCTACAGACTTTCCCCCATTAGTTTTCTTTAAAGCCTCATCAACTTCTTTTTTACTAATGCGAAGGTAAAAATGAAAAGTTTTTTTATTATTAATGATATTAAGATCACTAAGTTCGATCGTACTTTCAGCATCTTCATTAAAAAGTTTACCAAAATAACTCACCCACCTATGTTGAATATATTTTTCTAAGAAAAGCACTTTTTTATTTTCATCTTTAATACACTTTACTTGAGTTAAATCTTTACTTTTCTTTTCTCTTTGTTTGGCTAGTTTATACATATATTTTTCACCGTCCTTAGTATCTAACATGTTATAAAGATCACTAAAAGCAGAACTTTTAGCATCACAGATTATTCTTTTAGACTCCCTGCGGGCCATTTTATATTTTTCCCAGTTCTCTACGCTTTTACATTTAAACCAATTTTTATAACATAACTTCTTATATTTTATCTTTTCTTACACATTATTATTCCACCACCAACTATTTTTATTTATAGAAAATTTTTCTTTTGATTCTCCAAGTACATCTTTAGCCACTTGTTTAATAGTATTAGTTAACTTTTCCCACATAGCATTCGTGTCTTCATGGACATCCCAAATATTTGAATCTTAAAATTTTACTCATAAAAATAATTTTATTTGGGTCTTTTAGGTGCCCTCATCTTATTCTACGATGTTGAACCCTAGTATTCTTTATTTTACAACTCTTCATCTTAAAATCTAGAACTAATAATCGATGTTGGGTACTTAATTCCTCACTTGGAATGACCTTATAATCCTTACAATCTCGACGATCTCTTCTTCTCATAAGAAAAAAATCAATTTGTGTTTTATTAGATCCATTCTTATAAGTAATAAGATGCTCATCTCTTTTCTTGAATAAAGTATTAGTAATAATCATATCATACACTAAAGAAAAATCTAAAATGGGTCTACCTTCTTCATTAATCTCTCCATAACTGTAGCCACCATGAATATTTCTGAAATCTTCTACCACTCTACCGACATGTCCATTTAAATTTCCTCCAATAAAATTTTTTTCTACAAGGGGTATCAAATGTATTAAGTCTTCTAAATCATTCCTGAATTTATCTTTAGAGCCTATATCTAAACCAACTTGAGGAGCATAAGCACTTATAATATTAAAAATCTTAGTTTCAATAATAATATTAAGTGCTATAATTCTATCTCCAACTCTATTAATTTTAACAACATAATCTTAGGTGTAAAGGCCTAAAGAGAAAAAATGAGGGTTTATTTTGCACTAGGAAAACAACCTCGAAGTCCTATGGCTTATTGTTTATTTCTAAGGAGCGTTTATTGTTGCAGAGTTGTTCACTTCCTCGTCGTGCTGCCCACTCTGTTTACTCCGAGCTCCTCGTTGCATCAGGTTCAGTTTTAGAAGTGTCAAATTGAAGGGATGAGAAAAGTGTCATGTTATAGAGTTCCAAGTTCTGGTGTGAATGTCAAGTTTTCATTATTACTTAAATATCTTGATTAAGGGGAAATATTTATGTTTATTAAGCGATACCGATTAGGATCCCACGACTCCCTCATTTTGGCACCACTATTTTCTTTAAATTCACTTAGTCTATATAAATTTACTAAACTCAACTGAATAAGTTACATAATTTCATCGAGACTATGGGAAATCTCGTTAGCAGCAGTAGGTTACCTCCTCTAAGGGATTCCATATCATCCGATAGAGTCATTTTAATTTAATTGCAATTATTTTTTTTTTGTTTTGCTTGTGATTAGATTTTGAGTTGTCTTATATTTTGATTGTTGTGGCAGTGAATTTGATTTTTGGTTTCATTTTGTTCAATTTTGGTTTTGTAGCTATCCTAGAAGTTTTAGTTTTGACATGCAGGAAGAGGTAAAACATTTAATAAAAAAAGTAGTGTATATTGCAATAAATAAATGCGTACCTGGCAGTCTTTGAGTACATCCATTGAAATGTTTAGCATTTAAAGCAGGTATAGAAGTGGTGATTAAAGTTCTGAGGTTTAAGTCCAACAGGGGATCCTATATCATAACTTGGTGGGTCTCTAAGATATGTTAAGGATGATTTTCTTGATGAAAGAACAATGAAATTCAAATGTTCCTCTAAAATAACTCATTAGATTGAGGAAGTGCACAGGGCATAACCCTGAACATTTTTTTCAAAGCTTTGGGTCCACTTAGAGTTCAATTGGTTTTATTATGTATTCCAATCAATCACCCATACTTAATTAGGGTTTATTAATAATATTTTAATTCTTCCTCAGTGAACTTAGATGTTTTTATTATATCTTGAGTGGGGTAACATTCATTTGATGTTTCATTTATGAGTTATGTGAGTGAAAGCCTTTAGGGGCAAATTAAACTTTTAGGGACTTAGCCAATTTAATCAAAGTCAGGCTAGTGATGTTTTAAAAAATGCTTATAAATGATTATGTTTTCTTTTCTAATTCTCATTAATTGAAGTTGAGATCGAACTAGGTTCACTACCAAGCTCTTAAGTATTTATGGTTAGATTTGTAATTTAGGGTATTATTAGGTTAAGTGACACTTGATCTTTATTAAAAGGTGTCATTATCATCAAACCATTGATTAAGGGTTTTAAATTAGTGGATTAAAATCTCTCTAGATCAAAACCCCTTACTTTAGGATCATCAAATTTGATTAACTTCCAAATTTTAATAATTCAAGAAATTACAAATTTACCCTTAGTATTGAAAAGTAGTGAATAGGTTTCTACCTCTTAACCCCTTTGTTTCAATCATGTAAGAATGTCAATTAAGATTATTCATTGCCCATTTACCCTTTTATATTAGGCCTAAATATTAATTAAGGCTTAAATCCCATAATTACCATTTTCCCTTTTAGGCTTATTACTTTATAACTCATTAAATATAACTCAAATGCTTTGAAATTTTCACGTTACCCCACGCATGGGTCAATTAAAATATCTGAGGAGAAAATGTGATTTTTTATTTTTATTTTATTTTTTATAATTATTTAAATTCAAAATTTGGTATTTTCTATGTTAATTCGATAACCTAACCATGGTAAAAGATCTTTCCTGAAGAAAATTTCATAATTTTGTGATTTTTTTTATTTATTGGAAATATTTTAATGCAAAATTAAGGAAAATCCATTTTAAGCTTTTTAAAATTCATTTTAAGCCTTCTAAATTTTTAACTTTATTTTTAAAATTAAGAAAGATATTTTAGTTGTTTCTAAGTGTTGAAGAAGCAATTTGGAACTTTTTTGTGCATTTTAATATTTTAATGGTTTTTATAATTTTCTAGTTATTTTAATTATTTTAAAAATTAAGAAATAGGTTAAAAGTGAACTATTTGCTTTAAATTCAATTTTATTTTTCTTAAATTCTTCTGGTCATAAGGTACTCCCAAAACTTTTTTTGTGATTTTTTACTTCTATTTTAATTATTATAATTATTTTAACTTTAAAAAAGCGATTTTACTCAAAAATCAAGCTTAGTGGTTAAACCAATTCATATTGAGTTCAAATTTTGTGGGGAGTTCCCTTGACCATTTTATTTAGTGTGGATTAATTTTCATTTTTTTTATTATATTTTAATTATTTAAATTTTCTTTCATTTTAATGAGTTAAATACGTAAAGTGTCATTTTTACTTAATGAAATCCATTTTCTATTTTTCTTATGATCTTCCGACTCTAATGAACCCACCAAAGCAAACTTTACATTTTTTTCTGATTTGTCTTTTAATTATTATGAATTTTTAATTAATCAGAGGTGATTAAACTTGAAAATTAGGGTTCTCATACCAGAGATGACCTCTGACTTTGAAAAACTCAGATGATGCCCCTATTAACATGAGGAATCAACCCCTAAATTTTCAAGCCATGGTGATTAATTTTTAATGAGTTATGATTAAATCATCCCAAAGGGTATTTAATTAATTAAAAATCAGAGACATGACAAATGATTTTAATTTAATTTCTACATTATTCTACTATGTTCACTGAGCAAGTGGATATGTTTATTTTATTTTTATGAATTTTCTACACCAAGTTATGAATTTTTTAAGTTTTCTGAGTTAAATAAATACATTTAATCTTTATTTTTCTACTTATCTGTGTCATCCTCGTACACGTCAAATGGCTAAGCGGCGTGTTTTGATTCGGCACTGCCATCTGTGTTAGCACTAAATGGGCTCTGCTTTATTGCTTCGTCCTTCTCTGTGATGCAATATGGACCCTCCATTCAATATATGTGTGATCGGATGACTCTAGGTCATCGTCCCCAACTGGTTCATCCCGAGAACCGTCCACATTCTAACCCTAAGTTCTTGAGCTAAACTCAACCAAATCACATCGGGTTTGTTTCTATAGACTCATTCGACTTAGACAAACCTTATCTATATGGCTTATACGGTATGAAATACAGTGTACATGCATGGAGAATCAAAATAAGCTTGGGCTAAGGTGAGAGCTCAATACCTTGGTCTAAGAGGGTAGACCTCAATCAGATTGGTTCTACACATTCGTTCTGACCTCACGAAGCTCATGTAAGCACCAATTTGAGCTCTTGTTGGGTCTGCACGAGGATTTGATCAAGGGGTGATTTCAGGTTAGAGAGAAGTTTATTTTGGAGAGGCTCTGTGATGGGGCTTCTATGAGGGATCTTGTTCGTTTGGTGAGGGGATGGTGAGGAGCAAATTAATTTAGGGATTGATTGAGTTTGGAGGAGTGTCCTACTTCCAGCCTGATTTTGAGCTTTAAAATTAGGCTCAAGCAGAGGGAATCAAGGTTGGAAGACAGTGGGGATGAACTTCTCAGGGCTGTGGGAATGATTTGGGACATAATTTACAGAGCATGGTTAGGGTTTAGGGCATCATCTTTTTTGGTCGTAAAGGGTGGCTATTCTTATAGCCATGGCCATGGTTGTCCCTAGGGTTAGTTGAGGTGGGAGGGAGGCCGCTTAAGTGGAGGGAAGAAGAGCTTCAGTGGCCAATAGTAGTGAGCACATCAGGTGAGTTTAATTTTGGGTTTTAGCCATGTTGGTCTTCTTAGCCTCAGTGTTTTTCAGTAGCAGGTGTGGTTGGCCAGCTAGGCTCATGTCACCTCTGAGTTCAGGTAAGACAGGGAGGTTGAGTGGTGGAGTCAAATTAGGTTTAGCAAGGCTCCACAGTGAAAATCCAAAGTGGACTTAGAGGTTTAGGTAAGGTGGCTAGGCTTGGGTTTAACCCCTTGGTCACTTGGCTAAATCAATTCCTAAGGTGGTTAGAGTTTCTCTGAAGGCCCTCAAGTGTGTTTAAGTGAGTTCAAATGGCTATTTTAAGCTTGGGTAAATGGTTTAGGAATTTCAAAAAATGGGTAAACCCAAGTGGAGAGGGGAGAAAGATTGGTCATCTCCACTTGCTAAATTTGGCAAATTTGACTTCTTGATGCCCATGGAAGGCTCCATGTGGCTATCATGCCATGAGAATGTTTCATGAGAAAGGAATTTTGGATTTTATGAATTTTTCAAGGAATATGCCAATATGCCCAATTTTAGTAAAGTTCCATATGCATGCATGGTATGATTCATTTGATGCCATGATGCAATTTTTTAAATGCTATGAGATGAAGGAGAGTTGATTTTTTGTAATGTGCGCTCAAATTGGGCATTTAAAATTGATGTCATGGGTTTTTTCAAAATGCATAAGGGGATGGGCCTTTTAACATGCATGAGATGATTTTGATTTTTTGAAATTGATTATGGAATAATCAAATTGCATTTAGGTTGATTGAAATTGGATTTGGAAATGTTGGAATTTGTTTTAGATTTGAAATTGGGGTTTTTTGATTGATCATGAAGCTTAATTTGTGGATTTTGGGATTTTAGGTCAAAATTGGGGGTTTTGGTTCAAAATTGAAATTAGGGTTTGGGGTTGGTTCACTTGGGTTTAAAAATGGTTTCAATTGAGATTGGTTATGTTGAATTAGGGTATAGAATTGAAATTTGGGATCAATTGGGTGAAATTGAAGTTGATTTAGGGATTTGACAATTTAGGGGTAAAATTGGAATTTTTGCTAAAGTTGGTCAATTTGCTCAAATTTAGTAAATTTGAGATAATTGGGTGATTTGGGGAGGTTTCAAATAATTTTTAGGATCAAATTGAGTGAAATTTGAATTTTTGAAATTTTTGGGTATTTTAGGGGTATTTCAGTAATTTGACTGATTTTGGTGCGTTTAGGTGACTATGGATCAATTGTTGGTTCAAATTGATTTGGGTGAGGTTTTGGAATGGATTTGGATGTTTTGGTGACGTTTGGGAATTTTGGTTTGAAAATTTAAGGTTTAGGGTGGAGTTAAGGTTTTCGGGGTATTAAGTCATACCTAACCACTTTGGGATGTCGCCTAGCCAAATGGTTAACCTCTTTATGAACCTTCACATATTGATCCTAGCCATCTTGATCAAAGACCAGAGGCTTGGGACCACCCATGTGAGTTTTATAATGGGGAAAGCAGGATTTTTGGTTTTGAATTTTGGAACAGGTAGGGGATTCAAAGGGTAGGGTATGTAAGCAAGACCAAGTCCTAGTCACCCAAGGTTGCCTTAAGTTCAATCATTCCTATGAGAACTCATCTCTGAACCTCGACATGTTGGTCTTCAACCATCCAAGCGGATTGGAGGTCTGTGAATATCTATGTAGGGTTTCAATAAAGAGCTAGGAAGTAGTTTAGATTTCTAGGTGGTGGGCTCCATCTCTAGTCTTCTAAGATAGTTAAGGGTAAACCCACCTTAACCACTAATAAATTAGCACGATAATAAAATTAATTGACGATTAAACTTTACCCAATTAGGTTTAATTAATCCTAAACCAATTAGACTTAGCTAATAAATTAATTAATCGATTAAACCTTATCCAATTAGGTTTAATTAACCTTAAACAAATTAGACTTAACCCATATTAAGTTTAATTAAATAGAGTTAAACCTTACACAATTAGGTTTAATTAACCTTAACATTAATTAGACTTTACCGTAACATATACAATTAATCGATTTAACCTTATCGAAATTAGGTTTAATTAATCCTTACCGTAATTAGGCTTAACCCATAATAACTACAATTAATTAGTTATACTTTATCCAAATTAGGTTTAATTAACCTTAAACCACTTAGACTTAACCCATAATAAGTCTAATTAATAAATTAAACCTTGCAATTAGGTTTAATTAACCTTAAACTAATTAGACTTAACCCATAATAAATTAATCAATTAAAATTACCTAAATTAGGTTTAATTAACCTTAAATCAATTTAATTTAACCCGAATTAAGTTTAATTAATCAATTAAAACTTTTCAATTGAGTTTAATTAGCTATAAACTAATTAAGAAACAATCAATCTTAAAATAACTCAAACATAATTTCACATTAATCGACATTTCGAATATAACTCAAACATAATTTGACATTAATCGATATTTTGAGCATAACTTGACATCACAGACATAAATCCAACATTTCAAACAAAAATCGACGCAACCGATATAAATCCGACATTTTGACAAAATCGGCCTGCGCCGACATAAATGAGAATTCCCGAACGAAACTCGGCAAATTTGACATAAATGCGACATTCCAAACAAAACTCGACAAATTTAACATTAATCGACATTTCAAACGAAACTCTACATAATTTGACATTAATCAACATTCCAAACATAATCGAAACATAAATCGACATTAATCGATATTTCGAAACATAATTTGACATTAAGCTGACATATCATACCAAATTCGGCAAACACTTAGATGTAAGCAGGCATTGTAGGTATTCAAAACAAATATAGAAAACAACGACATTAAATGACATTAATCGATATTTTAAAACGAAACTCAATATAAATCAACATAAATTGATATTTTAAACTTGCTAAATAATTCGACATAATCGACATGATTTGACATAAAAGCAAACATAACCCCATTGTCAAACTTAATATGACATAAAAGTTGACATAATCCTTATGTTTTCACATATCCAAACTCAACATAAGATGACAATCTTTTTGTTAGATCCATATCGAGCTTAGCTTGACATAAAATTAAACATAAATCAATACAAAACCTCGAAATAGAACTAGTGATATAAATTAACATTAAATCCAAAATCGAACTCAAATCGACATAAATCGACATAAAACCCAAAATCAAATCTAAATCAACATAAATTGACATAAAATCTAAAATTTAACCCGAATGACATTCAAGACAAATAAAAAAATTAAACATAAATTGACATAAAATTAAATCGACAAATTTGTTGAACTTAGACATCCGACGGCACAAAACTGACATATATTTTTTACCAGGTGATTTAAACATTTTTATGACATTATTTCTAACAATGTTTTCTTTGCGGGATGATGATAAGTTTTATTTAACCTATATATATTATATAAATATGCATATATCTATATATTTGTATGTGTATGTATGTATATATGCGTGTGTGTGTGTCTATGCGCGCGCGCGTGTACATGCACGTGTACATGTACATGTACATGTTATGTATATGGAGTGTTATCTTGTAAAATTGGAAATATATTTATATTATTATATATGAAATTTTGTACTTTCATATCTTCCTTTTTTGTCACAAGCAATTTTATTTATATCTGTTTGGATTAATGTCACGTAAGTCTACTAAGAGATTTATATATTTATTGAGAGGTTTGATGTAGATGTACAGAGAGAGTAAAGAGGATCTACGTATGATTTTTGTTGATTTAGGAAAGCATGTAATAAAGTTCCAAGAGAATTACATTGGAGAGTTCTGGAAAAGAAATGTGTTGATATTAATTATATTCAAATCATTATAGATATGCATACTAGTGTTCAAACACAAGGAGGATTGAGAAAGTAATCTTTTTTTATTTTAGTTGGATTAAACTTTAAACTCATATCTTGTTATTTTAGTCATGGATGTTCTTACTGGACATTTTATAGAAGGATATATCTTGATGTATGTTTTGCGCTGATGATAACCTTCTTGTGGATAAGACTAGAGAGAGAGTTCAAAAAAGAAACTTGAATTATGGATGTTAACTTTATAATTTAAAGTCTTTCTTTTGAGTAAATATAAAGTTGATACATGCAATGTAATTTTATTAGTAGTAGATCAAAGTGGTCGGGTTGAAACTATGAGTCACCAAGTCATTAAAAGAAGTGAAAGTTTTAGATATCTTGAGTCTATTGTTCAAAATGATGGTGATATAGATAGGGATTTTATAGTAGAATTCATGTTGGATGGTTGAAATGGAGGAATTCATCAGGCCTATTGTGCAATACAGAAGGAGCACTTAGACTTATAAGAAAAATTTATAAGATGGCGGTGAGTCATGTAATATTTTATGGAGCATAATGTTGGCATGTAAAAGAGAGACATACAATTAAGTGTTGTTGAGATGAGAATGCTTTGGTAATGAGTGGTTTTACACTTAGAGGCAAAATGCAAAATGAAAATATTAGTTAAAGGGTTGGAGTAGCTCCAGTGGAAAAAAAATTAGATAAAGTCGTCTTAGATGATTTGGTCACATTAAATGTCGACCGTCTGATTATAAATTTAGGAGAATAGTTGTTTTATATTTGACTTATGTTAAGAAAGTTAGAGGCACACCTAAAACGACTTGGACGTGTTGTATAAAAACTGAACTTAATTTATTAGAGTTAAATGAAAATATGACACTCAATAGGACACAATGGAGAAAAAGGATTCATTTAACCAGCCCCACTTAGTGGGATAAAGGTTTGTTGTTATTGTTGTTGTTGTTGTTGTTCTGTTGTTGTTGTTGTTGTTCTGTTGTTGTTGTTGTTGTTATAGGCATTTGTATTTAAACAATAAGAGATGTGCAAAAGAGGCATTTTTATCCACGGCAAATTAAAATACAATCCACAATATTTATACAGTGATATAAAACAACTAAGAAACATTTCTGACCTTCTGCTTCACCTCTATGTATGGATGCAGCCATCCAAACTGGCCTATCATTCAGTTGCAGCTTAAGAGCTTCGATGCTTTTGTTCTCACTTTGAGAGAGTTGGAGACCTCCAACTGCTAAAAAAAGAAATAAAGCAACTATATTTCCCTGTCTCTCTTTTTCAAATTCAGAAATTTCACATGATGCTGTGAGCACTTAAAATCTTACATTCTAGGGTGAAAAAACTAGAAATTTTACTCATGACTTTAGAATAATGATCGAATTCTCTGGAAAACACGCAAATTAAAAACATGCATGGTTCATCAATAAATTCAACAAACTTCAAAGCAACGTAAACAGGAGTCAATCTTACCATACTTCAAATCACCTGCAAAGTTTATAATAAATGGTGGTGCATTTAACAACTGATAACGAACTGCTTCAGCTGTATTCTGGGAACAATATAAGAAATGTCAGAAGCAATATAAGAAATGTCAGAACTGTTTTCCAGATAAAATTATCTGAGTGGCTATGAGAACAGAAGCATTTACCAATGCGACAATGAGAGAAAATTTTGATAGCAACAAAGATATCAGAGGAAGTGATATCTTTAATGACCAGCGCTTGAAAGATTTGCTAGACATCCTAGCATTCAATAATGCAACTTCAATCTGAAGTGAAGATGAAAAGCAAAATTACTGGAAGATTAAAAACAATTTCATAAGAAAGTGGGCATTAAGAGAAAAGGTAAGCTAAAATCATTTACAGCTAAGTATCTTAGCTACGTGTTCCATGCATTTTCAAAATTACACACATTAATTTCATAAAGAGGCATAGATTTTAAATTCTACGACATGAATAACTTACTCCTTTTCTCGAGGCAGAAATAATGAGATTTGGCCAGACTTCACTTTCCATAAGAATCACAGCAATAGGGTTCCAGTAAACAAGAAAGTTTTCCATAGCCATGGGGGTGTCAACTGGAGCAAACTACAAAAAAAAAACGAATTTATGAGGATCAGAAAATATGGTGAATAAGAATAAAAAACCAGATGATCGGTAAAGAATTAAAATTCCAAGTAGTGAAAGAATCACTGAGAACAGCCTCAAAATTCAAATTTCAGATGACTAGAAATATGAAGAAATTTACGCACTTATTTCCAATCGATTGGGATACCAAGATGCTGGAGGGTTTAATGAAGTTTAAAATAAATTGCATATAGGACCTTGATACTTAACTGTACATTGTGTTCTATAACTTTATAATACCTGACCAATTGGGCATAAAATTTTTTATCGGTTTTTTTGCTATTTTCCTGAAAATTTCAAAAAATATCAGCACATTAATATATTATAATTAACTTCTATGTAAAGTGATTCCTTGCCCAAAAAAGTGGTGATCAGAGATCAAAAAAATGTAATCATTGAAAAGAAAATAGAACCTTCTCCCCCGACGACCGAGAGCCTCCTTTTGTATAGTTTCAACTTCATCTCTAACTCTCCTATACCAAATTCTTCCTCTATACTCTCCTTCTAAATGCTAGATCTGAGTGGAAGCATTTCATTCACTCTTAACAAAACAAAATAGGAAGTCTAGGGTAGTGGGTCGCAAATGTCAACCATATGCTCTCTCTCTCTCTCTCTCTCTCTGCTTTTCTACGTTTTTCGTCTCCCACTTATTATTTCCCTCTTGCTCCCCTCTCTCCTCACCCATATGCTTTTTTTCTCTTCCTCCATCCCTCCTCCATGAGTCCATCAATCCCATGTTGATGCACGTCTCCATCACTGACTATCTAACTCCAGCAATCCAACAAAGGTTTAAACTCAATCACAAGGATCCAACAAATACTAATAACAACCCTCAAGAATCAGAAGCAATATTAGAAAATAGAATTAGTAAATATTTATTATAAATACATCATCGCTAAATGAAACAACACATGACTAAAATTTGATGGCCAAAAGCTGATCTGAAAAATGCTGGAAACTAAAAACAAACCATAAGCAAGGTTTTGAAATACAGCAGACCACAAGAATCCTGTTTACAAAAATTGTGGGCAAAAGTGAAAGGTGACCAAAACCTCATGAGCCTGTAACTTAAACATCTAAGAAATTACGAAAAACGATTTTCATATAAGGATAAAAATATTTTTTTAATCTGTTAAGTTCATGCATTACACTTAGAAAGCAATTAGTGTGTATAGAAAAAAGAAAAACAGCAAAAAAGAATACCTGATAGATGACACTATTTGGAAGCCTATTCTTGATGACCTCACTGCAAAAAGAAGTCGGCTTTTGTTAATGTACATACCACGACAATGGAAAAAATGGAATTATAATTTATTAAATTGTGCCTCTCCATGTTAAATTCAACAGTACCAGCCCAAACCCAAAATGATGGCAGTTGAGCATTAAGCTACTCATGTTCTACAGTATAAGTGTAAGAGCTAACAAAATTTATATTTAGAAAAAAAATTCAACAGCATGACTACGGTGGTATTAAAAAAAAAAAAGAATGAATGACATGAGATATCGTTGTTCAGTTTGGTGAAAACATGAACTGAAGTAAGGTGGTTCCAAGCAAATAATTTTGTTATATTTGGTTTGAAAAAAAGTTGTACAGCTACTTCATTGTAAGTTTTTTCGCAACTTGTAACGCAAGGTATGCAGCCAAATCAACGGCTTTAAACTTGCAGGGATTTATTTCACGTAGCATTTTTACTGCAAAACAAACAAATTTCATGTTCTATTCGATAAACGCAAAATCCCCAGCATGAATCCAGACCAACCATCACGGAACACCCCCTCCCGTACCCCAAGTGGCTCTAAGTTTCGGAATGCAGACCATTCCACCAATCACCAACCGGACTGATTAATAAATGAAAATGGGAACTGCGTCCATCTACACATCATTTACAACTTAATTGCATCATCTCAAAACAACCTGCTTGGAATTGATAACTGCCCACCAAATTACCCAATTTTCATCCTTGCGATATTCCATCATATAGCAATAGATAAATGAGAGAATGTGTTCTTACAAAGCTGAAACCGTCGTGGTGGTCATCAATACAAGAAGATTAGGGTTTTCCAGTAGGCAGTGCTTGATCACGGGGATGATGGCCAGCCCTTCACCTAAAAGTTCAAACTTCAAATTAGAAGAAACAGGGGCCGGAACACCTAAAGAGGGGGAGAGAGAGAGAGAAAGAAGAGAAGGAAGACAGAAAACCTAAAGAAACGGCATGGAACCAGATGAGAGGGCCAGGGGGGCGCGAGGCTGTAGGGCGGCCGAAGCGCTCCGGCCATCTGGACTGGTGCTCCAGGCCGCGAAGCCTCCGCCAGTGAATGTGGAGGTATAAAAATGGGGCTATCGCTCGACCCGCCGCTCTGTAAATGCCATATACTGCCGGTCCCCACTTCCCCGCCATTAGCACCGACGGTGCATGGTAGGAGGCTATGAGCAGCGCCCGCCAGGCGAAAGGACTATAAAAATAAGCAATGTAAAAAATTATGAATAGCACCCTCTAACGCATGGAAAATTTATTCATGTCATAAAAATATTTGAATTTTTACGGAACAATTATCTAAAAATTTAAAAATAATATTTTAGGCACCTAAAATTTATATATTAGAAGCTGTGGTAACATATTAGATTTTAAGTTATTAAGATTTAATAAATTTCTTAAATCTGGATTTACTAAATCGTGAGCGGGCTAAATCCGAAAAATTGTCTGGCAACGAATTTATTAAATTCTAATAATCTTAATCCAGTAATTCGTGGGATTTAGTAAATCCAGGTTAACAGCAAAACTCTGCAAAATCCAGATTAATGAAATTTGCGGCTTTATTTTGTCCAAGTTGATCGTCTGACGGAATGTAAGTAAAATCAAGGTTAAATAATCATCTAAATCTTTTCGAGAACAATCAACTCAAATCATATTTTTTTCAAAACTCTCATCACGTTTGCTTACATCACTCGTACGAAACAGCTTCCTCATCTCCATCATTGCTACTTGAGGTCATTTCAAGTGTTGTTGGTCGCCCGTGAGCCATCGTCGCATGCACGACCATTCATGTTGTGTACGGTCTCTAGTTGCACAAAAGGACAGCAAGTGTCTAGTTTGTCGCAAAAAAAAAAAGACTGTGATGCAGAATCTTTGAGTCTCCGGTTTTGTCGCAAAAGAAGCAGCGAGTTCCCTCGGGTCTTATATGGCGATCGCATTAGCGCAGTTCTAATGATCTCAAAGGGGCTCCTTCGTCAACAATTTACCATGTTCATCATTTTTTTTATTTCTTTCAATTCCTATTTGTTATGATTCATTGATTATTTTATCAAAAGCATAATATTTATGTGCAACTGTACTTTGTGAATATGAAATGCTTAATCCATGGAAATCAATTTTTTTTCGAGATGGATAGATTTGATGAAGAAGCTGAAGATCATACCATTAGAAACATAAGATGTGAGGATTGTGATGAGAAAATTGACTTTGTATTGATGCTATGTTAGTTGTATTGAAGTTTATTTCTATTACATATATTTTTATTCATTTGTTTCGTTGTAAACATGCCTTAGATGTTCATCTCTATAGAGAATAAGTTGTGTTCTCAAATGTTTATGTTGGTCTGCTTTAATGCATTGTTAGTCTTTTAGCTCAACAATTGTTCCATGTTTTTTTTTCTCCCCATATAGTAGTTGGTTCTCTTGTCAATATGTTTATTATTGTTGTCTTTGCTAATTTTTTGAATTCTTTGAGTGTGCTGTAAGTGTAGATTGACAACTTTTTTGGTCGAATTCTTCATGTTTCAATAAAGAAACTTGAAGCTTTATTCGACAACTCCTTTCTTGGCTACTTTTCATATACATAATTTGCAATTGTTTTGTTTGTGTGGACTACTTGGGATCACATTTCAGAAGCAAAGGGCTAAATTGAATATATTTATAGTTTGCGGCTAAAATAATCCCTTAGAAATAATCTATAGGTCATTTTAACCAGTTTTTTCCTATTTTCATATATTCATTCAAAGAGATCAAATAGTTAAATAAAATTTACTACAAATTAATCACTTTTTTGTGTGATTTTGTATACCTCTTCTTAGATTGTACTATAAAGTTCTAGACCTTAAGTTGTCCTTCATCATATAAAAAGTGAAATTATCTTTCTTGTTTTATTTTTTAATTTTATTTAGTTATAGAATTTGATATTACTCTTGATACAACTTGAGAATTAAATGGAACTTTGTGTGATATTGTGATTACACAATTATACATTTGTGGTTAGATTTACTTTTTGAAATAATAACTAATATTTGTTCAATGTCATAATTTATATTTAAAAGATAAGATTTTTTATTGATTTGTGTACAAACATTTGTCCAAAATTATAAGGCTTTTTTGAATTCAATTGAGAAATTATATATTGTTCCATGTACATAGTTAAATGAGTTCAATGAATAGTTTGTTGCTAGTTATATTCATTATTCTATTAATCGTGATTTAAAAATTTAATTTTGCTGATATGGATGTTCGATAAAAGTAAGACAATTTTTTTTTAGTCATTTAAATTCAGGTCAATATCACATCATTAAACCTAAGGAGTTACTTCTAGGCCGAACACAAAAGATTTGAATGAATATTTACTTAAGCTTGAACAAGAAAGTAGCATATGCTTATGAAGAAGAACTTGACAAGAAAAATGAAAAAAATTAGAAAGACTTACACATACCACTCAATTCCTATATAATTTTACAATTGAAATAAAATTTAGTTGAGTTTGAACATGGAAGTAGAAAATGCTTAATCTTATTTATATTACTTATCTTTTTTTATTTATTTCGTTTAAATAATGTTATCAAATATTTTATTTGTTAATATATTGTAGTTTGTTCATTTTTCTTTTAAGAGTATAACAAAGATGAGCTCAAGCCATTCATCAATAACTATGGGTGTATTCCTAAATAATGAAGTGTATTGTAGATGCAATTTCCCACTCATTAAATACACTGCTCATACATGTAAAAACAATGTCAGGAAATTTTATCAGTGCCCCGAAAATCAACCAAATGATGATTGTAATTTCTTCAAATGGGTAGATGAAAATGAACTATTATTGCACAATATTTTATGTCAACTTCATGCTCTTAGTGAGATGCATAGAAAGAAACTTGATGTCATCACATTTCATTTGAAATTTTTGATCAAAATTGTTACTGTTGTTTTATTTTACATATACTTTGTATCTCTTGTATTGCTAGAGGAGTCATGTGTTCATATAATTATCAATGTATTTGTGCAGTTCAGATTGCCATTATCTATCTTTGGTGTCGTAAATATAAATGTACTTTTGATGTATCTTCAATGAAGCGACTGATGTATACTAATTTATGAATGATTTGTTAATGCTTTGATATTCATCTTCTTGGTTGGTACTTTGATTTTTTTTCACCATTGGATTGATTTCATCATGAAGATAAACTATTGATTAATGGTTAGTACTGCAAACTAACGAACCAAAAAATTTGTATAATTATTATAATCAAATAAAATGCTAAAAAATAATCCATGAATGCATGTATAAAAGCTTAAGAATGATTCATCGATACTCATAATATATAAACAAAAAGATTTTCATACAAAACCCCAAATTCTTAAGCATTCACATATCTAACACCAAAACTTATTTTCTTAATTTAACCTTATTTAATCATGATTCAACAACTAATTGATTAGCAAGTATTGCTAATAATGAAGAAACCTTATATTACTACTTCTCATTATCATCTATTGTTAGAGCCATGCAAATTAGGTACGTTTTCTTTAACCTCAACTACTTATTAATGCAGGTGAAGTGATAGACATGTTATCACTTCTTAATTTCCTGACAATATTTATCCTTGAACTCCTATTTTTTCCAAATTACCAGAGACTCAAGATTAATACTAGATATTATCAAGAAATGATTAGTGAGAAACATGAATTTCTAAGATTTTACATGTATATAGGTAGCTCCTGATGGCTTAAATGGTAAAAATCCTATCTTTACTATCATAAAATAAAGTAAGAACAACAATGCAATAATGAAAAACCAAAATTTTACTATACAAACTCTATAAAGATTGAATTGTGCTTGCTAATTATACTAAATTCCAATGCAATTGTTTCTCACTTCAATAGCAGTTCTGAATGAAATAGGTGATGCCACCATGGGCTACGACTGCTCCTGCTAGTTGCTTCAGCTCTAATGAAGGTTATTACTTTGCTAGCGACTTCCTTGGTTTACAGAGAAAAATACATATTGACAACAAGGCTAGAATAAGAGACAAGAAAAATAATACATGCAAGTTTCTCCATTTAATGGCCAAAGATAAAGTTAAAAAATATCAAATAAATAGCACTATCATCATGTTCAAACATTGCACATTAATGCTCCTATGTGATTGTTAAAGAGAGACAACAACAAAAAAAAAGCTTCAACTAAACAAGAATCTTCCACATTATTTTTGCTATTATAATCAAATAAAATTTGCAATAGAGCAACAATCAACATCTAAAACCAATTTGCAGAAAAAAATTGTCCTTTTGTTGGTAACAACTCAATTGACCTTGTTGGATGCTTGAATAAATAGACCCTTTAATGGTCTTTTGCTAAATTTTCATGTTTAATTCTTACTAACCTTGTTGTAATTTTAATATGCATGTTGACCATAAAATAATTTGAAGTTAATGAAACATTTATTTGGTGAAATCTCTCAACAACGATTTCTCTAAATATTATTTTAAAAAAAAAAGATAAATTTAAACTTTATTTTTTTAGATTGCTTAATTATAAGACTCTTACCAGTAACCTTCCTGGCTATAAAGCATGGGTAGATAAGACATCTATAAATCAATAACTATTTTAGAAAGTCACACAATGAGAGAACAATACACACACACACACACACACACACACACACACACACACACACACACACACACACACACAACCTTTTCTGTTTTGATCAAATGGCTTTCTTAGTGCCCGTCCTGCTCAAATCCTCTTTTCTAGACCACCCTCACTTAGAAGCGAAGGAAGAAACAAAAAGTTAAGAATGGATAAAAACTTAGAAATAAAGAGAGTAGCTACCAAGATATTTATGTAGAAAATTTTTCGTAATGTAAACCAAAAAAGGGCAATCTAAGTTGAATCAGACCAGTCTCAACTCTTGAGAAAATATATGGGATAGATCATATAAAAAGACCTTAATAATTAAACCAAAATACAAAAATAAATATATTTTGTTTTGGGTTGAAAGAGACCTCCCACAATGATGTGTCATTGTATTCAATTACATCATAGTGAATACTAGGAAAACTCATGATAAAAGGTGTTTTGCTTGCTCAATAAGCTCTAACACATAGGTAGCTAAGATAATTTTTGACAAACCTTATAGGGAAAACCTCAACCATAACTATGAAACTAGACCACTGAGCAAAGTGTCAATCACTATAACCTGACGGGTAGTCATGATATGGAAGAGATAGTCTACATAGCGCGCCTACTAAAACTTGACAGATGGGCGGCCAAAGCGCTCCGACCATCTTGACTGGTGCTCCAAGCCACAAAGCCTCCGTCAGTAAATGTGGTGGTATAAAAATTGGGCGATTGCTCGACCTGTTGCACTATAAATGACATATACCGCCTTCCACCACTTCCCTGTTATTAGCACCAATGACGCATGGTATTGAACAACACCCGCCAGGCGATAGGGCTATAAAAATAAGCCATGTAAAAAACTAAAAATATCACCCTCTATTGGATAGGAAATTTGAATTCATAAAACTATTAGGATTTTTATGGAATGATTATCTAAAAATTTAAAACTAACATTTTGGGCACCTAAGATTTATATTTTAGATGCTCTCTGACAACATATGAGATTTAAGTTCTTAGGAATTAGTAAATTCCATAAATCTGGATTTATTAAATCTTGAATGGGTTAAATCTGGTAAACTATCTGGTAATGGATGTATGAAATCCTAATACTGTTAAATCCAAACCATCAAAGTTAAATCTAGTGATTCGTGGGATTCAGTAAACTTAGACTTACAGTTGAAATCAACAGAGTCCAAATTTATGAAATCCAGAGCTTTATTTTGTCCATGTTGATCGTCTGGTAGGATTTAGTAAAAGCCAGCTTAAATCCTGCTTTGAATCTGCTATAGAAAAATCAAACGCAATCCATCTTTTTTTTCAAAATAGCCATCCCACTCACCTTTGTCACTCACAGCAAACGCCCTGCAGCCTCCATCCCTCACAAGAAATGGCTCCCTCATCTCCATGATCGCTACTTAAGGTCATTTCAAGTGATATTGTGCATTGAGCAAGTTTGATGCATTCTTAGCATTTTAGCTCAACAACTGTTTTTATATTACATATCTTTTTTTTTAATTTTTCTTTTTAAAGAATGCTGTCAAATATCTTGTTTGTTAGTATATTGTAGTTTGTTCATTTTGCTTTTAGGAATCAATCAAAGATGAGCTTAAGCCACTCATCAACACCTGCGGATGTATTCCTAAATAATGAAGTGTATTATAGATGCAATTTACTACTCATTAAATACACTGCTCATACATGTGAAATAATGGAAGGAAATTTTCTCCCGGAAATCAAACAAATGATGATTGTAATATATTCAAATGGAGTAGATGAAATGAACCACTAGTGCACAATATTTTATGTCAACTTTAAGCTCATGAAGAGATGGATATAAAGAAACTTGATGACATCACATTTCATTTGAAGATTTTGACTGAAATTGTTGTTGCATTTTTATTTTACGTATTCTTAGCTTCTCTTATATTAATAGGGGAGTCATTGTGTTCATATTATTATCAATGTATTTGTGGAGTTCAGATTGTCACTATCTATCTTTGGTGTTGCAAGCATGAATGTACTTTTGATGTCAATCAAGCGACTGATTTATTCTTATTTGTGGATGATTCATTAATGTTTTGATAATCATCTTCTTGGCTGGTTGAACCGACCTGCAATTACGCAGTAAATTAACTTCCAAAAGATGGCAAAAAAATTGACCCGATTTATAAATAGCGGCTAGTGTGCAAAATCTTAAATGATATAAAAATTAGAAAATATTTTACACACTAGGGGCACCACGCAAGTATACGTATCGTTTCAAGTAATATAGAGTTTTCTTTAAAAACCCCAGTATCGATCCCACGAGGAAGTGAAGTAAGATGTCTTTAGTCAAAATTTAATCTACTACTAATAGTCCTTAGTTTGGAATGTCGATTAAAATTATGTTTTATCTAGCAACTACTCCTAAATACATGTGTTAAATGTAAAGATAGTAATTATAACTAAATGCAAATATTAATTCTAAAGTTAACCCTTTTTGGATGAACTGGTTTGGAGAATTTTGAGATGCTAAAAACTACTATTCTTATGTAATGAAATGGATAATGTATAGGAATGAGACGCATTAAATATTGTATGTGCCAAATAGGAGAAATTCTATTCTTTACCCTCTTCCGAGTACCCTCTCTTCAGAGCATGTAAAGAATATTGACATATCCTAAGTTCAATCTAAGTATAAGGCTAGACTGAGAGGATACCGACTCTCACTACGGAGCTCCCACTCACCCTTCACCTGAAGGCTAACCTTTGACTTTAGTTACCAATCTTAGGACCAAATTGGGGATCTCAGCCTGTCACCCTGAAACCTCCAATTCGACGCCCATGAAACCATATTTCCCTATTTATTTGCATTCAATCCCCATGAACTACGCAATTCATTCATGGACATTGAATGTGGTTCCACTTTGTTGAGAATTACATTGCCCTTTTGGGACAATACAATTACAACGAATTTTAATAATATAACGGGCCCTTACTGTAATATAAATGAAGTACAAGTAAAAACCATCACATTTATAATTAAAACATCTTTTAACATGCATCACAAAATCCTAAACATGAATTCTACTCATTACAAAAGAAATGTAAAATGAAAATAATGACATAATCTTCTCATGCCACTATTTTCAAAAAAGAAGAAAGAGTAAGAGAAATACATCACAAAGCACGAAGAAAACACAACAGAAACTTTATTTAACCAAAGCAAATCCACTAGGTAATTGTTTACAAAATTATAAGATAATGAACAACAATACTTAGTTTTTTCCCTTTGAAAGAAAGACGAAGATCTCTCCCACAAAGTCTCCCGGCGATCCATGCAATGCTAGTGAAATCCCTTACAAATTCTCTCAAAATCTCCTCTCCAATCTCTCCAAAAGGGTAGAAATCTACATTTCTACTCCTATTCTAAAATCCTTAAACATTCTCCAAGTTTTTTTTAACATTCCTCTCCCTTTCTCTCTTATTTTTTCTCTTTTTTCTAACCTAAATTCGTTCTTTTAAAGTGTAGGGATGAAGTTTGAAGAGTTTTCACAAGCACCCCTTCGAAAAAGCGTCCAAATACATTGAATTTCGGCCATAACTGCCCAAAGTCGGTTCAGGGTCGTCCCGGGCGCTATCTGCAGGCCCAAGGGCGCTGTCGGCGGGCTTTTGCATTTAATTTTTGGCCTTCTCGGGATATTCCCGCCGTCAATGAGCTCGAGGCCGCCGTCGGCGAGCTTCCTGCGTAGCTCCACCGTTTTGCTCCGTTTGGCTCTGTTTTAGCTCTGTTTCGTCCCATTTCATTTGTGTTGCGTTCCTAACAGATAGCCCTACAAAATAAGCATAAAAACAATATTTCTTTAAAGTGTAATCTCATTCAAAAATATGCAAGAAGTGTAAAAGAGATTAAGCATCGAAAGACTTATCGAAAGGTGTCAGGGCAGAATTTTATTTCTTACTCGTTTTTGCTCCAAATTGCACTGTTTTTGCTTCTTTTTTTTCAAAAGTCATTTCCTTTACCTAAAATAAAAAATCATATAAAATACCTTCCTTTGAAGTGCAATATCATAAAAAATAAGTAAAATGATATAGAAAAAAGCGTATATATTTTAGGCGTGTCACTCGTATCTTAATTTTTTTTTCACCTTTGGATTGATTTCATCATGAAGATAAACTATTTATTAATGGTTAGTACTGCAAACTAGCGAACAAAAAAAAATGTATAATGAGTATAATTGAATAAAATACTAAAAAATTTTTCATGAATGCTTGTACAAAAGCTTAAGAATGATTCATCAGTAATCATAATATATACATAGGAAGATTTTCACACAAAACACATAGTTCCTAAATATTTACATATGTAACACGAAAACTTAATTTTTTTTTACATACATGCCATCATTCAACAATATCTAAGAATTTTTCAACAACAACATTCATTAGAAAAGCATTGCTAATCATAAAGAAACCTTCTATTTTTGCTTCACATCATCATGTAATGTCGGATCCATGCCAGATTTTCTTTAACCTCAACCACTTCTTATGTAGGTGAAGTGATAAACATGTTGGCACTTCGTTATTCCTTGACAATCTTTATCCTCAAACTCATAATTTTTTCAAATTACAAGAGATTCAAAATTAACACAAGATATTATCAAGAAATATTTAGTGAGAAATATGGATTTCTAGGATTTTACCAAGTATGTAAGGCAGCTCCTGATGAATGACTTAGATGGTATTGGTTTTGAAACCTGGAAATGTTTAGTGATAACTTAGCAATGATAGTTCCTAAAGGATAACCACCAATCAGTTCTCAGTAAGAGAAGTAGGAATCATCCTAAATTGTGACGAGTCTAATAGAAAACCAACTCAATATTAACTAGACTCGCAATTACACGGTTATTTAAGTTCTCAAAAGATGGCCAAAAACTTGACCCAATTTATATTTAGCGGCTAATGTGCAAAATCAAAATGTTACAAAATTTAGAAAATAGTTTACACATAAGGGGTACTACGCAAGTATACGTATCATTTTTTAAAGACCCTTATATCAATCCCACAGAGAATCGAGGTAAGAATTCCCTTGGGCTAATTATAATATATAACTATCAGGTTATAGTTTAGAATATCAATTAAAGTGGTTTTTCTAAAAATTACTCTTAAATGAAATTTTTAAAGTTTGGAGAATTTTAAGATGTTTAAAACCACCCTTATAGTGCAATGAGCTAATTAATGTGAGAGAATAAAATGCTTAAAATATAATCTTGACAATGATAAATAGAAGCATACTTATTCTTTACCCCCTCTCGGTGCTAGTAAATAACATTAGCCAATCCAAAGTTTTTTTTAGCTTGTGCAATAGTTGAGTAGATGCTGGCCTCTTACATCTAAATTACCCACTCTACCCTCTTTATAGGACCTACTAGGGACCCTTAGATCCAAACTCTAAACTGAATTGAAAAAAAATCTAACCAATTACCCTAGAAACACCAATTCTATGCTCATCAAAACTTATCTCCCTATCTATTTGCACCCCCTTGGGCGTTTGCAACGACTCTATCCTAAGTGAAGTGTGATACTCACTAGTTGGTGAAATCATAGCCCTCCTGGGTCATTATGTTTTTCAATGGATTTTAGCATTACAAATGGCCAGTTTGTAAAGTAAATTAAGAGCCGATGAAAATGTCATCACATTAATGAAAAAAGAGAATATCTAAGCAAACCTAAATTCGTAAACATGTATCTATTTCATTGAAAAAGAAAAGCAAAATGAAGATAATGGCATAAATAGTAAAATAATTGATAAAATTAAGTAATAAATTATGTGCCAACAAGGAACATATGTCTACCTACTCTTTTCCAAGTATATAGGTATGCTTAATATTCTATTAATTTTATGTAACTATCTGTCACCTAGAAGCATCTAATATAAACTGATCATTAAACTTTATTTTCTTAAAATATGCATTGCCGCCTAAAATACTTTACTAGCCAACCGGTCAATGTGAGTGCACTCAAGTTGCAAGATCACTACTCTCCTGAGTCTTAGTTTCACTTGCAACAAATTTTAACATAACTTATTGCCACCTCAGTTATTCTAATGAAGAAAAAGAGATATTACTCATCACATGAAAATAAAAATAATTCTATCATAATATAATATTTCTTACACATGCCACTACTACATATTAAAAGAAAAACGTAAATAAAACTACTTACGAAGCATGGGTAAAACACAACAAGAGAGAACTTCATTTAAATAAAAGAAAATCTACTAGAAAGTGTTTAGAAAAAATGCAAGATAATGAAGAACACAATAATTAATTTTTTCATGCTGAAAGAAAGATGAAAAATCTATCCAATAAAGTCTCCCACCGATACATGCACCGCTTTACTTCCTTACTCATATCTCTCAAAATCCTCACCAATCTCTCTAGAAAATGGAGAAATCTACATCTCCATCAACTCACGCCAAACTCTCTCTAATATCCTCCTAAAAACTCCTAATTACTTCTTAAATTACTTATCATGAGAGGCTCTGACCCAAGAAAAAAATGTTAAGATTTTCATGCCTATTTTATATTGATTTTGATGATATTGCACTTTAAAGAAGGGTATTTTTTATGTTTTTTTGTAGATAGGAAGATTTAAGGACATTAAAGTAAAAATATGCAAAAATGAGTGAATTTGGAGCAAAAAGGACTAAAATTATGAAAATTTGATTTAGGGCGCCGACGGCGAGGTCGATGGCGACGACGACGTGTTTTTCCCGAGAGTTCAGAATATATTACAAGGGAACCCACCGACGGCGAGATCGAGGTCGCCAACGGCTGGGATTATGTAGAACGGTCCAAGGCTAAGTATTCTAGAAGGCCGTCGATGGCGAGCTCGAGGCCGCCGACGGCGGGATCGACGGTTCTTTCACGAGGTGCATTGAATGTGGACGATTTTTGAATGGATGCTTGGAAAACTCTTGGAAACTCTTCAACTATTTTAAAAGGAACATATTGGGGCCGAAAAAAAGGTCTACTAGCGTCCATTTGTGTCCACCACGTGTCATTCTAATCCATTAGAGAGTCAAGTGTGTGAGTCTAGTGAGTCCATATAGAGTTTTTAGAGTTTTAATTAGTGAGTTAAATTAGTGAAATTTGTGAGGAATTCTTCGAGATATTGTAAGAGTGGAAGGGAAGTGAGAGATCTCTTCAACATTGCCATTTCGAAGGAGAATTCTGCGTACTGTAAAGAAGGGAAGAGATTCAAAGGAACTTCAAGGAGTTTACTTGGGGAGGAATTTATGATAAATTGTATTTATTACTTTAGTTTGTAGAAATTTACTTTTATATATGAAATCCAAGTTTTATCGTATGCTCTCCATGAAATCTGAGTTGTTTTTCTGTCTTTCTCCTTGTTTTGATATTTTTGTGAAATGGTAAATTGCATTAGTGTGCCAATAAAAGTTTAAAGAAGTTGTGATAACCATTTACTTAAATCTTAATTTACTTTCAATCTGAACAATTGATCAGTTAAAATATGTTGAGTTTAACAACTATAGTAAAAATTACATCCGAGATTCAGGGAGGTCAAAGTCCATGGAAGTAGGGTGCAAATAAATAGGGAAATAATATTCATCGGGCGTAGAATTGGAGATTTTAGAGTGACAGACTAAAATCCTCAATTCGGTCCTATCGTTTGGGTGCTGAAGTGTAGATGTTAGCCCTCAGGCGAGGGGAATGTGGGAGCTCCGAAGTGAGAGCCGGTATCCTCCCAACCTAGCCGCAGATTCAGTAACCAAGCATAGGATTTAGTCAATGTTCTTTACGCCTGGACCAAAGGGTAAATAATAGATATGCTCCTATTTGGCACAACACTGTTTTAAACTAATTCTAATTATCCATTCACTTAAATATCTTAACAAAGGAGAAAGATTCTCGCTTATATATATTTGAACTTCACTTTAGTAGAATTAGTTATCTGTTTGTAGAACTAGTTTATTAAAACTTCATATTATTGTCGATTGCATATTAGTAACAGATAGACAATTTTGATTTCTAAGTTGTGATTCTGAATTGATTTCTATAATCCTAGTTTGTAGCCTCTAAAATATTCCCCGTGGGATCGATATTCAGGACTACACTAGAGCCTTGTATTACTTGAGTGATACGTATACTTGCATTGAATATTAACTCTGCGATTAAAGAATATATTATATAAAATTAAAAATTACGCTAAGTGCGCGGGGTGTTTCAAGTTTTTAGCACCGTTGCTGAGGACTATAACATAATTAAAGTAACAGACGATTTAGGCTGTAAGAAAACTTTTTATAGAATTGCAACTTATTTAGTTAACTGTTTTGCTGTGTACTGATTTCGATTGTATGCGTAAATTTGGTTTTAAAAATCTTATACCCTACAATTTGGAATTAGAACGCATTGTTAGAAGAATTAGAAAACTAATAAAAGAACCTATAAATTCTAAAATAATGGAAAACAATGTAAACAACCAAAGAATAGAAAATGAACATCAATCTAGACCACTAAGAGATTACGCTAACCCTACATTAGGTGAAATTCACTTAACTATCCAAAATTCTGATGTAGCTGTTACTTCATTTGAGCTTAAACCTGCAATTATCCAAATGGTACAAAATAATCAATTTGGTGGAACTTCAAATGAAGATCCTAATTTACATCTTGCGAGTTTCTTAGAACTTTGTGCTACTTTTAAATACGACAGTGTCTGATGATGCTGTCAGACTTAGACTTTTTCCTTTTTCACTAAGGGATAAGGCTAAGGCTTGGTTAAATTAGTTAACTCCTGGATCTATTAGAACTTGGGGGGAACTTTCACAAAAATTCTTATCAAAATATTTTCCACCATCTAAGACTGCTAAGCTTAGAAACGAAATTACATCTTTCAGTCAGTATGAGGGAGAATTGATATATGAATCTTGGGAAGGATTTAAAGAACCTCTTAGGAAATGTCCACATCATGCTTTACCAGACTGGTTAATTATTCAAACATTTTATTATGGATTAGTAGGATCTCTTAGATCCATCATTGACGCTGCTGCTAGTGGATCACTAATATATAAACCTTTTGAAGAAGCCTATGCTTTAATAGAAGAAATGACTACTAATAATTTTCAATGGCCTGTTGAAAGGGTAAATCCTAAGAGAGTAGCCAGTATTCATGATTCAGATGCTTTAACTATGATAGTTTCTCAAATTGCTGCTCTTTCAAAGAAAATAGATCAATATAGAATGCATCATTCTCAAACACCTCCAGTGTTAGAAGAAAATTCATTAGGACAAATTGTAGATGTTCAAACTTCATATGAAACTATAAATTTGATAAATAATAGACAAAATAACCCTTCTTTAAACTACTATAATCCAGGTTGGAAGAATCATCCAAACTTTAATTGGAATAACCAAGGTAATGCTAATCCTGTTAATCCTCAGCGGGGCAACAATGAAATATCCTTCAATAGAAAAAGATGATTATCTGAAAATGATCAAGAAGTAACCTTTAACATCTCAAAGTCAATGAAATATCCTTCAATAGAAAAAGATGATGAATGTTTCAGAATGGATATATGTGATTGTCTGAAAAAAGAAAATTTCAAGGAAAATTATGAAGAAAAAGAAGATATGGAAAAAGATAAATATGATGAAATCGATAGCGAAGAAGCTGATTATATTTAGGAACAATTTGAAACGCTCGATTCAACGGCACCAGAGAACGAAATATTAATTTCATCTGTTGTAAAACCCCCTGAACTTGAATTAAAAAATCTTCCAAATCATTTGAAGTACGTATTTTTAGGAGAATTTTCAACATTACCGGTAATTGTATCCTCAAACTTGAATGAAATTTAAGAGCAAAAACTAATGGATACATTAAAAAATACAAAAAAACTTTTGGTTGGACTCTAGCTGATATTAAAGGAATTAGTCCTTCGATTTGTATGCACATAATTTTATTAAATGATGAACATAAACCAATAATTGATCCACAAAGGAGACTGAACCCTATTATGAAAGAAGTAGTTAAAAAAGAGATTTTAAAGTGGTTAGATGCTGGAATTATATATCCTATTTCGAATAGTACTTGGGTAAGTCCAATTCATTATGTTCCTACGAAAGGAGAAGTAACTGTTGAAGCAAATGAAAATAATGAATTAATACCTATCAGACAAGTTACTGGTTGGCGTATTTGTATTTATTATAGAAAATTAAATGCCGCCACCCGAAAAGATCACTTTACTCTTCCTTTTCTAGACCAAATGTTGGATAGACTTGCTGGACACAAATATTACTGCTTTCTGGATGGATATACCGATTACCATCAAATACCTATTTCTCCTGAGGATCAAGAGAAAACAACTTTTACTAGTCCTTATGGAACTTTTGCTTTTCGAAGAATGCCTTTAGGACTATGTAATGCACCTTCAACATTCCAAAGATCTATGATGTCTATTTTTAGTGAGTTAATTGATAATGGAATAGAAGTATTTATGGATGATTTCACTGTAATAGCTTCACCTGACTGGGAGGAACCATTTGAATTAATGTACGATGCTAGTGATTATGCTATTGGAGCCATTCTTAGTCAAAGATATGATAAAATTTTTAAAGTTATATAATATGCTAGTAGAACTCTTAATGATGTTCAAATTAACTATACAGTTACTAAAAAAGAGTTACTGGCTATTGTGTATGCTTTTGATAAATTCAGATCATATTTAATTGGAACTAAATGTATTGTGCATACTGATCATTCTGTTTTTAAATATCTGATGCAAAAGAAGGATATTAAACAAAGATTAATTAGATGGGTAATTTTAATGCAAGAATTTTATTTTGTGGTGATTGATAGAAAGGGAACTGACAATCAAATTGCTGATCATTTGTCGAGACTAGAATATCATGAATCATCTGATACTGAAAATGAAATTACAGAAAGTTTCCCTGATGAACAACTTTATAACATTAATGTTGGAAAATACCTTGGTATGCTGATACATTTAACTATATAATAAGCAATATTTTGCCACCTATGCTAACTCTGCAATAACAAAAAAAATTCATTCATGATGCAAAAGCATATTTTTAGGATGAACCAAATTTTTATAAGCAATTTAACGTTCTTATTATTAGGAGATGTGTGCCTTATGAAGAAACTAAACTGGTTATTAAAAAATGTCATGATTCTGAATTTGGAGGACATTTTGGGATTGACAAAACTGAGCATAAAATTTTGCAAGCTGGATTTTATTGGCCTACTCTTTTTAGAGATGTTTACATATATATCAAAACTGGTGATAGATGCCAACGAGTAGGTAATATATACGAAGAAATGAAATGCCTCTGAATTTCATGTTAGAAGTTGAGATTTTTTATGTTTGGGGATTAGATTTCATGGGACCACTTATTCCTTCATTTGGAAAATTATATATTTTAATTGCAGTTGATTATGTATCAAAGTGGATTGAAACACAAGCTTTACCTCGTTGTGATGCTAAAAGTGTTTCAAGATTCTTAATGAAAAACATTTTCACAAGATATGGTATGCCGAGAGTGATTATCACTAACGGAGGATCCCATTTTAGGAATAAATACATTCAAAGATTGACAGAAAAGTTTAACATTATTCATAGATTCTCTACTGCTTATCATCCTCAAACCAGTGGTTTAGCTGAAGTTTCTAATCGTGAGATTAAAAAAATTTTAGAAAAGACTGTAAATCCTACTAGAGTAGATTGGTCTACGAGACTGGATACTGCATTATGGGCATACAGGACTGCTTATAAAACTCTTATTGGTATGGCTCCTTACAGACTTATTTATGGAAAGACTTGTCACTTACCAGTAAAAAAATGGAACATAAAAAGCATATTGGGCGATTAAAGAATTCAATTATAATTTGAAAAATGCTAGTGAGAAGAGATTTTTGCAATTGAATGGATTAGAAGAATTAAGAAATGAATCTTATGATAACGACATAATTTATAAGGGAAAGCTGAAGTTAAGACATGATAGGAAGATTAATCAGAAAAACTTTGAACTAGGACAAGAAGTTTTGCTTTATAATATAAGGTTGAAATTATTTCCTTAGAAATTGGAGTCTCATTGGTTAGGACCCTTTACTGTCACTCAGGTTTACACTTATGGAGCTGTTGAAATTGAAGATCCGTCGATGGGAAATTGATATAAAGTAAATGGACATAAATTAAAACCATATTTTGAGGGTAAAAGACTAAATTTTAAAAAGGTTTTAATGCTTAGTCAACCTGAATAACACCTGAATAGATCGGGCTGACGACGTTAAACCAAGCGCTTTATGGGAGGCAACCCATAGTTATCTTTATTTGTTTGTGTGTTTGTTTAAATTTATTGTTAGTTTGTGGTAATCTTGAATTATACTACTTGTATTTGCCCTTTGATTATCAAGAATTTGGATCCATAGAGAAAAATTGGAACATATTTGACCACGGCGTAAATGTGGAAAATTTTTCCTAGGGCGCCGACGGTGCGCTCGATTCCGCCGACGGCGGGTTTTCCCGAGAGCTCTGGAATTTAATTGCTCAAGGCTCGCCGACGGAGCCATCGAGGCCACCGACAGCGGGATCGGCGAGTGTGCAGTTTTTTAGAGTTTGAAATGATAGTTTTTTGCAGTTTTAGCGAATTCGTCCCCTATAAACTTCCATGGATGGCTTCTAAACACTCCAATTCCCAAAAACGAATGGAAAATTGCTTGAATTCCTCTCTAATGGCTTCAAATTCAGTAGATTACCCTAGTATTCAAGTGTACAACCAGAGAAAGTTTGTCAGTGCCGAGGCGCAGCACTTTTCAACAAGGTGATGTCAAAGAGAATGCTAATCAAGGAAAGATGATTTGTCAATCGAGGATTAAGCAATTCTTTGTCAGCAATTGAAGAAATGATCGTGCGGCGAAGATGAGAAGTATTTTGCTATATTACTGCTGCAGTAGTCATTCCAGTGGTGAAGGAATTCTACGCCAATTTACATGGAATCAACCAAGGAAGCGTCTATGTGCGAGGTAGTGGATAACATTTAATTCTGGAAGGATTAATGAATTATACATGCTTGAGAATGTTTCTGTCTGCCATTATTCGAATTTTGTGCCAACAAGAGACAAGATGAACGAAATATACCAATATTTGACGGACGAAACTGAAGACTGGGAAGTTAGAGAGAACGAGTACGTCAGTTTTTTTGCAACAATTTTAAATCCCGTTTTGAAAAATTGGCACTTTTTCATATCTGCAAAGTTTTATATTGAACTGCTACATTCAAATGAGATGGCTCATTGATATTGGATCAATTATTGTGAAGTTTGTGTTTGGCCTGATCGTTCAAGGATCATCTCAAGGGCTTGGACAACCTTCAACAATTTTCTCAATATGCAGTCTGTTTCAAGTATCGTACGAGATTTGGGAAAAGGTACTGTTACCTTGGAAACCTTTAGACCCTACCCGTATGTTCCCAACCAATGATGAGGAGAATGATATGGGTGTGATTATGGATCAAGCATCACAAAATTTTGTTCCTATTCAACCTCTTGTAGCGGACAAGACACTGATGATCTTACACTGAATCAAGAATCTGGAGAAGTAGGTATAAATTTTAATGAGTACAGTTATCAATATGTCTTATTTCTTTGATCATATCCATTAGAGAATGAAATAGCATTTTGAACATACTAGGCAATTTGAAGCGAGTTTGATACACTTAATGAGAAGAATGGGGTGGATTGAAGAAGATTCAACTGAAGAATTCTCATTCCGACCTTTTTATAACCCGTTCGTCCATGTTCAAGTAATGGGTGATATCAGAGGAGAAACCAGCACTAATTCAGAAGAGTAGTAGAATTGCTTTACTTTATTTGTTTCTTTATGGTGTACTTGATTTGAACTATGTTTCTGTGTTTGCTTTCTTTGTTTGTTTTTTAATCTTAATATAGTTGAGATTATGATTGAAATGTTTGTTTTCAGTGTTTTGAGTGTTGTGGTTTGGATTGTGACGCTGATTAGATGAATTTAGGTTGAGAAAATACCTGCTTATGTGTGTTATGTAATGTGTATTATAAACACTTGGATTTAATATATAATTGTGAAGTTTTGTTGTGTGTATGTTTATTTTTGTTAATACATCACTTAATCACTTAAAATATATGATTAGAATGATCGAATGGATGACGACGAGGCTTAAAATTGATAGAAATCTTAAAAATTTAAAAAATGATCAATATTTGAGAATCTCGCTGACGGCACACTCGAGGTCGCTGACGGCGTGATTTTCCCGAGGCTACTAGAATTTAATTAAATTGAGCCCGCTGATGACACGAATGACCCCGCCGACGGCGAGATCCCAAAATTTACCTTTTAACCGCGATTTTGACCGATCAACTGCCACCATTCATTGTCTTCTTCCCCGATTTACTTAAAATTTCGACCTAGGGCTTGATAGATCTCGGATTTGGAGCGATTTTAACACATTATAACACTGGATTTCATCTTCCCTTGGTAAGAGCTTCACTCCTATGTAAAATTTTTTTATTTTCACCATGAATTTCTTCCACATTAAGAAATTTGGAAAATTTGAAAATGTGGAGAAAAGACTTGGAAGGAATTCATGGAACTTGATTTAGATTGCTTTAAACCACCTTTAGAAGCCATTGTATTATTATTTTGGAGATTAGTTTGGATTTTTGTAATTTTGATAGATCAAACAATGGCTCCACGTCAAAAGAGGAGACTTGAATTCGACAAAACTCGATTTGTGAATGCTAAAGAACAATCGAGATACACTTTAATCTTTCAAATTAAGAAGTGTATTCAATATCGAGTTTTCGATAATCCCGAAGGAGAGGTGGAACGAGTCATTTAAGAGAGAGGATGGGAGAACTTCTGCTACATTACAAATAAAGCTGCTATTGAAGTTGTAAGAGAGTTCTATTCTAATCTGGCTCAACTTGAGGACGAGCCTGTCCAAGTAAGAGGAATTTCTATCGATTTTAATGCTAACCGCATTAATTCTTTTTACGAGCTTCACGATTATTTTTCTAGCGAGTGTGAAACATTTGGAACTATGGAAGGTCCGTTAGACGATGTTATTGACTTTCTCGCTGATGGGAAAGGCACTTAGAAAATTAAGAATCGTGAACGGATTAACTTTCTACTTTCTATGATGAATACCACATCTAAGGCTTGGCATTATTTCATTTGTTCGACTCTGCTACCCACCTATCATCATAGTGAAGTCTCGAGAGACAGAGCTGTTCTAAATTTCTATATTTAGAACAATAGAAGTATAAATGTGGGAAGAATAAATTATAAGAATATTATGGCCACGACGAAGAGTGAATCAAGTAGATATTTAGGACTTCCTGGCCTAATTTATGCACTTGGTCAATTATCTGGAGCAGAAGCTACTGACAATGAAGAATGGGTATACCCGATGAAACCCATTAGTAAAGAAAATTTGTAAACTTATGAATCCCATGAGGAATGGAGAACTGGGAGTAGGAGCAAAGCACCTTCTACTAGTAGAGACATTCCTTCTACTAGTTATGACCCTCTTGCATCTAGTTCCCCTACTCTATATGATTTGATGAATGCCATGACCCTGCAACGGAAAACTTTTGAGAAGTTAGATGAAAAACTGGAAAGAATTGATCATAGAATTGAAGGTTTAGAGCGGAGACATGATCACGATAGTGAGTATCTTCAGCGGCACTCTGATTTTGAGATTGCATATTATGATGCTCAGGCTAGATACTACAGAGGTGAGCCTGATGTCACTTTTCATGAATGCCCCCGTTATTCTCATTATCAATCCAATCCACCTGCTGACCAGGGAGATGAATACATATTATGGGATTTTGATGATTGATCTTTGTGATTGTGATCTGACGTGATGTATGTGATTGTGTTAGTTTTGTTGTAGTACTTTCATTTTTATTAATTGTATTCTGTGGACTATGTTTTGTTTCTGAGATACGTGTTTAGTTTTGTAGTTTGTATTTTCATTTTTGGACTGTGATGGGTTGTGATTGTAATTGTAATTGTGAACTTTTAAGTTAAAAATAGTAGACTGTTTGTTCTGTGTTGTGAAATGCATATGTCCTGTGTAGTTTAGTAAATTGTTGTTAAAGTTTAGTTTTATATACTTATTTTAAAATTTCATTACCCCAGCAAATTTTCTAAACTGTTATATGTGTATAAAGGTTTTTAATATTACAGGTCAGTTAAAGTTAAAAATTTTTGAGAAGAACCTGAAAAATTTCAGAAAGATAAAAATGCCTAAAGTGCAATGGTATGATTTATATTTAGAATTTTTCTTTCCATCCTGTATTATTTCTTGAAAACTTTAAGTTTGGGGGGGGGGGAAATTATTAACTATTATGTGTTCTCAATTAATATATTTTCAAAATTTTATAATATAATTTTTGCGATAAAATTTAATTCAGATAACTCTATTTAGATTTTATCTAAATATTATTGAAGATTCAAAGAAATATTTTGGGTAATTAAAATTAATTTTGTAAGTTAAGATATTTGGTATAAGAGGATAAGAATATAGTTAACTATTTAAAGTAAACAAAACTATATTTTGAAATATTAAGAATCATAGGAATTTAGTTGAGAAAGAAAAGATTGAGATTCAATGATGTAAAAACTTTGAATTACATATAAGATAAAGAATGTTTTAAAGTTTCAAATTTAGGAAAAGGAGAGTGAAGTTTAAAATTATTAACAGGCTATCCAGATATAGTAATCCTCACTTGAAAAAGAAAAAGAAAAGGATTGAAAAAAAAGTAATCCCTGAAAAGAAAAGAAAAATATATAGGATTGAAAAACAATCCAAAAGAAAAAAAGTAAGTGAGGAGATGCCTTATCAAAAATTGGCTTCACTTGGATTAACCTAAAGGGAAAACTAAAAACATTTCTGAACTTATATTTATAACTAGTTTCTTTACTAGTAGTGTCCTCATGAAGTTCCTATCTTCTGGATATTCTAAGTGAATTAATATTGCAACATATAATCATTCTTGAAATGAATAGCAAACTAGAACTCTTAGACTTGATGACTAGATAGCCTTACATCTGCAGTAAAATCTTTCTAAGAATTCTTACTATGATATTTATTTAAATCAAAATTATAGTATTTCTGAATTAAAACTTTACTTCAATGAATCATAACTTTTATTAAGATTACTTGAGGACAAGTAATAATTAAGTTTGGGGGATTTTGACCCAAGGAAAAAATGTTAAGATTTTCATGCCTATTTTATATTGATTTTGATGATATTACACTTTAAAGAAGAGTATTTTTTATGTTTTTCTGCAAATATGAAGATTTAAGGACATTGGAGCGAAAATATGAAACAAAGAGCGAATTTGGAGCAAAAAGGACCAAAATTATGAAATTTGATCTAGGGCGCCGACAGCGAGGTCGATGGCGACGATGGCATGTTTTTCCCGAGAGTTCAGAATATATTACAAGGGAGCCCGCCGACGGCGAGATCGAGGCCGCCGATAGCGGGGCTTATGCAGAAGGTTCTAAGGCTAAGTATTCTAGAAGGCCGCCGACAGCGAGCTCAAGGCCACCGACGGCGAGATCGACAATTCTTTCACGAGGTGCATTGAATGTCGACGATTATCAAAGGGATGCTTGGAAAACTCTTGGAAACTCTTCAACTATTTTAAAAGGAACAATTTGGGGACAAAAAAAGGGCCCACTAGCGTCCATTTGTGTCCACCACGTGTCATTCTAATCCATTAGAGAGTCAGGTGTGTGAGTCTAGTGAGTCCATATAGAGTTTCTAGAGTGTTAATTAGTGAGTTTAGATAGTGAAATTTGTGAGGAATTATTTGAGAGATTGTAAGAGTGGAAGGGAAGTGAGAGATCACTTCTATATTGCTGTTTTGAAGGAGAATTCTGCGTACTGTAAAGAAATGAAGAGATTCAGAGGAACTTCAAGGAGTTTGCTTGGGGAGAAATTTAAGATAAGTTGTATTTATTTACTTTAGTTTGTAGAACTTTACTTTTATATATGAAATCCAAGTTTTATCGTATCATCTCCACGAAATCTGAGTAGTTTTTCTGTCTTTCTCCTTGTTTTGACATTTTTGTGAAATGGTAAATTGCATTAGTGTGCCAATAAAAGTTTAAAGAAGTTGTGATAATCATTTACTTAAATATTAATTTACTTTCAATCTGCCTAATTAATTAGTTAAAATATGTTGAGTTTAACAACTATAGTAAATATTACTTCCGAGATTCAGGGAGGTCAAAACCCTTGGAAGTAGGGTGCAAATAAATAGGTGAATAATATTCATCGGGCGTAGAATTGGAGATTTTAGAGTGACAGAATAAAATTCTCAATTCGGTCCTATCGTTTGGGTGCTGAAGTGTAGATGTTAGCCCTCAGGCGAGGGGAAAGTGGGAGCTTCGAAGTGAGAGCCGGTATCCTCCCAGCCTAGCCACAGATTCAGTAACCAAGCATAGGATTAGTCAATGCTCTTTACACCTGGACAAAAGGGTAAAGAATAGGTATGCTCCTATTTGACACAACACCTTTTTAAATTAATTCTAATTATCCGTTCACTTAAATATCTTAACAAAGGAGAAATATTCTTGCATATATATATTTGAACTTCACTTTTAGTAGAATTATCTGTTTGTAGAACTAGTTTATTAAAACTTCATATTATTTTTGATTGTTTATTAGTGATAGATACGCAATTTCAATTTCCAAGTTGTGATTCTGAATTGATTTCTATAATCCTAGTTCCTAGCCTCTAAAATATTCCCTGTGGGATCGATATCCAATACTCCACTAGAGCCCTGTATTACTTGAGCGATGCCTATACTTGCGTTGAATAGTAACGCTGCGATTAAAGAATATATTATATACTTGTTACAAAAAATTAAAAATTACGCTAAGTGCGCGGGGTGGTTCAAGCTCCAAGCCCCTCCTTTTAAAGAGACATAAAATACATATTAATTCCAAGAGACACACATTTTCACTCCAAGAGACACATCTCTTCACTTCAAGAGACACAACTATTCATCTAAAAGCCTTTCTAAGTATCTAGATTCATAGAATCACTTCATGGGGTGTGCAATTTTCATGGAATCTTTTAGAACATCTCGGAATGGTCCATAATCGCCCAAAAGCCGTCCAAATATTATCTTGGGCACTATGGCACGAGAATCGAAACTACAACACATGTTTCTTGTTATGACTGGTGCTATAGTGTCAGTTTGGGTGCTACAGTGCCACCCTGTGGGCATCACACACGTTTTGCTTCATTTTAGCTTCGTTTAGCCCTGTTTCAGCTTCGGTTTGCTCTAAGCGTTATACCTACAAAATGAACACGAAAATAACCTTTTTTTTTTAAGTGTAATTTCATTCAAAAACATGTGATAATTATGAAAGAGATTAAGCATAGAAAGACATATCAAAATTTTTTGAATCAGAATTTTCTTTCTTGCTCGATTTGGCTCCAATTTGCACCGTTTTTGCTTCGTTTTCTCAATAATTTCATTTCTTGTATCTGAAACAAAAAACATATAAAATACCTTCCATTAAAGTGCAATAATATCATTAAAATCTAGCAATATATATATATATATATATATATATATATATATATATATATATATATATATATAATTTTTAGGCATATCAAATATCATATTAAGTTCATCATTATTAAGCATGATTTAATTGAGATCCAAAGGATAAACTAGAACAGATAGGGTAAAGAAGTTGTACGTCAAAATCAATAAAGAGGTCGAAACTACGAAGTGGATCATACACCGGATATGGAAGAGTACGTAGCCATGTAAATATTTTAAATTGTTAGAGATAGTTGATTTAAATATCCTCCCCTTGACTTTCTATTGATTTGTAACCAGAACAGCCGGAGCGACCACTCTATCCATACCTTTAAAATGAGCCTAATTATCAAATAGAAACGTGCATATACATAAAGGAACACAAATTTGAGCACCTTGAGTGGTTCAAAGGATAGCCTACCAATGTACTTTAGGGGCTATAGAAACTTTTAGTGGCTTGGAATAGTAGACAAATTTGTGGACTATGTGCCGGTTATGGGTGAAAGGCCAACAAGGTTTACTAAAAGGGCAAACTTTTTTGGAACAAGAAGATGGATGAGAGATAAAGGCAGAACCACTTTTTTTATTTCAATGGTGCTATAACCTTAAATGAGAAATTGAAGATCATTCTCCAGACATCATTTGTAGTGAAGAAGGGGATAACCTTCCTATGCTATTTTGATATATGATTAAGAGGCTTGTGTTATGACACATTTTACTCCCCTTCATGTATGCCTAATCATTGTACAATCAACATCTATGAGAAAAAAAGATGGCTTCCCACCGCACATTAACCACTGTAATTTTTGAACAACCATTATGTTTGCCCTCTTTTGTAAGTTAGTGCAACATTATTTGTGGTAGACTTTAACCTATGTGGCCCTGAAGTGTTTGTTGGAGCTTACTCCATTCCTCTACCCATATGTTTAGTGTTTATTATTAAAGATAATGAAGTTTATTTAGCCAAAAAATGTGTACGATCAGTCCCTCACAGGAAGATTTCAATCAATTTTTAGAAGATATGAGATTCCAAGGTTACTGTCGGCCGCTAAAGTTTTTTTTTCTTTTCTGATTTAATTTATATATATATAAAATTTAGAAAATTTGGAAAATATCATTTTTAATTTTTAAAACATGAAATCAAACCGATCTCATATATGCAATAATTCAAATAATTGAGCATTACACCACAAGCAATGTATCTATCTCGAAGAATGGATACATTGCTTGGTGGTGGGGCTTGATCAAATAAACTAAAGAATCCATGCATCCATTTTGTCTGTGAACCATTTATGTTGAATGCCAATTTTCTCTATTTAATATGAAGTAACTAGATAGGGTTTATATTAATCTTAGATTTTTAGTTTTTATATAAGGGCAAGCTCCTATAATTAATTACATCTTAGATAATTGAAGTCACCTAAGAAAACTCTTGATATAGATCAAGAAATATTATTTTCATGACTTCCAAAAGATAAGATCTTCAAGATAATGTGATAATAAGAAATCCAATAAGTGAGTGGCTCAAGTTTGAAACAGTTATTATAGAAATTCAAAGGGAAAGAAAGCTAGGTGAAAACACAGCTCTAAGAAAAATCATAGTGATTTCCCAGATTATCCTATTAATTGGCTTCAATTTGAGATAATTATTTGATGTTTCATCCTGCCAATTTTATTATTTTGGGTTTACATTCACTTGATACAAATCATGTAAATAGCCTGGAGGATAGGAGGATTTATGTCATACCCGATAACAACCTCGGAATCTTAAGACGGGTTAGGGCTTGTATTGCACAAGGTGCAAACGCCTAAAGGGATAAAGAGAGGATTTGTGTTGCACTAGGAAAACTACCTTGAAATCCTATAGCTTGTTTGGTTATTTTTAAGGAAGGAATTTTGCTGTTGAAGATGGCCGTGCTGCCCATTGTGTGTACTCCTAGCTCCTAGTTGTAGTAGGTTTAATTTTAGAAGTGTTAAATTAAAGAGATGAGAGAAATGTCATGTTTTGGAAATGTTTAAATTGAGCTGTCTTAATGTCTTATTAGAGGAATATTTAAGTTAACTATAGCAACACCGGCCAATGTCCAACAGTTTCCTCATTCCAGAACAATTATTTTCTTCGGATTCACTTAGTCTAGATGAATTTACCAAATTCAACTAAATGAATTCAGTACTTTCATTCAGACCATGGGAAATCTCATTAGCAGTCGTAGGTTGCCTCCTTAGAGGGATTTCCGATCATCTGATAGAAACGTTTTAATTTAGTTGCAATTGTGATTTTGTTTTGTTTGCTTTATTGTGGAGGTGAATTTGATTTTTTTTTTGTTTCAGTTTTGTAGCTATCCTAAAGGTTTTAGTTTTATTGTGTGAGTTTTATATGTAGGAAAATACAGTAAAGTAAGTGCAAAAAGAAAGTGTTGTAAACTATAAAAGCGTACTAGTCATCTTCTCGCACTTCAGCTGAAAGTTTAGCCTTTTGCATTGCATATATAATTTTTTAGAGAATTTTAAATTACATGAAAGAAAACGGGAAATGAGGTTGTAAAGTAAATATCAAATCCTATGTCATAACTTGTTGAGTTCCTATTTGTTCATTTACAAGATGTCTTTCTTTAGCAAAATATAATAGGTTAGATTGCTCTCCAAGATATCCAAGACTTGTGAAAAGTTCCAGGGAACACCCTAAATATTTCACAACCCTTTTGAATTTTCTTGAGTTCATTTTAAATTATTGTACTTGCTAAATGACTCATCAATAATATACCCTTATGTTCAATGATCTGTTGACCTCATTTTTGATGAGGTCTTCTCTTCTTCTCTTTGGTACTTAGGATCTAGCCTTAGGCTTTTCCTTTAACTATCTTAGAGGACTAGAATTGGGATCCACCATCTAGAATTTCAAATCACTTCTTAACTCCCTGCAAACTCCACAAACTTGACTGTAGACCCCTAATCACCTGAGGGTTGAAATCGAGTGTGGAAGTTTAAAGGATGAGTTCCTATAGGACTCTTTGGCCTTAGGACCGCCTGCAGGTGGCCTGGCTGCAGTGAAGGGGCTGACTTACACACACACTACACTCATACACTACACTTCCATACACCTCCTAAAACCACACCTATACCTAACTTGACCTCCCGACTCATGTAAGTGATTCACATGGATGGTCCTTAACCCCTAAGCCCTCGGCAAGAGGGTTAGGAACAACATAGTGAATGCCTCAAATGAGTCCCTTCATGGCTCATATGGGCTTGATGTGGCTTCATGGCTCAACCAAAATGATTTTATTCCACTTATATTCACCCAATCTTCAATTTTCCAAATTTTCAATTTTTGACCCCCGGGACCCTACACCCGCCTAACCTACCCAAAACCCTTGAAACCACCCAAAATTTGCAAAACCACCTAAATTACCCAAAATTCCTCAAGACCAATCCTAAACATTTCCTCCCCACTCAAATTGATCATCCATAACCAAAAATACCAAAAATTCCAAAAATACCTCCCAATACCCTCCAAATACCCAAAATACCCCTCTTAGCCAAAAAATCCAAAAATTCAGAAAATTCCCAAAAAATTCCAGAAAATCCCAAATATTTCCAATTTCATTTTGTTCAACTACACCATGGGCCAATTTTGTCAATTTACCCCACTTTTATCAAAACCCCCAATTTGACCCATTTTAACCCAAAGTGAACCCAATGTCAAACCTAACCTACCCAATTGACCCAAATTATGGTCCAATTCAATTCTAAACTTCAATTTAACATCCCCAACACCAATATAGACCAAATCCAAGCCCAATTTGATTGGCATTGGGATCCAATTTCACTTTTGGCCTTAAAGCCCGATTTGGACCCATGACCCAAATTTAGCCCAAACTCACCCAATTCAACTCCAATTAACCCCAAACCTTTTCTAAACCTTCCTTAACATCCCCATAAACAAAACACTAACATGATTTGCCCAAAATTTAGACCCAAACCTCACTCAAATTCAACCCAAAATCAAAAAGCCCAATTTTGACCTAAACCCAAACCTAACCCAAATAGACCCAAATCCCAAAATCAAAACCTAACCAAAGCCAAAACCTCTTTGAAACATTCCTATAAACATTTCCCAACATTAATTTTACATCAATTTCAACCCGACCCCCTCACGGCCATGGAGGAGAGTTGCACAAACCTTGCCGAAACTCTGCCAAAATTGTTCCAAACCCTACTCCATACTTAGAGAAGTTGATCCCAGGTGTCAATTTGCCCTAATCCCCACCGACGAATCCAATTTCTCAACCGAAATTTCACCCAAAACCAGGACACCTCCTCGCAGTGAGCCAATCCCCAAATTGATTGGTCCTACACCTTCACCTGGACCAAGGAAGAAGTTTCCGACCGAAAGCCCCATCTCCGAGCCACCCAGTTGCTCCAGCCTCCAAGCTTTGTGATCGGTTGTGGTCACTTTCATAGCTAGACAATTCACCAGGCCAAGGGACTTCATCTGGAGCTTACTTGGACCCAATCGAAGGTGACACAACTCTCTCATTCTTCTTCCCGAGCTTACAGAGACTCTCTATTTCATTTGAATAAATTTCAATGCATGTTTACCGTATGGATGTGTTCGTCTCTTCAAGACGAATCCATAGAGCATAAGAACACGAAAATCCATTAAGAATCGAGTGAGTTCTTAGGGTTAGAGTGTGGACGGTCACGGGATCGCACCCGGTCGTAGACGATGACCAGGAACCGTCGGATCGCGCGTGTATCGGATGGACGGCTTGGATTGCGTCGGACCAACAGATGGTGCGTGAACCGCGGGGCCCCGGGCAGCCGAGTCAGATGGCAGCGTCGAATGGGAGCGAGCCGCGTGGTCGTTCGGAGATGCCGAGGATGACAGGGCGCCGCGTGGATAAGTAGAAAATTAGGGTTTTTTCTGATTTATTTAAATACGAGAACTTCAAAAATCCATATCTTTGTGTAGAAAAATCACAAAAATAAAATAAAAATACCCTCTTGCTCAGGGAACGAGAGGAGAATAATGTGGAAAAGAAATTAATTAATTTTGTCCAGTATTTTATTTTTAATTAATTATTTACTCCCTGCATTGTTTTAATTCTCCATGCATTCATACAATTCACCATGGCATGAGACCATAGGGCTTTTGAAGCCTCTGAACTTGGGAACATTCCCTGAATTGTCCAAGGTCAGAGGCCATCCTTATGAAAAGTTATTGATTTTTCAAATGCATGTGGCTATTTTGAGTATTTTAATTCCAAAAATTAGCATGTTGTGAAATAAATTCTAGGAAAATTTGGTGATGTTCCTTATGACCAGAGAACCCTAGGAAAAATAGGGCTTGAGTTAATTCACTTAAGATAACCCTAATGGGCTTAAACATCCAAAATAGACCCCTAATTAATTAGAGCTAACCATACATCAAATTGACTTGAAATCAATTCTCCACTGACCTTTAGGATCAGAGGAACCCACCATAAAAATTTCAAGTCAATTGGGCTTGGTTAGCCCTACTAAATGGGTTGATTAAGCCATTTAGTCATTTTAAACTTTAAAAATTCATAACTTTCAAAATACCTTTCAAAAATTCACCAAATTGGTTTTGGAGCCTCTCTGATATCAGGGGAATTTAAAAAAATTAAAATTTCAATTTTCTAAAAAAAGTTAATTTTTTAGTATTATTTTAATATTTTAATAATTAAAAAATAATAAAAATCACAAAAATAATAAAATTCACCAAAATGTCATATTTTGAAATTTAATCACTTAGGAACAAACCCCATATTTTTCCCAGGTCTATTTCATGAGATATTAAATTTTAAAGCCCTAGGGTAATTTTAAAATTAAAAAAAATGTATTTTCTAGCATTTTCACTAAAATAATTATAATAAATCAAAGAAAAATCAGAAAATTGTAAAATTTGGTTCTCTGGAATCCTTGATATCAGAGAGAATTTTAAAAAATTATAAAATTCATTTTTCAACTTATATTCTATTTTTAAATTAATTAATACTCCAGAACTTAAAATAATTTTAATAAATAAAATATAATTCAAAAAATCACAAAAATTGGTCCAAGTGGTCCTCTGGTCATTAGGAATGTCCCATAATTTTCTTAAGGACAGAAACTTTCCCTTGGTCATATTATTGAATTTTCCTTGGAAATCCTTATTTTCCATCAAAAATAATTATATAAATAAATTAAATACAGAAAAATCACATTTTCTCCTCTAATGTCTTTATTGACATATGAGTGAAGTCACATAAAAATTTCAAATTCATTTGAGCTCAATTTAGTGAGTTATGAAATTATTAGGCTTGAAGGGCAAAATGGTAATTAAAATTTTAACCCTTAATTAAAACTTTAGGCTTAATAAAATTAATAAGTAAAATATTTGATTTTAATCTGATTTGGATGATTGAAATTTAGATAATTAAAGGGTAGAAACCTACTAAACAATTTAAAATAATTGAAATAAACCTTAATTAAATAATTAATTAAAATATTGGAAGAATAATAAAATTGGAATTATTAAAATAGGGATATTACTAGGAAGAGATTTATTATTTAATCTAAAGATCCCTAAATTAATCATCTCAATAATATTTAATTCCTAATTAAAATGATAATCCAAGTTTAAGATTTAAAATGCTAAAAGATTTAATCATTAAATTAAATTAAAGTTAAATTATTTGAAGCAAACCTTTTTTTTTTTAATAAAATATTAAATTAAATTAAATTAAATTAAATTAAATTAAATTAAATTAAAACAAATTAAATTAAATTAAATTAAAATATATTAAAATTAAATTAAATTAAAATATTAAATTAAATTAAATTAAATTAAATTAAAACATATTAAAATTAAATTAAATTAAATTAAATTAAATTAAAACAAATTAAATTAAATTAAATTAAATTAAAATATATTAAAATTAAATTAAATTAAATTAAATTAAATTAAATTAAATTAAAACTAAATTAAATTAAATTAAATCAAATTAAATTAAATTAAGTTAAACCATATTATATTAAATTAACTTAAGTTAAATTAAATTAAATTAAACCACATTAAATTAAATTAAGTTAAATTAAATTAAATTGAACTAAAAATAACATTACCTAAGACATGAAGAATTCAAAATAAATCTAAAATAACTTGAACACTATTCCAAACTTAAATCATTAATTTGAACTTAAATTCGAATCACGAAATCATTAAATATCATTTTGCCCTTAGGAGCTCTTACTTAGTATAACTCCTAAATGGAGTATCGAAGTGAAATGACACTTCACTTATAGGATATTCAAATGTCCTAGATTCATCGAGCAAGACAACAAAACTTAAACTCTCGGACGATTAATATCATTTGTATAATTAAATTCATTTGGACTTAAAACAATCCTAGAAATATTGGAAAGATGTTTAAGATTCGTCTTAAGCACTTCCTCAATATGATAGGATATTTATAAGAACAATTTGACTTAGTTGTTCTTTGATGAAGAAAATCGTCCTCAAACTAAAACACAAGAACCTAGACGTCATAGGAGATGACTAGCGTATAGGATTAGGAACTTGGTAGAAAACCATAACCCTTCCCTTAGCTTTACCTAGGAACTTACTTTAAATGCTTAAATATTCTAACGGTGTTTTAAGTGCGGCTTGGGATGACGGGAAGACCCTCCGAGTACGCTTTTATTTTATTGCGATTTACTTTACGGCAATTTATTTAATCGCGTTGCACTTTACCTTTCTTGCATGATAAACAACAGTTGCATGAAAACCTACACCTTTAGGACTGAAACCAAAGCTGAAACCCATAACTAAATTAAAAGACACTACAAGATAAAATTCACCTCCACAACATTTCAAAATATAAGACAACTCAAAATTTAATCACAAACGAACAACAAAACTACAACTACAACTAAATTAAAACGTCTCATTGAATGATCGGGAATACCTCGGATGATGTAACCCACGTGTTGCTAACGGGATTTCCCACGGTCTAAATGAAAGTGCGGAACTCATTTAGTTGAGTTTAGCAAATTCATCCGGACTAAGTGAATTCGATGAAAATAACGGTGCGGGATGACGGAACCGTGGGATCTTAATCGGTTACGTTTAATCAACTTTAAAACCTGTTTTAATTAAAATATTAAAGACACATGGAAATGAAGACTTTCTCTAAAACAGAACACTTCTCTCATCTCCTGATTTATGATTTCTAAAACTAAACCTCTGCAACAACAAGGAGCTCGGAGCATGGTGGGCAGCACGGTCATCGTCATCAGCAAAACCTGAGTCTACTTTAGCAAAACTTTCTTAGAATTAAATAACCAAGCCATAGGACTTCGAGGTAGTTTGCCTAGGGCAACATAAATTCTCAACTCTTCGTTAGGCATTTGCATGATCATATCATGTAAATTAAGCCCTAACCGGTCTTAGGATTTCCGAGGTAGTCGTCCGATACGATATAAACCCTCGCATCTTCGAGGCTATTTGTATGATTTTATCATACGAATATAAGTCCTAACTAATTAAAATTGGCGGGATCAAAATACTAAATAAACATTATGACCTTCCTAAATTCGAAGCCAAACAATAGGATAGTCGGGAAATTACCGAAGTTCGCTTTGGATCCGTGATTTCTCCTACCCTTCTTCCTTTGGACTCCTAAAATAAAATGTTCCAAATTTGATCCATTCCACTATTGAAATTCCAAAATTCAATCCCTTGAAAACTTAAACTTTGAAATTCTTGAGAGCGAACTACCGATTATTATCGAGAGTTTTCTTAGGTGATTTCCGTCACTTAAGATGTAATTAACTATAGGGGCTTGCCCTTATAGGGAACTTTAAGAACCCGGGTAATATAAACCCCGTTTAATGTTTTCATATTAAACAGGGAATTTGTCGGCTTATAAAATTGGCTCGCGGACCAAACGGATGTCACAAATCTTCTAGTTTATTTAATCGAGCCCCATCATCGAAACAATATGTCTATTCTTCGGGATAGGTACATGGTTTGTGATGTGGTGCTCGTTTATATAAACTATTCGGGATGTGAGATCGAGTTTGATTTCATATCTTAAAATTTTCAAATTTAAAATTATTTTCAAAATCAAATACTACTTTTCAAATTATTTATTTAAATTAAATTAAAATTCGCCGACAATTTACGTAGGCGACCCCTTTTCAAAATAAAACACATAACCTAAAAATAAGCCGCACAATTTACAGCGACTCCGTTGAGGAATAGTTCCTCTCTCCATTTTCATCGAATAGTTCTGCTTTCAAAAAAATCGGTAGTGTATCCATGTCCCGAATGGATCAAACTACCCTTCTTTCCGTTGGAATACTATGTTCATTTCTACCTTGAACGAGTATAGCCAACATTCTCTCGGATTTAGGAGCCACTTGTTTAGACACCCCTAAACGAGAGAGGTTCCGAGATCCTTTACCTCATTTACGAGGTGGGGTGGACCCCGATAGGTGTTAGTTTAGGAGTGATCCTTCGAGTCGAGAAGTCTTGCATAAGACTTTCTTTTCCTTTCCAACTCTGAATCAGATTCATTACCTTCTCTACACCTTTGAACATTCCGTTCTAAATAAACAAACCTTCTAATGAGCGACTCTTTTAATAAATATACATGAACAAGAATGTGTTCGGACTCTTTTCGATTCATTTCTTTTCGTCCTGATGAGAAGGAGCACAACTTGGGATCGACAATCGGAATCTACCCTGCAGAAATGGAAGCCCCAAAGCTGGTTTTCTCCTTCACCAACGGACTGGACTTCGCTGTTTATAAGGATGAGCTGCCCGACAATGGGATCATCCGGTTTTGACAAGGATTCGAGAACACAAATGTCAGGATCGCTGACGTTACTCTTTTCGCACTGATGGACGAAGTGTCGAAGCCGAGAAACCCATGATTGAATTCAACCTTAAATCGACTCGAGAATTTCCCCCTCTGCGAAGGGTTCCAGTCGAGAGGAGTACCGCTGTCCATAGAAGGACCGTTATCTCTACCCCGCACTGGTCTAGTCGTCTCTGCACCTACCCCGGCTCCATGAGCCGAAGGGGAAGGAAGTCCAAATTTGTAACGAGCATGTTACCGTGGAGGGTACGGATTTCCGTGCAAGACCTTCGTTTTTGAAATTGGGTCCAGCTCGAGGGTTCCACCCCTAACACGGACTCGGAGAAGAAACGAGAGGCGGGAAGATTGCCGGAAAGGCCGGAGGCTGCCGAAGTCGCTTTCCTAGAAGAAATTCCGAGTACACACCACTACTGAATACATACCATTGTGCGAGTATACACCCCTTTTGGAAGGGAGCGGATTCCATCCCCTTTCCGCCGCGGTGACGAGGAAAATGTCCGCGGGATTGCCTCTACATTACCTCGGCCCGCATACTTATAACGACAACGAGAAAGAAGAGGGCTAGGGTTACACCACTTGTCCGATTACAGACTGTGATTGAAAAGTTAGCGAAGAAGGAAAGATGCCTCGTGTCGGAAATTTTAAGAAGGATAGGGCGGTTGCCAGCCAAATCTCGTCTTGGGCCGCGAGTAGAATCTCGCTATCGGCTGCGGAAGAACCAAATAAGAAAATGAAGGCTAGCCCTCTGTTGTTGTTTCGGGTTTACGGATCGGGGAGGATACCACCTTCCGGCATTCGGTGACGGACCTTCGGTCCTAGGCCTTCTGCTGCTAGAAGGATGGTATGGCGTCCCACTACCGGCCGATTAAGGCCGAAACAACGACCGGAAAAGGAAAGTCTCGTCGGGGAGACTTGAGTCCGAAGAAAGTCTACCGCGAGTAAAGGGGACTCATGAAAAAGAAACTCGACAATTATCACATGACAAGCTGCAAGGATGTACGAGAAAAGACCTGCAGAAGATGCTTATGGAAAAGTTAAGAACCGATATTCGGCGACTAGCAAGAGAAAGAGAGGAGAAATTCGGAGATGAAGTTGACTCGTCGAGTTCATGGATGATGAGTATGCGAGAAATTAACATGGTAGAAACACGAGCTTCGTCGGCTTCACGAGGTGCTCCTGCGAGTTGCAGAAGAGAGGAGCGGAAGTAATGAGGAGGAAGCTTCAAGAGAAAGATGATACGATCGCCCAGATGGTGAAAAGGATGGAAGAGATGGCTGTAGCCCTAGCCACTCTCCAGAGTCAGGTTCAACCCCAAAGAGAAACACCCCCGGAAGTTATTCACATTATAGACGGAGGAAAGGAGATTACATCCGTCAACGGGGATGATCAATTAAAGAAGGATACAACACAAAGTATGATTCCGGAAAAGGATATCAAGAGCTTGGTAGAACGGCGAGTGCGAGAAGCCTTAGCACAATCGAAGAGCGGGACATCCATTCGGACGGGTATACCTTACCCAGAAGAATTCGACGGCTGTCCGATATCCGAAGGGCTTTGTACCACCTGCGTTCCAAGACCTTTGATGGAGCCGGAAACCCTCGGCAGCATGTTGCACATTTTCGTGCCAGTTGTTGCAACGCCGGTGGAAGTGATGCTTTACTCTTCCGACAATTTGTCAGCAGCCTGTCAGGGATCGCCTTTGATTGGTATGCGGAATTACCAAACGGTTCGGTGAAGACATTTTCGGAATTAGAGAACCTCTTCATCAAGAGATTTGCCGTAGCTCGGCACCACATCACTATAGGTGATTTAGTGGTAGAGAAGCGAAGCCGAATGAAACCTTGGTGGACTACATACTTCGATGGAGGAACCTAAGTATGAAGTGTGAGCCACGGTTACAAGAACGGCATGCGATCGGCATTTTACTAAAAAGCATCCATGGCCCGATAGCACTTCTCCTCGAGGGATTTACTATTAAGACTTTCGAGAAGTTGTTAAGCGAGGCCGGAAGCTTGCAAGAGGAGGCGAAGCAATTAAGTTTCACCGATAAAACGGATAAACGAAGCCCGTGAAAACTTTTGAAAAGAAGTCCGGGATCGTTGCGGCGATCGACAAAGGCGAGCAGCCGATACAAATATCGTCGAACGGCCGCGGCAACCTCAGCGAATTACCAGCGACCCCGACCCGGCTATCGGTCATCTCGACGGTATGAACAACCGCCTCGTCCGCAACATACGTTAAGGGAGCTTCGAGCGAGGAGTATCCGTTCAAGAATGAGGCGATGCCGAAAATGTTCCGCGAGTTTGATGAAGACTCCAGATTTCCGACTTCCGGAACCTAAGAGACCGGAAGAAGTCGACAAGAAAGGTGATCCCGACTTTTGCCCTTACCACTGGATGCTTGGGCATAAGATAGAAGATTGTATTACCTTCGAGAGTTGGCTCGACGACAATCTTCGGAAAGGGAATATAACGATCCCGAAGGAGTACATGAAGGAACCCCGAAAGGAGGTTCCGTCGATGTTATCTCGACGGATCTCATTGTTCCGATAGATCCACATGCGGCCGATGATGGATGGACTACCGCTTGGACAAAGTCTTCGAAGAAGATTTTAGATCGCATCCAAACCACTTCGGTGCGAGCTTCGACTCGGAGTTCGAAACACAGTCAAGTCGGCGCTATCACTTGCGATAGAAGAACAACCTCGACGAGAGATAATTGAAGAAAAGAAGAAAATTGACGAAGAAGAGAAGCGAGGCACCTAAGGCTAGACTAGGGGTCGCTTATCATAGGATAGTTGTTTCAGATTCGGGGGAGAAATCCCTCGAACCCCGACTACTGTATGATTATTTGCTCGCTCCGGTGGAATCTTATAATGATGAGGGTTATGGCGTTGGCTACGTTTTGACTGTTTCTAACGATTACGTAACTAGCGACAATCGACCTAATCCGGACGTCGATTCCGATACAAATAACAATTCTCGAATCATACACAATCTCGACGATCACAATGATGAAGAAGACATCCACCGGGAAGGCTACGAGAGTTCGACGAGCGACGAATCTATTTGCGAGTTTCGAGGAACCCCAATCACAATAGAGTTAGAGCCTTCGGACTCCGAAGCTAATCTGAAGAACTGTCGTCCCGATTCGGGAAGAGACACCGGCAAACTCGATGCTAAATTCGGAAGAAATCACGGAAGTCGACTTAAGAAGTGGAAGAGTTCTACCTCCGAGAATGGGTCCAAAAGACGAAAGGAAAGCGGTGGTTGTTCGGGAAGAACCAACCCCGGCGGAAGAAATACCCATTCGAGAAGAAAACGAGGCACATGAAAACAAAGTGGATTACAACGTGCTAGCCCATCTTAGGAAACTACCGACAAGGCGAGCATCTACGACGCTCTCATCTTATCGAAGGAGATGAGAGAAGCTCGATCGAGGCCTTACTTGATCCGAGAATTTGCTTAGCTCGAATGGCCGGAGAGTCCTTAGATGAGGTTTGCTCGTTAAAGGAACAACGAGGTGTTACCTTCACGGACGACGACACTATTACTTGGGACGACGAGACCACAACCGAGCCATTGTACATTTCGATTACTGATTGGGAAGTTTACGCTCTCCGGAGTATTGGTGGATCCGGGAGCATCAATCAATATAATGAATCTTCGAACGCTAGCATACTTGGAAATTGATGCTCGCGAGCTCGAGGCGGACAAAATGTTATTAAGAGGATTCGACCGAGAAAGGAGAAAGAGCCCTCGGCTCAATAACACTGCTAATGAAGACCGGTGACTTAGCAAAGACAACCGCGAAATTTCACATAATTGATTCGAGACGTCATTCAACGCTCTGCTGGGCCGACCAGTGGATACATGAAAACGGGATGGTACCATCATCTCTACATCGATGCATTAAATACTACGATGGAGGGGAACGAGTGTATTAAAGGTGACTTACAACCGTTCTCCGTACATGAAATCGGAATCCATGAAGATGCGGCTTATTATGCACCTCCGAAGATAACGATCTTCTCCGGAGATACCATAACAAATGAAGCAAAGGAAATTTGGGACAACGAAGAACACTGAAGTTCTAGTCCAACGGTCACTCACCACTCCCTTACGGCGAGATGGTGAAGGTTTCTCCACAACTCGCATCCGAGGACGAGGCGGGGACGAGGTCGTGGCGAGAGACATTAGGACGATTGGACGAGAGAAAACCGACCATCAATGTCGATTGGGAAGATAGTTACGAAGAAGAAAAAGAAATCAAACAAGAAGCGGCGACAATAAGTCGAAAGAAGCCGCAATTCAAAATCCCTATTGAAGATGAAAGAAACGAAGAATATAAATCGATGTACGAGAAGATTAACCACTATGTACATACTATGACCACGACCCCGATCCATTCTAATAAGATCGAGGGTATGGAGGTCGAAGAGGTACGTAGCGGTGGTGCGAAAGCCCATCGAATTCTACCGTGGTGCTCCTTCCTCCAAAGCCGAAAATAATGTACAATTTGAAGATGCTACTTCATCGGAATTAATGGAATTGCCTTTTGAGTGGTACTCTCCACTGTGTTCAAAATTTAATTCGGCGTGGTTTCTTACCTCGACAATGGACAAAAGGTCGATCACAACATTTTGAAAAATTATGGAATAACTCCGGTCGTCCACCGATTCAAAACATGGTCTCGGATTCGGCACGGTAGGATCGGTTGACGATGCTGAATTTTGCTTGGTTGTCACTGCGAGTCTAATGAAAGCTGCATGGAAACTACGAGAAGAGCTCGAAGATTTACAAATTGGAGATGCTCCACCGGAGTTCGAAGAGGAGATCGAATCTACGATAGATGAGTTAACGGAAGTTAACTTAGGTACTAGCGAAGAACCTAGACCTACCTTTGTTAGCTCCTTACTCGATAAAGAAGATTCGAAGAAATAATTAAGTTATTAATGGAATTTAAAGACTTGTTTTGCTTGGAGCTACGATGAGATGCCGAGGTTTAGCTCCGAGAGGTCGGCGTCCATAAGCTAGGGATGGATCCCGCTTACGTTCCGAGTCGGACGAGGTCTCGGAAGAATGCGTCTAGAAATCGAACAACAAGTCATAGTCGAAGTTAAAAAGCTAATAGACGCTAAATTTGTCCGTAAAGAACAATACCCGACTTGGTTAGCCAACGTGGTACCGGTCGGGGAAGAAGAATGGTCGGATCGGAATTTGTGTGGATTTCGGAGATTTAAACAAGGCATGTCCGAAAGATGAATTCCTCTACCGATCCCGGAATTAATGATCGACATTGCTTCAACGCATGAAATATTCTCATTCATGGATGGATCTTCGGGATACAACCGGATAAAAATGGCTCCGAGAAGATGAAAAACTTACGGCATTCGAACGCCGATCGGGGTATATTGCTACACGGTGATGCCATTCGGACTGAAGAACGCGGGAGCAACCTACCGGAGAGCGATGACAAGAATTTTTGATGATCTCATCCACGATCAAGTCGAATGCTACGTGGATGATGTGGTCATCAAAAGCAAAGTAAAGGAAAACCACCTGTATGATTTGAGAATTGTTTTCGAACGATTAAGGCAATTTAACCTTAAGATGAATCCCTTAAAATGCGCCTTCGGCGTCACCTCCGGGAAATTCTTAGGATTCATTGTCCAACATCGTGGAATTGAAATCGACCCGGAAAAGATTAAAGCTATCTTAGAGATGCCACCTCCCAGAACCTTAAAACAACTACGATCTTTTCGAGGAAAGGCGGCATATCTTCGACGCTTTATCTCGAACTTGTCGAGTAGGTGTCGGCCTTTCTCGGCACTAGTTAAAAATGACGCCAAATTTATTTGGGAAGAGAAATGCCGAGAGGGCCTTCGAGGACATTAAACAATACTTAATGACACCTCCTGTCTTAGCGGCCCCGAGTCTCGGGTAGACCGCTAATACTTTATACCGCGGCTTTAGACGACTCTCTCGGAGCCACTGTTAGCCCGGAGTCGATGATGAGGGTAAAGAAAATGCTCTTTATTACCTAAGCCGTCGTTCTCTGCCGACGGAAATAAGGTATCCCGCAATTGAAAAGCATTGTTTGGCCACGATCTTCGGCTGCTCGAAAGCTCGGGCATTATATGCTTTCTCATAAGGTCGACTCGATCTCGAAATTTAATCCATTGCCATACTTGATGACCCGTCCAGCGCTTTCGGCGGACTTGCCGGATGGTCGATGATATTATTGCAATTCGATATAACTTTCGTGCCTCTTCGTGCCGTAAAGGGACAAGTCTTAGCGGACTTCCTCGCGGCACACCCTTTGCGGCGAATCGCCTCTCGATGACGACTTGCCGGATGAACAAATAATGAACCTAGAAGGTCCACGATGATCGACGTTGGGAATTATATTTCGACGGAGCATCTTCGGCACATAAAGACGAAGAATCGCAAGTGATAGTGCCGGTAAGGCGGGGATCGGACTAATCTTTATAACACGGAGCGGGGGATGTTAAGATACTCCTACCACTTGACGAGCCGTGCACGAATAACGAAGCGAATACGAAGCCCTCGTAACGGGACTAGAATTAACTATTCGAATGGGGATAACAGACATCGACATCTACGGGGATTCGCAATTAATCATTCAACGAATCGCCGGACAATACGGAATTTTAAAACCAAGACTCGAGCAATACTTCCGGTATGCCATACGGTGTTGGAACAGATTCGAATGTGACGATCTACGAAATTCCCGAAGAAAACGCTTTAGCGGATGCGCTAGCCTCGTCTCGCAAAAGAATTTGCTGTTTGCAAGATGAATCGGTGGAAGTGTCGGTTCACGGACGTCGAGTCCTATCACGGCTCGACATAGACACAATACACAAATCGGAAGAGAAAAAGGATCGATTGCGGCGGTGACGAAAAACACGAGAAGATTGGCGACGACCATTAATAGATTACTGCAAACGGGGAAAACTACCGGACGATAGGTCGTTAGCCCATCGGATCGAAAAGAACTGCGTCTACGTATTAGTAAACAATACGTTATACGGAAAGGTCTTTTAATCGAATGTGGCTAAGGTGCCTAAGCGGGTCCGAGGCACTGTGAAATTGTTAAAGAGGTGCATTCGGGACTCCGTGGCGCTCACCGGTCGGGTCCGAAGATGAAAATGAAAATTAAAAGACTAGGGTACTACGGCCCTCGATAATGACCGGTCGCATGAAAATCGCCGAGAGGCGTCACCGGTGCCGAAGTGCACGGAGTGGTTCTACACCAACCCCGAATGTGCTTACATCCAGACAATTGCATCGTGGCCATTTGAATGTTGGGGCACGGATATAGTGGGTCCGATAGAACCACCATCTTCGAACGGACATCGCTTCATTCTTGCGGCTACGGATTACTTTTCCAGTGGGCGAGAGGCGGTTCCACTTAGAGAAGTGAAAGCACATCACGTACTACGATTTTTCGAGAACCGAGTTGTCTACCGTTTCGGGGTGCCGCGCGAGATCATCTCGGATAATGGGTCGGCATTCGGAAGTACGCAAATCAACAATTTTGTCGGGAGACATGGAATCGGCTGGCGATATTCAACAATTTATTACCCGAGAGCAAACGGCACTTAGTCGAGGCTTTTAATAAAACTCTCGTTCAAATTTTAAAGAAGACTTTAGACGACAATAAGAGAAATTGGCACGAGAAGTTATTAGAAGCCTTATGGAGCCTACGGGACAACCTTCGAACTCCTACTCGAAGCTACACCTTACGCTGCGGTGTATGGGTCCGAGGCGGTGTTACCCTTAGAGGTCCGGCTTCCTTCACTCGGAATTGCGAGTTGCAAACAAAATCACGACGGAAGAGAATGCCAGATTACGACTAGAAGAATTGGAAAGCACGGAAGGGAAGAGACTTGCGGCGCATCGGAATTTAGAACTATACCGAAGCTAAGATGGTTCGAGCCCATGACGGATCGAGTCGCCCGAGAACCTTTAAGGTTGGTGACTTAGTTCTCGTTCTCGAAAAGACCTATTCTTGCGCACCGCAAGATAGGAGGAAAATTTGAACCCACTTGGGAAGGACCGTTTGTGGTTGAGGCGGTCTACTCGGGAGGCTCCTACCGGCTAGTGAGCTGCGAGGAGAACGACATATGCTTCCGATCGATGGACGATACTTGAAAAAGTATTACGCTACACGATGTTTCGAAGGAGTGAATTTTCCATCCCTAGAAGCACGGGTGAAGTAATTACTTATGAGTGAGGTCCGAACCCAAAAATAACAAAAAATGTGCTAAAATAAATAAAATCATGATAATAAAGTTTTCTTTGTTTTCCCTCTTCCAAGTCAAAATCTCTTTCTCGATCTTTTCCCACTTCATTCTTGTTGAATATAAAAATAAAAATTTTTTGTCTTTAATAAACATTTTCTTAATGTTCTTGTTCTTAGTACAGCCCCTGATCCTTTTCCTTGTCTTTTCGCAGGGAAATGTCGAGCGGGCGGTTGGTCCTGAACTTTAGAAATGGCGTAAGCCTTGCACTCGATGAAAAGAGGGTGAAGGATGGAGCGATAATAGAGATTGACTCAGACTTCGCACCAGCAGGCCGCAGATACGAGGAAAGTGGCCCGGGTCCCGATTGACGAGAGGAATTGCCCGGTCGGACGATGATGAAAGTGGGTGGCCCGAGCCACCAATCCGACGACGAGGAAAAGAAAAACGGACATTGAAGAAGACAAGAGAATCAAATGCGTAGTCGCTACGGCGGAGGGCGGACTTATCGGCGCCGCGCCCGCGAAACTCGGGAAGTACGAAGAGCTACTCTCATAGCAACTCAACGGAGAAACAAAAATCGCCGTATCCGCAAGATGCTAACTAAATTAGCGGCGGACCGGCGCGACGAGGAAGTTGCTACTTGCCGGTACATATACTTCGAGGATGCCGGTTCGCCGGGAACTCGAAAAAGGAGACCGGCTCCGGGACGACGGAAGAGACCGGAGAAATCTCGAGAGGAACGGAAGAAAGAAGGCTATTACGCCACCGGATGAAGCCGCCGGTAATGCATGACCTTGTTGCGGAAGCAACCCCGGAGGATGTCCCGACGGACATCATCCCCGAGGAGCCGAGGTATGCGGGGAGAACGTGAAGGGATTGAGCCATATATCCCGCGATACGTCACCGAGGCCTCGTCATTTGCAAATTATTCCGGAATACGAGTTAGAAAGAATACGGAATGTCCGAAGAAAACTTTTGAATACTTCGAGAGAATCGAGAAGCGGGAGGATCGATATACTTGAAGGCCTCGAGCTACATACGGACGTGTTCTCGGAATATGAACAACAACAAATCGTGGACTGCATCCGGTATTTGAAAAAGATGGTCCGGGCGAGGTCGCTTAAGAGAAAACACTTACTCGAACCCCGGAGATGGATGCCGGGGAAAGGGAGAATTACAATACAATGTGGATGCTTGCTATAACTTCGCGAGAGGACGGAAAGGTAACCCACCGGGGATACTCCGTCATGGCCAGGTGGATCCGATGCCATTAGTCATTAAAAAGATGGTAAAAAGAATGATAACATGGGGGGTATTGCCGGCGGATTGCATACCCAACAGTTGCATCATCAACATTTACAAGAAGGGTGATTGTATACCCCGCACATAGATCACCACGACTTTGTCGGACCTTTACGCACGGTTTCTTTTACGAACGAGTGTAATATCATGTTCGGATCGACCTCCGGATAGCAGAGCCCGGGTGAGTTCCGAGGGCCGGTAAAGATACCATTACCGGTAGGTTCCGTCATGATGCGAAGGGCAACGGAGCGGATATCGCTAAGCATTGCATACCGGGAGTACCGGTGAAGCGGATCTCGGTTACTTTCGAAGGATGGACGACGGGAAAGCACCTTACCACTTCCGGCCGAGACCGGAGTTAGAGAGCCTCCGGCCTTACGAGCTGTGAGCTACATGGAAAATATCACACCTCCAACGTACATCCATACGACATCCTTGCCGAGGATGGCTTGGAAGGTGATGTTATCGACCATGTACCTCACTTATTCGGACATGGATTTTTGACGAGATACCCTTTTGGATGAATCGACAAAGATCATACATAGTCCGTTTTGAGTCTATATGGATTGTATGAGATGTATTCCGGATCGAGTTGTACGATGTATCTTCGAGCATGATTGGAATGAAAGTGACCATGTCACAATTTTGGTCTTCACCTCTTTTGTGCAAATTAAGCTGGGAAACGCCATTAAAAGTTAAATGAACTTCGAACAAAGAACGAGAAAAGAAACAAAAAGAATAAAAGAAAACTTTCCTTAAAATCTAAAAAATGATAAACTCCAAATTCACGATAAAATAAAATTTGAATCGATAAAAGACAAACAAAATGACCACGAAATCTCGATCGAATTTCAAGTTCGATCTTTCCAAATTTCAAATCAAATCTCGATCGAATTTCAAATTCGATCTTTCCGGATCTCACATCGAACCTCGATCAAATTCAAACTTACCCTTCCAAATCCGAAATCCAATCCGATTCTGCTCTCTCCTTGTGCGGGATGGAAGCGGTTGATTCCATTGACACGGATCGAATCTGATGGCGAGGAATCACATTCAATCCAAACCAGCAACTTTCAATGAACTCTTCTGAATGGGATATGTAACATCTACATATTCCCTCCTAATCTATCTCCTTCCATGAAAGTCTTTTACAACTTTCATGAAATTCTCGAAACACCAAAATTCCACACTTTTCAAATCGACATTACAAATCGTTGCGAAGTCGATTACACATCAAAATCAACTTTTTGAGGTTGAGGATTTTACATCAGATACCGCATTGCTTTAGGATTCTTTCCTATTGCCTTTGAAATACATCAAAATCAACTTTTTGAGGTTGAGGATTTTACATCCGATACCGCATTGCTTTAGGATTCTTTCCCTGTTATTGCCTTTGAAATACATCGAAATCAACTTTTCGAGGTTGAGGATTTTACATCCGATACCGCATCGCTTTAGGATTCTTTCCCTATTGCCTTTGAAATACATCAAAATCAACTTTTTGAGGTTGAGGATTTTACATCCGATACCGCTTGCTTTAGGATTCTTTCCTTATTGCCTTGAAATACATCAAAATCGACTTTTTGAGGTTGAGGATTTTACATCCGATACCTGCTTGCTTTAGGATTCTTTCCTATTGCCTTTGAAATACATCAAAATCAACTTTTTGAGGTTGAGGATTTTACATCCGATACCGCACTTGCTTTAGGATTCTTTCCTTATTCCATTGAAATACATCGAAATCAACTTTTTGAGGTTGAGGATTTTACATCCGATACTGCATTGCTTTAGGATTATTTCCCTATTGCCTTTGAAATACATCAAAATCGACTTTTTGAGGTTGAGGATTTTACATCCGATACCGCACTTGCTTTAGGATTCTTTCCCTATTGCACTTGAAATACATCGAAATCAACTTTTTGAGGTTGAGGATTTTACATCCGATACCGCACTTGCTTTAGGATTCTTTCCTGTTGCCTTTGAAATACATCAAAATCAACTTTTTGAGGTTGAGGATTTTACATCCGATACTGCACTTGCTTAGGATTCTTTCCCTATTGCACTTTGAAATACATCAAAATCAACTTTTTGAGGTTGAAGATTTTACATCCGATACCGCATTGCTTTAGGATTCTTTCCTGTGCCTTTGAAATACATCAAAATCAACTTTTTGAGGTTGAGGATTTTACATCCGATACTGCATTGCTTTAGGATTCTTTCCCTATTGCCTTTGAAATACATCAAAATCAACTTTTTGAGGTTGAGGATTTTACATCCGATGCCACATTGCTTTAGGATTATTTCCCTATTGCACTGAAATACATCAAAATCAACTTTTTGAGGTTGAGGATTTTACATCCGATACCGCATCGCTTTAGGATTCTTTCCCTATTGCCTGAAATACATCGAAATCAACTTTTTGAGGTTGAGGATTTTACATCCGATACCTGCTTGCTTTAGGATTCTTTCCCTATTGCCTTTGAAATACATCAAAATCAACTTTTTGAGGTTGAGGATTTTGCATCCGATACCGCATTGCTTTAGGATTCTTTCCTATTGCCTTTGAAATACATCAAAATCAACTTTTTGAGGTTGAAGATTTTACATCCGATACTGCATTGCTTTAGGATTCTTTCCTATGCACCTGAAATACATCAAAATCAACTTTTTGAGGTTGAGGATTTTACATTCGATACCGCACTTTGCTTTAGGATTCTTTCCCTATTGCACTTGAAATACATCAAAATCAACTTTTTGAGGTTGAGGATTTTACATCCGATACCGCATTCGCTTTAGGATTCTTTCCCTATTGCCTTCGAAATACATCAAAATCAACTTTTTGAGGTTGAGGATTTTACATCCGATACTGCATTGCTTTAGGATTCTTTCCCTATTGCACTTTGAAATACATCGAAATCGACTTCTTGAGGTTGAGGATTTTACATCCAGATACTGCACTTGCTTTAGGATTCTTTCCTATTGCACTCGAAATGCATCAAAAATCAAATTCTTGAGGTTGAGGATTTTACATCCAATACCGTATTGCTTTAGATTCTCTTCCTATTGCAATGAAGCACACCAAATCGAGCTCTTGAGGTTAAGGATTTTACATCCGATACCACATTGCTCTGAGATCCCTCCTCATTGTAATGATTCAATCCAATCAATTCAATTTTCTTTTGAGGTTGAGGATGTTACATCTAAAACCGCAAAATTTCAATTTTCATTTCAAATCGAAATCCCTTGAAAATTAATCTTAACAAAACTTCGATCTAAATTGAAACTCGAGTTGAAATCTGAATTCACACATCAAAACTTAAAGCGAAACAAAATTTAAATTGAAATTTCCCGGATCTTGTGATTTGGAATTCACCTCTTTTCCTTTCCCCGGCGAGAGTTCGGGAATCTCCGGTCTTAGAGATATACTTGACACTCCCCAGTGGAAACTCTTCCACTTCGTCCTAAGTTTGTCACTTGGACATACTGTGATTGGTTTTGTTGATCTTTTCGGTCAACGCCGATACGCGCGGTGTGCTCCGTCGGCTCACCACACCTATTGAGAGTCCATTTGTTGACCTCATTTTTGATGAGGTCTTCTCTTCTTCTCTTTAGTACTTAGGATCTAGCCTTAGGCTTTTCCTTTGACTATCTTAGAGGACTAGAATTGGGATCCACCATCTAGAATTTCAAACCACTTCTTAACTCCCTGCAAACTCCACAAACTTGATTGTAGACCCCTAATCACCTAGAGGGTTGAAATCGAGTGTGGAAGTTTAAAGGATGAGTTCTATAGGACTCTTTGGCCTTAGGATCGCCACGGGTGGCACTGAGTGCAGTGAAGGGGCTGACTTACACACACACTACACTCATACACTACACTTCCATACACCTCCTAAAACCACACCTATACCTAACTTGACCTCCGACTCATGTAAGTGATTCACATGGATGGTCCTTAACCCCTAAGCCCTTGGTAAGAGGGTTAGGAACAACATAGTGAATGCCTCGAATGAGTCCCTTCATGGCTCATATGGGCTTGATGTGGCTTCATGGCTCAACCAAAATGATTTTATTCCACTTATATTCACCCAATCTTCAATTTTCCAAATTTTTAATTTTTGACCCCCGGGACCCTACACACTTTAACCTACCAAAACCTTGAAACCACCCAAAATTTGCAAAACCACCTAAATTACCCAAAATTCCTCAAGACCAATCCTAAACATTTCCTCCCCACTCAAATTGATCATCCATAACCAAAAATACCAAAAATTCCAAAAATACCTCCCAATACCCTCCAAATACCCAAAATACCCCTCTTAGCCAAAAAATCCAAAAATTCAGAAAATTCCTAGAAAATTCCAGAAAATCCCAAATATTCCCAATTTCATTTTGTTCAACTACACCATGGGCCAATTTTGTCAATTTACCCCACTTTTATCAAAACCCCCAATTTGACCCATTTTAACCCAAAGTGAACCCAATGTCAAACCTAACCTACCCAATTGACCCAAATTATTGTCCAATTCAATTCTAAACTTCAATTTAACATCCCCAACACCAATCTAGACCAAATCCAAGCCCAATTTGATTGGCATTGGGATCGATTTCACTTTTGGCCTTAAAGCCCGATTTGGACCCATGACCCAAACTTAGCCCAAACTCACCCAATTCAACTCCAATTAACCCCAAACCTTTTCTAAACCTTCCTTAACATCCCCATAAACAAAACACTAACATGATTTGCCCAAAATTTAGACCCAAACCTCACTCAAATTCAACCCAAAATCAAAAAGCCCAATTTTGACCTAAACCTAAACCTAACCCAAATAGACCCAAATCCCAAAATCAAAACCTAACCAAAGCCAAAACCTCTTTGAAACATTCCTATAAACATTTCCCAACATTAATTTTACATCAATTTCAACCCGACCCCTCGCGGCCATGGAGGAGAGTTGCACTGAACCTTGCCGAAACTGCGCCAAAATTGTTCCGAACCCTACTCCATACTTAGAGAAGTTGATCCCAAGTGTCAATTTGCCCTAATCCCCACTGACAGAATCCAATTTCTCAACTGAAATTTCACCCAAAAACCAGGACACCTCCTCACAGTGAGCCAATCCCCAAATTGATTGGTCCTACACCTTCACTGGACCAAGGGAAGAAGTTTCCCACTGAAAGCCCCATCTCCAGGCCACCCAGTTGCTCCAGCCTCCAAGCTTTGTGATCGGTTGTGGTCACTTTCATAGCTAGACAATTCACCGAGGCCAAGGGACTTCATGCGGAGCTTACTTGGACCCGATCGAAGGTGACACAACTCTCTCGACTTCTTCTTCTCCGAGCTTACAGAGACTCTCTATTTCATTTGAATAAATTTCAATGCATGTTTACCGTATGGATGTGTTCGTCTCTTGAAGACGAATCCATAGAGCATAAGAACACGAAAATCCATTGAGAATCGAGTGAGTTCTTAGGGTTAGAGTGTGGACGGTCACGGGATCGCACCGGTCGTAGACGATGACCGGGAACCGTCGGATCGCGCGTGTATCGGATGGACGGCTTGGATTGCGTCGGACCGGCGAGATGGTGCGTGAACCGCGGGGCCCCGGGCAGCCGAGTCGGATGGCGGCGTCGAATGGGAGCGCGCCGCGTGGTCGTTCGGAGATGCCGAGGATGACGAGGCGCCGCGTGGATAAGTAAAAAATTAGGGTTTTTCTGAATTATTTAAATACCGGAACTTCAAAAATCCATATCTTTGTGTAGAAAAATCACAAAAATAAAATAAAAATACTCTCTTGCTCGGGGAACGAGAGGAGAATAATGTGGAAAAGAAATTAATTAATTTTGTCCAGTATTTTATTTTTAATTAATTATTTACTCCCTGCATTGTTTTAATTCTCCATGCATTCATACAATTCACCATGGCATGAGACCATAGGGCTTTTGAAGCCTCTGAACTTGGGAACATTCCCTGAATTGTCCAAGGTCAGAGGCCATCCTTATGAAAAGTTATTGATTTTTCAAATGCATGTGGCTGTTTTGAGTATTTTAATTCCAAAAATTAGCATGTTGTGAAATAAATTCTAGGAAAATTTGGTGATGTTCCTTATGACCAGAGAACCCTAGGAAAAATAGGGCTTGAGTTAATTCACTTAAGATAACCCTAATTGGCTTAAACATCCAAAATAGACCCCTAATTAATTAGAGCTAACCATACATCAAATTGACTTGAAATCAATTCTCCACTGACCTTTAGGATCAGAGGAACCCACCATAAAAATTTCAAGTCGATTGGACTTGGTTAGCCCTACTAAATGGGTTGATTAAGCCATTTAGTCATTTTAAACTTTAAAAATTCATAACTTTCAAAATACCTTTCAAAAATTCACCAAATTGGTTTTGGAGCCTCTACTGATATCAGGGGAATTTAAGAAAATTAAAATTTCAATTTTCTAAAAAAGTTAATTTTTTAGTATTATTTTAATATTTTAATAATTAAAAAATAATAAAAATCACAAAAATAATAAAATTCACCAAAATGTCATATTTTGAAATTTAATCACTTAGGAACAAACCCCATATTTTTCTCAGGTCTATTTCATGAGATATTAAATTTTAAAGCCCTAGGGTAATTTTAAAATTAAAAAAAATGTATTTTCTAGCATTTTCACTAAAATAATTATAATAAATCAAAGAAAAATCAGAAAATTGTAAAATTTGGTTCTCTGGAATCCTTGATATCAGAGAGAATTTTAAAAAATTATAAAATTCATTTTTCAACTTATATTCTATTTTTAAATTAATTAATACTCCAGAACTTAAAATAATTTTAATAAATAAAATATAATTCAAAAAATCACAAAAATTGGTCCAAGTGGTCCTCTGGTCATTAGGAATGTCCCATAATTTTCTTAAGGACAGAAACTTTCCCTTGGTCATATTATTGAATTTTCCTTGGAAATCCTTATTTTCCATCAAAAATAATTATATAAATAAATTAAATACAGAAAAATCACATTTTCTCCTCTAATGTCTTTATTGACATATGAGTGAAGTCACATAAAAATTTCAAATTCATTTGAGCTCAATTTAGTGAGTTATGAAATTATTAGGCTTGAAGGGCAAAATGGTAATTAAAATTTTAACCCTTAATTAAAACTTTAGGCTTAATAAAATTAATAAGTAAAATATTTGATTTTAATCTGATTTGGATGATTGAAATTTAGATAATTAAAGGGTAGAAACCTACTAAACAATTTAAAATAATTGAAATAAACCTTAATTAAATAATTAATTAAAATATTGGAAGAATAATAAAATTGGAATTATTAAAATAGGGATATTACTAGGAAGAGATTTATTCTTTAATCTAAAGATCCCTAAATTAATCATCTCAATAATATTTAATTCCTAATTAAAATGATAATCCAAGTTTAAGATTTAAAATGCTAAAAGATTTAATCATTAAATTAAATTAAAGTTAAATTATTTAAAGCAAACCTTTTTTTTAATAAAATATTAAATTAAATTAAATTAAATTAAATTAAATTAAATTAAATTAAAACAAATTAAATTAAATTAAATTAAAATATATTAAAATTAAATTAAATTAAAATATTAAATTAAATTAAATTAAATTAAATTAAATTAAAACATATTAAAATTAAATTAAATTAAATTAAATTAAATTAAAACAAATTAAATTAAATTAAATTAAATTAAAATATATTAAAATTAAATTAAATTAAATTAAATTAAATTAAATTAAATTAAAACTAAATTAAATTAAATTAAATCAAATTAAATTAAATTAAGTTAAACCATATTATATTAAATTAACTTAAGTTAAATTAAATTAAATTAAACCACATTAAATTAAATTAAGTTAAATTAAATTAAATTGAACTAAAAATAACATTACCTAAGACATGAAGAATTCAAAATAAATCTAAAATAACTTGAACACTATTCCAAACTTAAATCATTAATTTGAACTTAAATTTGAATCACAAATCATTAAATATCATTTTGCCCTTAGGAGCTCTTACTTAGTATAACTCTAAATGGAGTATCAAGTGAAATGACACTTCACTTATAGGATATTCGAATATCCAATTCATCGAGCAAGACAACAAAACTTAAACTCTCGGACGATTAATATCATTTGTATAATTAAATTCATTTGGACTTAAAACGATCCTAGAAATATTGAAAAGATGTTTAAGATTCGTCTTAAGCACTTCCTCGATATGATAGGATATTTATAAGAACAATTTGACTTAGTTGTTCTTTGATGAAGAAAATCGTCCTCAGAACTAAAACACAAGAACCTAGACGTCATAGGAGATGACTAGGCTATAGGATTAGGAACTTGGTAGAAAACCATAACCCTTCCCTTAGCTTTACTAGGAACTTACTTTAAATGCTTAAATATTCTAACGGTGTTTTAAGTGCGGCTTGGGATGACGGGAAGACCCTCAGGGTACGCTTTTATTTTATTGCGATTTACTTTACGGCAATTTATTTAATCGCGTTGCACTTTACCTTTCTTGCATGATAAACAACGGTTGCATGAAAACCTACACCTTTAGGACAGAAACCAAAGCTGAAACCCATAACTAAATTAAAAGACACTACGAAGATAAAATTCACCTCCACGACATTTCAAAATATAAGACAACTCAAAATTTAATCACAAACGGAACAACAAAACTACAACTACAACTAAATTAAAACGTCTCATTGAATGATCGGGAATACCTCGGATGATGTAACCCACGTGTTGCTAACGGGATTTCCACGGTCTAAATGAAAGTGCGGAACTCATTTAGTTGAGTTTAGCAAATTCATACGGACTAAGTGAGATTCGATGAAAATAACGGTGCGGGATGACGGAACCAGTGGGATCTTAATCGGTTACTGTTTAATCGACTTTAAAACCTGTTTTAATTAAAATATTAAAGACACATGGAAATGAAGACTTTCTCTAAACCAGAACACTTCTCTCATCTCTCGATTTATGATTTCTAAAACTAAACCTCTGCGACAACAAGGAGCTCGGAGCATGGTGGGCGGCACGGTCATCGTCATCGAGCAAAACTCGAGTCTACTTCAGCAAAACTTTCTTAGAATTAAATAACGAAGCCATAGGACTTCGAGGTAGTTTGCACAGGGCAACATAAATCCTCGACTCTTCGTTAGGCATTTGCATGATCATATCATGTAAATTAAGCCCTAACCGGTCTTAGGATTTCAGAGGTAGTCGTCAGATACGATATAAACCCTCACATCTTCGAGGCTATTTGTATGATTTTATCATACGAATATAAGTCCTAACTAATTAAAATTGGCGAGGATCAAAATACTAAATAAACATTATGACCTTCCTAAATTCGAAGCCAAACAATAGGATAGTCGGGAAATTACCGAGTTCGCTTTGGATACGTGATTTCTCCTACCCTTCTTCCTTTGGACTCCTAAAATAAAATGTTCCAAATTTGATCCATTCCACTATTGAAATTCCAAAATTCAATCCCTTGAAAACTTAAACTTTGAAATTCTTGAGAGCGAACTACGATTATTATCGAGAGTTTTCTTAGGTGATTTCCGTCACTTAAGATGTAATTAACTATAGGGGCTTGCCCTTATAGGGAACTTTAAGAACCCGAGTAATATAAACCCTGTTTAATGTTTTCATATTAAACGGGGGAATTTGTCGGCTTATAAAATTGGCTCGCGGACCAAACGGATGTCACAAATCTTCTAGTTTATTTAATCGAGCCCCATCATCGAGCAATGTGTCTATTCTTCGGGATAGGTACATGGTTTGTGATGTGGTGCTCGTTTATATAAACTATTCGGGATGTGAGATCGGTTTGATTTCATATCTTAAAATTTCCAAATTTAAAATTATTTTCAAAATCAAATACTACTTTTCAAATTATTTATTTAAATTAAATTAAAAATTCGCCGACAATTTCTGTAGGCGACCCCTTTTCAAAATAAAACACATAACCTAAAAATAAGCCGCACAATTTCTGGCGACTCCGCTGGGGAATAGTTCCTCTCTCCATTTTCATCGAATAGTTACGCTTTCAAAAAATCGGTAGTGTATCCATGTCCCAAATGGATCAAACTACCCTTCTTTCCGTTGGAATACTATGTTCATTTCTACCTTGAACGAGTATAGCCAACATTCTCTCGGATTTAGGAGCCAGCTGTTTAGACACCCCTAAACAGAGAGGTTCGAGATCCTTTTACCTCATTTACGAGGTGGGGTGGACCCCCGATAGGTGTTAGTTTAGGAGTGATCCTTCGAGTCGAGAAGTCTTGCATAAGACTTTCTTTTCCTTTCCAACTACGAATCGGATTCATTACCTTCTCTACACCTTTGAACATTCAGTTCTAAATAAACAAACCTTCTAATGAACGACTCTTTTAATAAATATACATGAACAAGAATGTGTTCGGACTCTTTTCGATTCATTTCTTTTCGTCTGATGAGAAGGAGCACAACTTGGGACGACAATCGGAATCTACCTTGCGGAAATGGAAGCCCCAAAACTGGTTTTCTCCTTCACCAACGGACTGGACTTCGCTGTTTACAAGGATGAGCTGCCCGACAATGGGATCATCCAGTTTGGACAAGGATTCGAGAATACAAATGTCAAGATCGCTGACGTTACCCTTTTCGCACTGATGGACAAAGTGTCGGAAAGCTGAGAAACCCATGATTGAATTCAACCTTAAATCAACTCAAGAATTTCCCCCTCTGCAAAGGGTTCCAGTGAGAGGAGTACCGTTGTCCATAGAAGGACCGTTATCTCTACCCCACCTGGTCTAGTCGTCTACGCACCTACCCGGCTCCCGCAAGCTGAAGGGAAGGAAGTCCAAATTTGTAACGAGCATGTTACGCGTGGAGGGTACGGATTTCCGTGCAAGACCTTCGTTTTTGAAATTGGGTCCGGCTCGAGGGTTCCACCCCTAACACGGACTCGGAGGAGAAACGAGAGGCGGGAAGATTGCCGGAGAAGGCCGGAGAGCTGCTGAAGTCGCTTTCCTAGAAGAAATTCCCGAGTACACACCACTACCTGAATACATACCATTGTACGAGTATACACCCCTTTTGGAAGGGAGCGGATTCCATCCCCTTTCCGCCGCGGTGACGAGGAAAATGTCCGCGGGATTGCCTCTACATTACCTCGGCCCGCATCACTATAACGACAACGGAAAGAAGAGGGCTAGGGTTACACCACTTGTCCGATTACGGACTGTGATTGAAAAGTTAGCGAAGAAGGAAAGATGCCTCGTGTCGGAAATTTTAAGAAGGATAGGGCGGGTGCCGGCCGAATCTCGTCTTGGGCCGCGAGTAGAATGCTGCTTATCGTTGCGAGAAGAACCAAATAAGAAAATGAAGGCTAGCCCACTGTTGTTGTTTCGGGTTTACGGATCGGGGAGGATACCACCTTCCGGCATTCGGGTGACAGGACCTTCGGTCCTAGGCCTTCGTCTGCTAGAAGGATGGTATGGCGTCCCACTACCGGCCGATTAAGGCCGAAACAACGACCGGAAAAGGAAAGTCTCGTCGGGAGACTTGAGTCGAAGAAAGTGCTACCGCGATAAAGGGGACTCATGAGAAAGAAACTCGACAATTATCACATGACAAGCGCGAGGATGTACGGAAAAGACCTGCAGAAGATGCTTATGGAAAAGTTAGAGCGATATTCGGCGACTAGCAAGAGAAGAGAGGAGAAATTCGGAGATGAAGTTGACTCGTCGAGTTCATGGATGATGAGTATGCGAGAAATTAACATGGTAGAAACACGAGCTTCGTCGGCTTCACAAGGTGCTCCTGCGAGTTGCGAAAGAGAGGAGCCGGAAGTAATGAGGAGGCGGCTTCAGAGAAAGATGATACGATCGCCCGGATGGCGAAAAGGATGGAAGAGATGGGCGTAGCCCTAGCCACTCTCCGAGTCGGGTTCAACCCCAAGAGAAACACCCCGGAAGTTATTCACATTGTAGACGGAGGAAAGGAGATTACATCCGTCAACGGAGATGATCAGTTAAAGAAGGATGCAACACAAAGTATGATTCCTGAAAAGGATATCAAGAGCTTGGTAGAACAGCAGGTGCGAGAAGCCTTAGCACAATCGAAGAGCGGGACATCCATTCGGACGGGTAGACCTTACCCAGAAGAATTCGACGCTGTCCAATACCCGAAAGGGCTTTGTACCACCTCCGTTCGAAGACCTTTGATGGAGCCGGAAACCCTCGGCAGCATGTTGCACATTTTCGTGCCAGTTGTTGCAACGCCGGTGGAAGTGATGCTTTACTCTTCCGACAATTTGTCAGCAGCCTGTCAGGGATCGCCTTTGATTGGTATGCGGAATTACCAAACGGTTCGGTGAAGACATTTTCAGAATTAGAGAACCTCTTCATCAAGCGATTTGCGGAGCTCGGCACCACATCACTTATAGGTGATTTAGTGGTAGAGAAGCGAAGCCGAATGAAACCTTGGTGGACTACATACTTCGATGGAGGAACCTAAGTATGAAGTGTGAGCCACGATTACAAGAACGACATGCGATCGGCATTTTACTAAAAAGCATCCATGGCCGATAGCACTTCTCCTCGAGGATTTACTATTAAGACTTTCGAGAAGTTGTTAAGCAAGGCCGGAAGCTTGCAAGAGGAGGCGAAGCAATTAAGTTTCACCGATAAAACGGATAAACGAAGCCCGTGAAAACTTTTGAAAAGAAGTACGGGATCGTTGCGGCGGTCGACAAAGGCGAGCAGCCGATACAAATATCGTCGAACGGCCGCGGCAACCTCGACGGAATTACCGGCAACCCCGACCCGGCTATCGGTCATCTCGACGGTATGAACAACCGCCTCGTCCGCAACGTACGTTAAGGGAGCTTACGAGCGAGGGAGTATCCGTTCAAGAATGAGGCGGTGCGAAAATGTTCCGCGGTTTGATGAAGACTCCGGATTTCCAACTACCGGAACCTAAGAGACCGGAAGAAGTCGACAAGAAAGGTGATCCCAACTTTTGCCCTTACCACGGATGCTTGGGCATAAGATAGAAGATTGTATTACCTTCGAGAGTTGGCTCGACGACAATCTTCGGAAAGGGAATATAACGATCCCGAAGGAGTACATGAAGGAACCCCGAAAGGAGGTTCCGTCGATGTTATCTCGACGGATCTCATTGTTCGATAGATCCTATGCGGCCGATGATGGATGGACTACCGCTTGGACAAAGTCTTCGAAGAAGATTTTAGATCGCATCCAAACCACTTCGGTGCGAGCTTCGACTCGAGTTCGAAGCACTGTCAAGTCGGCGCTATCACTTGCGATAGAAGAACAACCTCAACAAGAGATAATTGAAGAAAAGAAGAAAATTGACGAAGAAGAGAAGACTGAGGCACCTAAGGCTAGACTAGGGGCTGCTTATCCTAGGATAGTTGTTTCCGATTCGGGGGAGAAATCCCTCGAACCCCTGACTCTGTATGATTATTTGCTCACTCCGGTGGAATCTTATAATGATGAGGGTTATGGCGTTGGCTACGTTTTGACTGTTTCTAACGATTACGTAACTAGCGACAATCAACCTAATCCGGACGTCGATTCCGATACAAATAACAATTCTCGAATCATACACAATCTCGACGATCACAATGATGAAGAAGACATCCACCGGGAAGGCTACGAGAGTTCAACGAGCGACGAATCTATTTGCGAGTTTCGAGGAACCCCGATCACAATAGAGTTAGAGCCTTCGGACTCCGAAGCTAATCTCGAAGAACCTGTCGTCCCGATTCGGGAAGAGACACCGACAAACTCGATGCTAAATTCAGAAGAAATCACGAAGTCGACTTAAGAAGTGGAAGAGTTCTACCTCCGAGAATGGGTCCAAAAGACGAAAGGAAAGCGGTGGTTGTTCGGGAAGAACCAACCCGGCGGAAAAATACCCATTCGAGAAGAAAACGAGGCACATGAAAACAAAGTGGATTACAACGTGCTAGCCCATCTTAGGAAACTACCGAGCCAAGGCGAGCATCTACGACGCTCTCATCTTATCGAAAGGAGATGAGAGAAGCTCGATCGAGGCCTTACTTGATCCGAGAATTTGCTTAGCTCGAATGGCCGGAGAGTCCTTAGATGAGGTTTGCTCGTTAAAGGAACGACGAGGTGTTACCTTCACGGACGACGACCTATTACTTGGGACGGCGAGACCACGACCGACCATTGTACATTTCGATTACTAATTGGGAAGTTTACGCTCTCCGGAGTATTGGTGGATCCGGGAGCATCAATCAATATAATGAATCTTCGAACGCTAGCATACTTGGAAATTGATGCTCGCGAGCTCGAGGCGGACAAAATGTTATTAAGAGGATTCGACCGAGAAAGGAGAAAGAGCCCTCGGCTCAATAACACTGCTAATGAAGACCGGTGACTTAGCAAAGACAACCGCGAAATTTCACATAATTGATTCGAAGACGTCATTCAACGCTCTCTTGGGCCGACCAGTGGATACATGAAAACGGGATGGTACCATCATCTCTACATCGATGCATTAAATACTACGATGGAGGGGAACGAGTGTATTAAAGGTGACTTACAACCGTTCTCCGTACATGAAATCGGAATCCATGAAGATGCGGCTTATTATGCACCTCCGAAGAAAACGGTCTTCTCCGGAGATACCATAACAAATGAAGCAAAGGAAATTTGGGACAACGAAGAACACGAAGTTCTAGTCCAACGATCACTCACCACTCCCTTACGGCGAGATGGTGAAGGTTTCTCCACGACTCGCATCCGAGGACGAGGCGGGGACGAGGTCGTGGCGAGAGACGTTAGGACGATTGGACGGAGAAAACCGACCATCAATGTCGATTGGGAAGATAGTTACGAAGAAGAAAAAGAAATCAAACAAGAAGCGGCGACAATAAGTCGAAAGAAGCCGCAATTCAAAATCCCTATTGAAGATGAAAGAAACGAAGAATATAAATCGATGTACGAGAAGATTAACCACTATGTACATACTATGACCACGACCTCGATCCATTCTAATAAGATCGAGGGTATGGAGGTCGAAGAGGTACGTAGCGGTGGTGCAAAGCCCATCAAATTCTACCGTGGTGCTCCTTCCTCCAAAGCTGAAAATAATGTACAATTTGAAGATGCTACTTCATCGAGAATTAATGGAATTGCCTTTTGAGTGGTACTCTCCCTGTGTTCAAAATTTAATTCGGCGTGGTTTCTTACCTCGACAATGGACAAAAGGTCGATCACAACATTTTGAAAAATTATGGAATAACTCCGGTCGTCCACTCGATTCAAAACATGGTCTCGGATTCGGCACGGTAGGATCGGTTGACGATGCGAATTTTGCTTGGTTGTCACTGCGAGTCTAATGAAAGCTGCATGGAAACTACGGAAGAGCTCGAAGATTTACAAATTGGAGATGCTCCACCGGAGTTCGAAGAGGAGATCGAATCTACGATAGATGAGTTAACGGAAGTTAACTTAGGTACTAGCGAAGAACCTAGACCTACCTTTGTTAGCTCCTTACTCGATAAAGAAGATTCGAAGAAATAATTAAGTTATTAATGGAATTTAAAGGCTTGTTTTGCTTGGAGCTACGATGAGATGCCGGGTTTAGCTCCGGAGGTCGCGGTCCATAAGCTAGGGATGGATCCGCTACATTCCGGTCGGACGAGGTCCCGGAAGAATGCGTCTAGAAATCGAACAACAAGTCATAGTCTGAAGTTAAAAAGCTAATAGACGCTAAATTTGTCCGTGAAGAACAATACCCGACTTGGTTAGCCAACGTGGTACCGGTCGGGGAAGAAGAATGGTCGGATCGGAATTTGTGTGGATTTCGAGAGATTTAAACAAGGCATGTCCGAAAAGATGAATTCCCTCTACCGATCCCGGAATTAATGATCGACATTGCTTGACGCATGAAATATTCTCATTCATGGATGGATCTTCGGGATACAACCGGATAAAAATGGCTCCGAGAAGATGAAAAACTTACGGCATTCGAACGCCGATCGGGGTATATTGCTACACGGTGATGCCATTCGGAGTGAAGAACGCGGGAGCGACCTACCGAGAGAGCGATGACAAGAATTTTTGATGATCTCATCCACGATCAAGTCGAATGCTACGTGGATGATGTGGTCATCGAAAGCAAAGTAAAGGAAAACCACCTGTATGATTTGAGAATTGTTTTCGAACGATTAAGGCAATTTAACCTTAAGATGAATCCCTTAAAATGCGCCTTCGGCGTCACCTCCGGGAAATTCTTAGGATTCGTTGTCCGACATCGTGGAATTGAAATCGACCCGGAAAAGATTAAAAGCCATCTTAGAGATGCCACCTCCCGGAACCTTAAAACAACTACGATCTTTTCGAGGGAAGGCTGGCATATCTTCGACGCTTTATCTCGAAGCTTGTCGAGTAGGTGTCGGCCTTTCTCGGCACTAGTTAAAAAGGACGCCAAATTTATTTGGGAAGAGAAATGCCGAGAGGGCCTTCGAGGACATTAAACAATACTTAATGACACCTCTGTCTTAGCAGCCCCGGTCTCGAGTAGACCGCTAATACTTTATACCGCGGCTTTAGACGACTCTCTCGGAGCCCTGTTAGCCCAGGTCAATGATGAGGGTAAAGAAAATGCTCTTTATTACCTAAGCCGTCGTTTACTGCCGACGGAAATAAGGTATCCCGCAATTGAAAAGCATTGTTTGGCCACGATCTTCGGCTGCTTTCAAAAGCTCGGGCATTATATGCTTTCTCATAAGGTCGACCTGATCTCGAAATTTAATCCGTTGCAATACTTGATGACCCGTCCGACGCTTTCCGGCGGACTTGCCGGATGGTCGATGATATTATTGCAATTCGATATAACTTTCGTGCCTCTTCGTGCCGTAAAGGGACAAGTCTTAGCGGACTTCCTCGCGGCACACCCTTTGCGGCGAGAATCGCCTCTCGATGACGACTTGCCGGATGAACAAATAATGAACCTAGAAGGTCACGATGATCGACGTTGGGAATTATATTTCGACGGAGCATCTTCGGCACATAAAGACGAAGAATCGCAAGTGATAGTGCCGGTAAGGCGGGGATCGGACTAATCTTTATAACACCGGAGCGGGGGATGTTAAGATACTCCTACCACTTGACGAGCCGTGCACAAATAACGAAGCGGAATACGAAGCCCTCATAACGGGACTAGAATTAACTATTCGAATGGGGATAACAGACATCAACATCTACGGGGATTCGCAATTAATCATTCAACAAATCGTCGGACAATACGGAATTTTAAAACCAAGACTCGAGCAATACTTCCGGTATGCCATACGAGTTGTTGGAACGGATT